>CM070602.1:20268924-20677546 GCA_036346395.1 Hsuehochloa calcarea | reverse complement strand
ATATCACGCTCGAAAAGTGCAACCAATCCATACCAAGATAACATCGACATTCCAATTAAATAACTATCAAATTTTTTTTAGAACTTCTCTCCATCAATAATAATAGAACACCGGGACAACTGAGAGCTAGCAATAATACCCCGGAGAACTAACCAACACGTTTAGAAATCCACAGCATACTCAAGTTGCTCTCTAGCAATGCGTCGAAACAATCGAAAAGGTAGCCCCAATCAAAAGGACTAAAGCATCAACGAATCCACAAGCAAATTATGCATTCACGTCGGCGACGCTGACTATTGTAGGACATGGCGTACCTCAGTGGCGCCATGGCGAAAAGAGCGCTAGGTGATCAGGCCGACAATTTGGCGGTGTGAGTGGAACACTGTGTTGTAGAGCGGTCCTCAAAGGTGGCATGAGAGTACCAGGGACGCCAAGTAAGAAATGGCATCGGAGGCGATCATCATCTGAAAGATCCTCGAGCAGGACCGAAGAAGAAGAAGATGATCGAGCTCCACTTGATCACGCTAAGCGGGGTTCAGCGACACACCGCGTCCTTGTGACCGATCGGCCAAAGCGGACCAATCACCGTCCAAGTGCACTCAAGAGCGTTGAGTGTCCATGCCACATGAAGCAAAGCATGCCCACAGACAGCTGAGATGAGTACTAAAAGGCGACGCCTAGAAGAAGACCACTCGCTTAGACCGAAGAGTGCGGTCCTCCCTTGAATTTCTTGAGCGGGTAGAGACACATGACACGGCACCTCACTAGAGCTCCTCTTCGGTCACCAAGAACTACTATCCACTGAGGCTTTTGCCCTTTGTGAGTTGACTCCAACTCCATGCCTAAGCTTGCTCCAAAAGGCTGAGTCACAGCAGTGGAGTAGCTCCCAACACATGATTCGTACTGGTGAGACACATGGAACCTCTTAACTACGAAGATCATCGTTAGCTCTTTAAGGGACAAGCGAACCAAGTTGTTGAACCTCGACCTCATACTCGAATAGACCTCTTCCGAGCAAAGGTCGTCAAGGCAACCTCCATCTTCTCAACAAAAGAATAGGGTAGAACTTCCCTTAAGGATCAACAAAGTCCTCCCAAGTGACTTTCCTTTGAGTGGCGGTCCTCGAAGACAACACGCCTCCACCAAATATCGCTTGCCCTTCGGTAAAGGCTACAAATCGGACCTACGAGGTGAAGACATCTCCAAAGCTCAAACGCTCTCCATATAGCATAAGTCCAATGCTGGACCGGTGTGCCTGGCCTTCAAATGGATCCAACCTCAACCCCATCCACTTCAAGTGTCATCCGCCTCTGACGGTGGATGTGCGCAGGTAGCAACAACAGATGCCGACAGAGAATTGGTGGCAGCTGATGACGAAAGAAGGGGATCTCTCCACCAACTCTCTCAGAGCTATGGGTCTCATCTTGGACCAGGCGAGGCGGGTCACAGGAACCCCTCGACTCGACTCATACATCTGGGTGGCTCACGGAACCTACGCGCGACCCGACTCTCACGAATCCGAATGCACGACCACGTCCTCTACCCTCGGGATAGCTATCAACCACAATCAACAATACACCATGAGTTCAAAGCTCAAAATAAACTCCTTCATCAATAAACAACATGCATAAAGGCGTAAACGATATTAGAACCTCTCTCTAACCTACTGTGCACTAGTGTGTCAAATTTTAGATTGTTAACCATTAGCAAATTTTAGTTGATTTACTAAAACTAAAACAAATTTTAACAATTTTAGTTTATCTATGTTGTTAATCTATTCACCACGGACCTAAAGCCCGCTCTGATACCAACTGTAACACCCCAGCCCAACACTGAGCCTAGAATGCTACCACTCTACACTTTACACTAATAATTATTGACACACTATAAAATTACATCAAGAAATCATCAATAATCATTTCAATGGATCACAAACGAACATGTAAATATGGATCAAGCGACAATAAATAAGCAATGGGAATTATAACCAGGCAAATAATCCAAAGCAGCATCAACCAATGAATCCAAACTAATAAAGCAAATAGTCTAGTCCAAATGATATCCTAATCATTATTCAATATCTAACATGTCCAAGTGTAAACCAATATGGAATGAAAAGATTATCATGGCGAATGATCATGTGATGTCCATGTGCTCTACTCGCTCTCAATTACGGCATCCTCGAAGATCACCTAAAAACAACAGTAGAGCAAGGGTGAGTCCACGACTCAGCAAACACATCATATACAACGAACAATAGTATATCAACAGCATTCAATAACTTCATTATCATCACAGGTACTTCTATTAATATTCTCATTCATCAATCTCAAATATCAATGCAACTCTATTCTATATGTCCACATGCACTTCTTTCGCGTATACCGGTATAGCGTGAGTGAATGCTCGCGACAACATTCACTCTCAAGCCCGTTCCTCCAAAAGGATCGGGGACCTCCTCCACTCCCGTGGAGTTGTGATCAATCATGATCACCTTCTCTTATGCAAGATGCTTATGAATGCAAACATGCAAACTTCATCATAAACATCATATCCAACTTTCCATCATGCTTATCAACAAAGATATAATCATACCAATTCATTGCTTGCAATTAAATAAAATAAAAGCACAACAATAATGGTAATAGAAGATAAAGAAAGCGATTGATCGATCATTGATCGTGTCTACCATGCACTTGCCTTTACTAGCGTGCCATCGATTTGGCTAGAAGGCGGCAACAAACACGACGCCTCTCCTACATTAAATACACCAATTCTCAATACAAACTACAGCAACAAGAATCACAATCAATATACATCGCTCCTATACGTCCCCAAATATACCACGTTACTCCGGTACCGAAAATTACCCATAGCTGTCATGTTACTAAAAAGAGCATAACTTTTGACTCGAACGTCCGATCACCACAAACCACCCCATTCTGGATTCTTTATCAAAGAAAGAAATGAAGCCTTGGATAAATTCAAGATATTTAAAGGTTGAAGTTGAAAACCAACACGATTTAAAGATTAAGATAGTTCGATCGATCGTGGGGAGTACTACGATCGACATACCCCATATGGACAAGTTCTCGGACCTTTTGCGAGGTTTTTACAGGAAAATGGCATAGTAGCCATGATTCTACACCGGCGAACCTCAAAGAAAATGGAGTAGCTAAAAGACGCAACTGACTCGATGGATATGGTGCGAAGCATGATGAGCTACTCCACACTCCCATTGAGTTTATGGATGGAGGCGTTGAAAACCGCCATTCATATTCTCAATAGAGTGCCTAGTAAGTCGGTGCCCAAAACACTGCGAGTTGTGGAGGAAGAACTCCTCACTAAACCACTTACGTGTGGGGGAGTCTCTGAGGCTAAAGTTTTTAACCCAAACATTGGGAAGCTAGATCCCAAACAAGAAGTTTCCATTTCATTGGCTACCCTGAAAAGTCAAAAGGTTTTCGTTTCTCCTGTCGACAGGATATACAAAGTTTGTAGAAAGCGAGACACGCTGCTTCTTAGAGGATGAAATGATGAGGGGAGCATGGTAGCTCGAGAGATTGATCTTGAAAAGAAGCGGGTATATGTGCCCACTCCGATGATTCAAGAGCCACTCTTCCCACTACACTTGTCTTGCACCGACGGTACAAGACACTGTGGTGCCAGCACATGTTATTGTTTCTCCTGTGGCAACAATAAATGAGAATGAGGAACCCGTTCTTCAGGTTCCTATAGAACCCATTGCCACAAATGAAGGGGAGCAACAGACTTCAACATGAAGATGTACCAAATGAGGAGGCCCAGGAGGTCTCAAAGAGTAAGAAGATCACTATTTCGATGATTATCGAGTTTATCATCAGAGGAATTTCAAATGGAGGATGATCCCACCTCATTTGAAGAAGCCATGAGAAGCAAAATTCTTCAAAATGGCTTGAGGCCATTGAAGAGGAAATGAGGTCCATGAAGGCTAATAAAGTCTGGGACTTGGAAATTATTCCTAAAGGAGCCAAAACAGTAGGCTGTAAATGGGTCTACAAGACAAAGCTTGACTCCCAAGGGAATGTAGAAAGATACAAAGCGCGACTTGTGGCAAAAGGATTTACGCAAAGAGAAGGGATAGATTACAATGAGACCTTTTCTCCAGTCTCATGTAAAGATTCCTTCAGAATCATAATGGCATTAGTAGCACATTATGATTTAGAGTTACATCAGATGGATGTAAAAACGGCATTTCTTAATAGGGATTTGGAGGAAAATGTCTACAAGGCACAACCGAAAGGTTTTGTCATGGAAGGAAATGAAAGAATGGGATGCCGCCTAAAGAAATCGATTTATGGGTTAAAGCAAGCTTCAAGACAGTGGTACTTGAAGTTTGACAGTACAATAAGAAAATTTGGGTTTAAAGAGAATGTAGAGGACAACTGTGTCTATACAAAGTTTAAAGATGGGAAGTTTATCTTCCTAATCCTGTATGTGGATGATATCCTACTGGCTAGTAGTGATGTCAGTCTACTACTGGAGACAAAGAAGTTTTTGTCCTCAAACTTTGATATGAAAGATCTTGGTGAAGCTTCATTCGTTCTAGGGATCGAAATTCACCGGGATAGAAACAAAGGGATATTGAGACTATCACAAAAGACATACATAGAGAAAGTCTTAAAGAAATTTAGGATGCATAAATGTAGTCCTTCACCTGCACCTATAGTCAAGGGCGACAGATATGGGGATTTTCAATGCCCCAGGAACCAGTATGAGATCGATCAAATGAAAGCGGTTCCATATGCTTCAGCTGTCGGAAGCTTACAGTATGCTCAAGTGTGCACACGCCCTGACTTAGCTTTTGTTACATGGGTTATTTGGCGATTCCGAGCAATCCGAATAGAACATTGGAAATTGATAAAGAAAGTCTTGCGCTATTTGCAAGGAACAAAAGGCCTCATGATGACATACGTAAGATCGATTTACTCCATATAGTGGGGTATCAGATTCGATTTTAGGAGATGATAGAAAGTCGACATCCGGATATGTGTTCACTCCTGGAGGAGCTATATCGTGGAAAAGCTCAAAGCAAATCGTTACTACATCGCCCACAATGTATGCCGAGTTTGTAGCATGTTATGAGGCTACAGGCGGTGAACGCAAAGAAGTTCATACCCGGCTTAAAAGTGGTTGACGACATCAATAGACCACTTAAGTTGTACTGCGATAATGAACCAGCAGTAATGTATGCCCACAACAATAAGTCAAGTGGTGCTGCCAAACACATTGACATAAAGTACTATGTTGTGAAAGATAAAGTTCGGATCAAATTATAAGTCTTGAGCATATAAGTACGCAAAGATGTTAGCGGATCCGCTTACTAAAGGCTTACCACCCAACGTGTTCAGAGAACATATAGCCGGCATGGGTTTAAGGGAAAGCCTATGATTCATGGACTAAAAGATGGCCCAAAAGATTAAAGTAACTATTTCAGAACAAGGAGGTGTATTGTAGTCTTGAATCTATCGGCCATTGACCGTGACGATGAGACACGCTCTATGCACCAATTTGTGATGGAATGAGTAAAGTCAAAAGTAATTAAAGATAAAGCACGATTAATATCACCTTACATAAATCGAAAGGATGCCTCCATTTCAGATGGCATGCAGGCAATGCAACATGTTTTACATAATACAAAGAACAAGAGTATTGTCCCCTGTCGCCTAGCTACGATTTACTTAGCTCCCCTGCAAAACTTCATCCTTAGTTAACGGAGGAAACCATGTTGGACCGAAGAGGCCACTAGAAGAGGGGTTGAATAGGCGCCACACAAAAACAATATCTTCAAAATCTTTTGTCTTGAGAAGTTCAAATTTCTTTCACTCCAATAGCTATGTGGAGCTATGAAGATCATAGATAATCATTCAAATAAAAACCGAACAACAAGAGGATCAAAACTCGCCGAAATCCCTCTGACCGGTCAGACTGGTGAATAGTGACTGCAAACAGGGAACAGTGCAGTCAGACTGGTGAACAGTAAAATCGGCACACAACTGAATTTCAGTTGGCTTTTAAAATCACAAATTGATCCAACTTTTGATCAACAACTTCAAACTTCATGAAACTTGAAACATACATTCTCTAGAATATCAGGTACATATTCCAATCAAAGATCGTGAAGATCATTGCCAAAGTTCTAATACTTTTCCGTTTGAGTAAAGGTTACTCCAAAACTATGTCAAATACGAAAATGGTGATTGAAAGAATCTTGTGGGAGGAATTAATCCAAGATGGCTAAGGATGGTTTTCCATAAGTCATAGCACCCTCGATCACAGGAAGAATCAAGTTAAAACCCCAAGAGCAAAACCCCAAAATCACACTTTCTTTCACCAAAATCAGGAAAAATCAAACTTTGATCCAAATGCTTCTTTGTGGGTGGACGATGATCAAGACGACCTTAGATCATATCCCATATGTCCAAGCAAGCAAGATTACAGCAAGATCCCAAATAAAAACCTAAGCAACACTAAAAATCTCAAAGACATCAAAGAGAGAGAAACAATAAGATAGAACTTATCTTGTGGCAAATTTTGCATGGATTGATTAGAGATATTGTAGGTTTACAACTACTCCACCATGGAGGACAAAAACTCAACACTTGAGCACTTAATCAATCTAACTCTCATGAACTCCAGCCACTCCACTTTCCTCTCCTATCCCTAAATCACAAATTAAGGTTTCTAGCACATCTTCCTTGCCACGCAGTATGGCTCATGATGATTCTGGTGCTCCAAAATAGCCATTTGGGTGATTACGCGAGTAAGGACTAAATTAATTAACCAACAGGTGAACTCGCTCTTAAATAACTTTAATCTTGTTAATGAGAATATGTTACACCCTAATAGTCCCACAATTAGACCCTTGTCTGCCATCTCTTGAAGTTCACACGGTGAACTTCTCTGGTTTCATAGCCTCGGCAAAACCAGCCATCACAAAGTGTCTATCGGGTTTTTGGATTGTTAGAAATATGTGAATTTTGTTACTATTTTAATTCCTATAAAAATAATCAAGAGTAGTGTAACAATGCTCTAAGCATAATAAAAACAACTAAACAATTGCATGAATGCACAATATATTACGCCTATCTCAAACAAAAGCGCCAACATGATAGGACAAATAGCAAAAATACCACTAACCAAGAAATGGATCACACATAGTATTTCTAACATGATAATACCATCCATATGAACCGCGACTTACAAATGATTTGTGGTATCATCCCAAAATTTGGGTTTTCAAAAGCCTTTTGAGAAGTTTAGGTCCCCGAAAAATCGCACTAATTTTCCTTGAGTTAATAAAGCTTAATCAAGAATTTCTAAAATTTAAAATATTTAGTTTGACTAATCTAACATCAATTAAATGAAAAATAGCTAGTTCGCAGTTGTCACCATATGATGTTCAATATGGTTGACCGTGTAAGACATCGTTTAGTTAGAAGCAGATCGGGTAACAAAGTCTGTGGATTTGTATCAATCAAGAGGCAGAAGGCCAAGTGTCTTTAATCCTAAAGGGATTGTGAGTAGCTTAGTTCAGGAAGAAAAGCTATGCAGATTACATAGGTTATCACCCTCGCAGTTGTGTCTATCTTCAGGATACCTGTTATAAGGTGTTAAGAAAGTTTTAAGCCCAGAAAAGTTTGACAAAGGTAGAAAGTTTTGTATTTAAAAGTTTGCCTCGGAGGTGTGTCAGCCTGTTCAGATTCTAAATCTCAAAAGAAGATCAACCTGACTTACTAGTTAACAGTAGGAGTCCCTCAACTCCAGAATTGTCTTCGAGCACAAGCCAAACAGCTACCGTTAGAAGCAATCGAGTTGCATGAAGCCTTTTCCTGCCGAGAGCTAGTTCGCCATGTTTTCGTTGAAGCGTGAAGTTCAGCTTAGAAGCAAAATCAGGACCTAAAGGCTGAATTCCTTAACCTTTTCCATAGCTAGCCTGAATCTCAGGGTCGAGATTCCTTCAAGGGGGAAAGGTTTGTAACATCCCAAAATTTGGGTTTTCAAAAGCCTTTTGAGAAGTTTTGGTCCCTGAAAAATCTAACTAATTTTCCTCGAATTAATAAATCTTAATTGGGAATTATCAAAATTTAAAATATTTAATGTGACTAATGTAAACATCAATTAAGTGAAAAATAGTATTATTTGGGTTCTGGGGAATTTTCCTTTATTCTCTTGGATTTTTTTAGTTTGTTTGTTATTTATTTTGCCTCATTTGAATTTTCACCTTTTCTAAATTCCAAAATCCTTTTCATTTTCCTTTTTCTTAATGGGCGGATTTGTTCCGACCCACACCTTCATTTCTCTCTCTTCTTGGGCCGCTAACCCAGTTCCGCCCCACCCTGTCCCCGCATCCCTACATCCTTCCCCTCCCGCGCCCCTAGCCCGATGTCAGCCTCTCGTGCGTTAGTCCCACCTATCATCCCTTATCACCAACGTCGCGTCGTGCCGCTATCAACCGTATTTGCCCCAGACACTACCGAGCCATCACTTCGGTGTCTGTGCTCTACACGCACGCTAAGGCCATAAATAGCCTGCCCCCGTCCACCCTCGCTTCGCCTTGCTCCGCCTCTCCCGGTGCCCTAGCCGCCGCTTGGTTGCCGACAAATGCCACCACCATCACTTTCTTCCCCAAAGTTGGCGCCCACCTCCGTCGCTCAAACTTTGCCATTGGAGCACCTCGGGCGTCCCAACCATGTCACGGCGATTGCCTTGTCCACCTCCTCCATTACGCCAACTCTTTGAAGCTCCCAAGCATGGCCATCATGGACATCTCTTTCTTCCCCACTCTGGCTACATCCACCACCGCCAAATCCCCCACCCCCACCCCGCCCCGTGTTCCCATCCAAGTAAGCTACTCTCAAATCCGTCCACATCATTTTGTGTTCGAGCCCACGATATACGCTTCTACACTTTTGATTTTGAGTTTGGTCCATCGTGCGCCAAGTTCTCTCCCTTCTCTCTCCTCTCCGGCCGTTGCCCTTCGTCGGTATTGCTCTGCCACCGATGAGCTTTGCCGTTCATATTCACTACCATCTTACACATCGCATCGCGTTCTACAGCATGCTTCCCTCCCCTTTCCTGGAGCCGAGCTTGCACTACAGCTTGGAGCGCACCGCCGACCATCTCTGATGTGCCCTTGACCCCGCACCTGCATCATCTTCTTCACATCATCGCCCTCTCCCCGTTTTGAGGCTCCATTGCCTCTACCGTGACCCACAATGCTGGCGACCTTCTCACACCCGAGCGCCACCATGCTGTCGTGCCACATCACCAAAGCCATGTCAATGCCACCTCACCCGACCCTACCACCTCGTCGCCACATAGTCGCCATGTGAATGGCGTGTCAGCATCATCACCAGCATCCACATGTCAGCTACCCAATACAAGCCCTAGATTCAACTCACTCTCAATTATATGTGAGCCCCGCATGTCAGTCAACCCTTGGTCAAACCCTTCCCATCAGCTTGGTCTACCGTGGACCAACACGCCCCTCTGGACTTGGTCTATGAACCAGTGGCCCACATGTCACTCTCTTTATCATTTTCTTGAATTCTTTTGATTCTAGAATATTATTTTATTCCAATGGGTCCCACATGTTATGCACTCAGCCCTCATACGAACTCCAATTGAACCCATTAAAGTTTCTAAATTCATATAAAATCACACTACTACAAAAGAGGCTATAGCAGACGGCCCATCACAGACGGTTCCTTCTGTGTTAGGTCTGTCTGGGCTTTGTTTTGGCGCAGCGAGCCTATCACAGACGGTTGTTATTGTGAACCGTCTGTGATAGTAAATTATCACAGACGGTTCCCAATAATAACCGCTCGTAATATCACTGACGGTTATATTTGTAACCGCCGTGATATCCTGACGATTCTCGAAAATAGATATCGCAACTCATTGCTTATGTATAGATACATGATGAAATATGCCCGGGAAGGGCGAGAACCGGTGGGTTTCCTCGACCCACACGTGGTATCTATGCAAACCATCGAAGCAGACGCGACCTTCGTCGAGAACTACATAACGGCGGCATTGCTTCTTCAGACTCGCAAGGACTACATACTGGTGCTCTACAACCAGGGGTAAGTTCTTCACTATTTGCTATTCAAATTTTATTTGTACTTAGGTTTAATAGTTATAGCGACATACATGAGTAGGTACCATCGATCCTTTTAGTCATTATACCGGGAGGAACAATGTGATATATCTTGATTCCCTAGTCAGAAACGATCACGACTTCCGCATTCTGCAAGGAATACTCGACAAGTATGATCATTTCCTCCATACATAACTCTATTGTAGTCTTCCTTCGTTTGAAATGCCCGAGGATAACTTTTTTCAATTATGTAGTTCGTTCATCTCCTATGTTAGCCAACAAGGAAGATACAAAGGATCCAAATACCAACTAACACACAGTGATCTAAATTTCGTGCGCTACAACACAATAATCCTATATATATCATACTTCATAAAAATGTGTCTTCAATCGACTATACGTATATATGTAATTCTATTTTGCGGTCTGCTTGACAAAAAATGATGAGCTATGTGCATTCTACGTTTGCCATCATATGCAGCAAATCATTAGTGCTAAGATGAAGAATCCGGAGGTTTGTCAATCTCGAAATAATTTTTTTGTAATTGTAAATTCAAATATATATCCTTACCATTTTTTCTTGACCTAGCGCGGGGTTTGATAATAGATTTACATGGACTCGTTGCGCAAGAGCTCGTGGAAGTTCGAGGCAGCTATGCACCTTTATCATGACAGAAATAGTTGACAAAGGAGAGTTTCACTCCATCGCCGACCCAGAGATTCACGCAAACAATTGACTTAATTGTAATCCAATTGTACAACTATAGCGAAAATACTTCAACAAATTCGATCTTTATTAATTTATTTTGAGTAATGATTAATTTGAGTTGTCAACAATTGATTATCTGCGATGTATCTGTTTTTTGTACATGCTTGTTTTCAGAGGGCATGGCTAGCAATTAACAGCAAACAATGTAGCTAGGATCGCTCACTACCACAGACGATTTTATGTTGAAACCGTCTGTGAAGGCTATTACCACAGACGGTTTCAACATAAAACCGCTCGTGATAAGTGCTTATCACGAGCGGTTTTAAGTAAACCGTCGTGATATTTCTAGTATCACGCACGGTTTTAAAGTAAACCGCTCGTGATACTAGAAATATCATGACGGTTTTTAAAGTAAACCATCTGTGATAACTACTTATCACAGACGTTTTACTTTAAAAACCGTCTGTGATAACCACTTATCACGAGCGGTTTGTAATCGAAACCGCTGCGTGATAATAGTCTCACAGACGGTTTTGAACCGTCGTGATAATCGCTGTTATCACAGACGAACAAATATAGATTTGTTGGAAACCGCTCGTGATGACGGCCCGAATCGCTCGTGATGACGGTTCTCGTAGTAGTGTCAATCCCTACCTTCATGTACCATTAAATTTCAATTTGGAGTTTATTTGAATTGTATTTTTATGTTTTGTTTGTTTTTGTGTTTCCTCTCTCTCTCATTAGACATTGAAGCTCTAGAATCATCCGAATAAGCTAAAGGTTTGTAACATCTCAAATTTTACTTTCTTTTTGGATTTTAAAACTAAAATAACCACTTGAATTTTATTGTTTAGGTCAAAGCTTAATTTGAATTTTCATAAATCAAAATAATTTAATATGATTAATTTAAACTTCAATTAAATTAAAGCTTATTTTATTTGGGATCATTAAGTTCCAAATAATTTTATGGAATTTGCTAGGAATTTTTTGAATTTATTTGCTATTTCTTTGATCTTGATTATCTTTAATCTCTTTTCTTAAATTTGAAAATCATTTCTTATTCCATATTTTATTTGGGTTGATTTCCTTTTGCTTCAACCCATTACTTTCCTCCTTTTCCCTCTCCTTTTCTTTTCTTTTTCCTAGCCCAGCCGCTTGGCCCATCTTTCCTTTCCCGCGAGCCAGCACTAGCCTCCCCTTTTCTTTCTCTCTCGGGTGGACCCGTCCTGTCAATCCTTCTTCCTCCTTGACCTAGACTCCATGCCGTGTCTGAATCGAGTACGTTGTCACCGCCGTGCTTCTCTCCAACTCTCCCATCCTAGCCCTATTTAAGTGTGGCCACTGCGTCAAAATCCTTCCCCGTCCTTCTCTCCCGAAGCACCAAGAAGTCACCGCTGGAATCGTCTTCGTCTCGTCAATTTTTCGTCGACAAGCCGCCGCCGCCGAAGCTTCTTCACCGCCGCGTTCCACCACCGTGGAAGCTCCTCCGTCCTCATAGTCTTCGCCTCCAAGTTTGCGCCAAGACGTTCTAGATCGTGCTTCCTCCATCTTCCTCGGAGCATCGCTGCTTCGCCGTCACCTTTGTCCTCCTCAAAACCAGTCGCCGCCCACCATCTCCAATCTAGCCTCCGGTAAGCCCCTTCACCATTCCGAGCGTGTCAAATCTTGTTCAGAGCCTTCCTCCTCTGATCCCCTCCCTATTTGTTCTCTCTTCGTCGCCGAAATGTTGCGCCGCCACTTGTCTTCATCACTGCCTGTCATCTTCGCCTTGCCGCGGTCTCCATTGCTCTCCGGCAGCCCCAAGCCACCCGGTGTGTTCCTTGTGCTGACACCGTGCTTGTGCTCCTCTTTTTCTCCTTCGAGCTCCATTGAATCACCGAGTCACTGCCCACCCGTGAGCTCCCTTGCTGCTACCGTCACCGCCTCACCATCACCCCTGCTGTGCCACCACCACCTAAAGAATCCTCGCGTCCTTGGGATTCCATTTTTACCCTTGGCCGTCACTCCCTCTTATCCGTCTGTCGCCGCCGTCGAGCGCAAACTACCGCCAGCGCCTCCACTGTTCTTCCCCTCCCTGCTCATCTCTCTCTCTCTCTTACATGTGGGTCCATCTTGTCACCCTCTCTCTGTTTCTTTCACTCACTACCACAATTGTCCCACTTGCTAGCTCAATTTCTTTTTTTCCGCTGAAAATCGGTTATCTTTGCTAATGTCATGCTGATGCAGTAATCTGGAATTTTCTTTTGAAAGAAAATTCTAAAATCCAGAATAGTGTTTTCCCTCTTCTTCTTCCTTTCCGATAAATCTTCCGAGAGTCTGTTCTCGTCCGTCCGAACTCTGATTCTGTCCATTCAAATTCTTGAATTCATCTAAATTTGAGATATTTCTTTTAGAGTTGGTTTTACTATTTTTTTTATTTGAATTTCTTTTGAATTTATTTGTGCTTCGCCTATTGTTTTCTTTCTCGTTAGATGATTTGTTTCATCGAGCAGGAGCAGAAGCAAACTTTGAAGATCCAAGTGTGGTAACTTAGCAAAGCCAAAATCAAGGCAAGTCATAGTCCTTTGATCATATTGAACTTATGATTTCAAAAATATATTATTTTATATCAATTGCATGCTATCTTTATATCAACTGCTTTTGGGAATAGCTAATCACCTATTTCTCATTATGCCTCCATTGAACTTTTGAATACCCCGAATCACTTGTCACCATAGCATGGATAATTTTACTTGGACATATTTGTACCACCAACATGGGTATTGTACAGATGCTTAGTCATGCTTAGTTATGATGGCCTCATGATCAAGGATCAAAATCCCGGTACCGGCGCAATTCCCGGCCGGCGGCCGGTTACCGATTTTTTCCGGTCAAATTTCATTAATTTTTGCTTAAAAATCAAAAATCAAAATTCAAAATTTGAATTTGAAAACTCCGAAAAAACCGGCCGGGATTTCAAATCCCGCCGCCCACCGGTAAGGCCGGTTACCGGTCGGGATTTCCATCCATGCTCATGATCACATGTACAATAATCTTAAATTTGACTTAATGAGATATGGAATTATGGTGGATAGCCATTGTTGTTAAACTTTGTGTACCATGACAGGTTATGTCAATAGTCTTGGTAGAACAAAAATGACTTCCACTCGGGCGAGTGATCGTGAAGTAAAGGGGGTGTGGTTAGCATGTTGTGGGATTTGGTAGACTCGTCTGAGTAACTTGTTAAGGATTTAATCTTATGCGCTATTGAACTGAGCCCTTATGGTACAACAACATGTCCAGTATGGGATGGACCTGGTTAATTAATAAGCAATATTTTAATTTTGGTTCTGTCTTGGAAGCTTGAGTTGCGGGATAGATGTGTATTCACAACGGCACAAGAGGGGTGCCCTGTCTGGTCGGTGAGAGTATTAGTGTTGAAACCTTAGCGGGCAAAACTGGGTTAAGAAGGAGCTTTGTAAAGGCCTTGTGATGATCACTTAGTCGCACACCTAAAGAAGTGTGGTCTGACACTTTGAGTTGATTTATCTCTTGTCGGTAAAGTTGCACAACCTCTGAAGAGTTAAAACTGTTTAAACAGTCATGTCCGCGGTCATGAACGTGCTCATGGATTTCACACGAGAGGTAGAGTTTCTTTATAAAATGTGTCGGAGTGTGAATGAGAAGTCCACTTGATGAATATAATATTCGTTTGGTGAATGGGTAATTCACTTGGTGGTTTGCGTTGATTGGTGAATGCGGAATTCACATGGTGGTTTGATTGGGAAGTGAATGAGAAGTTCACTGGTTATTTCAAAGTAATTGTTTATTTATTTTTTATTATTTTTTATTATGTGTTTCACTCTATTTATTGTATTTATCGTCAATACTGCTTTCAACAAAAGAACCATACAACTAATCTTTTGTTCAAGTCTTGCATGAATATTAATTGCATATTATTTCCCCATGACTTGTTGAGTACTTTATGTACTCACAACTTTAAATTTTGCTGCTCAGTTGAAGAATATCAAGCTGCTCAAGAATTCTTTGAGAATGAGTACTATGAAGACTTTGCGGATTAGGATACGTTGTCCACTCGATGGCATGTGGGCATGTTGATTGGTCTTTTCAAGTTTTTTTATTCCGCTGCAAGAGTTTATTTGTTTCTGTTGGACCGAAAAGGCGACTAGAGGGGGGGTGAATAGGAGCACACTCACTTTTTCAACCAAGATTAGATTCAATACAAATTTCACTCCAATAGTGTAATATCCCAAAAGAATTAGAAATAATTATCGGGAGCGAATCAATTGAATTCGGAGAAGGACCAAATATAAAATAGATTTAGCAGCAATTAGACAGGGGGGTTTTCGGCAATTTTTCGGCAACCTGGGCCTCGTGCCTTAGCCAGAGGCCCTTGAGGCCGACCACCAATAAAAGGAGGGTGGAAACCCTAGTCACTACTGATCACCGCTGCATCTGTAGCACCAAGATCAGAGCAATCCCCTCTTGCTATACCAAGAGGAGAAAGGGTGGAGTGGAAGGAAGGAAGAAGAAAAGAATAAGAAGAGAGGAGAAGGGAGGGAGATCTTTGGGGAACGGATCAACATCATCCTACAGGCGGTGAGGCGGTGGGTGGAAGGACACCTTCGTGGCTTCCTAGTGTAACACCCTGACCCAAAATCGGCTCAATGCCCACCCCACCGTGGGCGGACTCACCACACATAGCACCCCACTTACACTTTCGTCCTCGCCGTGTAAAAGGGTTAACCGGAGGTGCTACGTTTGGATCCAACAGCATTATATACTACTACAACTCACTTGAGACAAGCAATGTGGGACTAATCCCACCACACAACTCCTCACGGGCCACATGGGCCACGCTCTGAGCAGTAGGGTATTACATTCACCCCTTAAGGGGCGCCGCCGGCGAAGAAACCGCATACGCGGCAAATGTCCGTAACCACCCCACGGTACACGCGCCCGTGCGTCCCATCTTGCACATATGCCATGCCATGTGTCCACTCCGCCCACATGCGCCATGCGCCATATGCCCGCTGTCCCCCGCACGCCGCCTGGCGAAGGTTGATGCTCGATACCATCTCGTAACACCGACCCAAAATCGGCTCAATGCCCACCCCACCGTATGGACTCGCCACACATAGCACCCCACTTACACTTTCGTCCTCGCCGTGTAAAAGGGTTAACCCGAGGTGCTACGTTTGGATCCAACAGGCATTATATACTACTACAACTCACTTGAGACAAGCAATGTGGGACTAATCCCACCACACAACTCCTCATGGGCCACATGGGCCACGCTACGAGCAGGCCGGGGTATTACACCTAGTACGTCGCAGCACGGAAGGCAAGTACCGGTTGTTAATTTGTGTTGTTTTCAAAGGAATGCATGATGATGTGTTGATTATATGAGTGTTCTTGCGTTGTGCTCATGATGTGGATAGATTTCATTATTTATGTTTCTTGTGGTACATGATTCATTCCATTCATGCATGATTCGTTTCTGTCCACGGGAGTGGAATTTGATTAAGCCCCATCAATCTAATATGGGCATATGAAACCCACCATTCCAATGTGGGTAGTGTTGACCACCATTCCAATGTGGCAACTTGGACACCCGTATGAAACGTTCTTCATACGGTGATTGGGTCCCCGTACTTTGTGAAGTACGGGCTTAAGTGAACACCGACGGGTGTATCACTCGTTATACCGGTATACGCAGTTGGAAGGTCCATTTTCATTCATTGTGTGCATTCATAAATTGTAGTTTCACAGATTCGTGGAAGATATGTTCCAATGTCTTGATTATTGTTTTGGTTCCTTTGTACACTGTGAGATTGATATGGTGCTTGCTGAGTTTCGACTCACCCTTGTTTTCTATGTTTTTTTAGGTGATCCATGATGATATAGTTGCTAGCGGGAGGGCGTAGTCCAAGCACGTTTCACACACCTCAAGAATCACCTATTTATAAAGATGTTTTGTTAAGTTATTTGGTTAAGAGATGAACTGTAATAAGTATCACCTCAAGTTTACAACAGATCTTCCATGTTTAATTACTTGGTTAGATTCTGTGGTTGATCGGTTAATTACTCTTTGTTACTTCGTCATGATTATTTAATTTTGGTGCAAATTGATTATTAGTTCCGCAAATGAATTTTATGATGAATCTTTAGGTAGCATCTTGGCTTCCGAATAGCCGTGGTGTTACTGATTGGTATCGAGCGGTCATGAGGTCCGTGGTTCTTGATATTAATTTTGACACACTATGCACGCTTGGATGGGAATGGGCTAAGCATTGCATTTACGTTTTAGCTATATCGTATTGTTGATTCTTGATATGAATTGAGTATTATTGCTCATTAATTGATTATATGATTATTATGTGTGGGGATAACCCATGTTGAGAGATTGAGGTCATGGTTGTGGCCCTGGGCTTTACCAGGTTACACTACTGTTCGTGGTGTAGCAATAGTAAAGTGTCTACAGCGGATATCATAGTACAAGCGTTGATAGTGAGTATCTTTAGAAGAGTTGTTCTCTTCCTGGAATTTGCATTTGGTCAACCCTTGTCCAATAGTGATTGGTGAATTTCTGTTGGGTTATTATTTCTTTGCGGCTAATGGGTTGCTTTGAGAAAGGTTGGTGTGTTTCCCTTGGCTAAATTCGTCTCGTAAAGCAATTATTGTTTTCCCAACCGATGAGTTATTCTTGCGGCTGATGAATTTAGTTGATTGACAAGTTTGACCTTTGTATTCGAGTTTTGTCCTTTCCATTGGAAAACATGAACAATTTATTCGCTTGATGTTTTTGGTTAATGAAAGTTTCCTTTTGCAAGTCCTTTATTGCGTGGAGGCTTTGACTCAATATATCTCTCTTGGGTATTTTGGGTGTTGAAGATTTATGGTTCTCTTTTACTAAAGAAGATGTTAAACCCTTTAGCGATGTTTTATCGTGGTTAAGTGAGAGGGTATAACAAAGTAATTAATGGATATGATATGGAGTATCAGGATGGGCCTGCAATGTGTGCATGATCGATTTTAACTAGGATCCTTGAAAGGAAAGTTGCATAAGATGAGGTTGTCCTCTAGTAGTTCTCGATGAGCTGTGACTATGAGTATGACTATATTTAGTCAGAATCAATAGATTTATTAAGAAGTATGGAACGTTGATGAAATGGTTGATCAATAGAATTGTTTAGTTGCTAAACTTATTAGATTATTTGGACTCAATGGATTAATCTAAGCAAAAGCGAAGAGAAATATAAGGATGTGTTCGACTGTGGTCTTAGTAGATAATAATATGGGATTTTCTTTAATTGATTATTTGATGATCTTATTTATGCTCGTGGGAATCCAAATAGAGAAATGACCATCAATTCGTCCATGAGTGAATAATCATCAATGGTTTATGATAACCTCTAGATTAGAATTGGAGTGCACTATATTAGTGTGAGCATTCCTAATAGATGAAAGGTTGAAAGTCAAAAGTGATTTACTTATGTGTGGTTCATGAGGATGGCCAATGAGAATGACCTGTGTTTGCATGACGGTGAAAACTGTCAGATAATAATATGCCCTTGATGCGAAGGTTTTGGAATAACCTCTTAAATTGTGTAGTAGGTTCCCTCAAAAATTATGTGGTTGTTGTAATGATGATGTTGTAAGAATTTGGTATACTCTCAATTGAGGATGAGATAATAAAGTGGTATGTAATACTTTGGTAAGCCGTTGGGGGCTTTATAAAGGAAGAGTTGACGATAATGAATCTTGTTAAGAGTGAATTATTTTTGATATTAGTAAGATTGTCAATAAGAGAATGTGACACGTTGGAGTGGTAATGGTTCTTCTAGAGAGAAAGTAAGTTGATTGCTTTTCGTAATACCGGTTAAATGAAATGTCCGGAGTTTTGCATACGTGCTCTTTTGGGAGTTCATGATTTATGTAGTAGATGAGATTATTTGAGTATTGTGACGTATGGGAAGGTTCCGTCGGTTCCTAAGTGATTAACTTGATTTGGTTTTAAAGGCATTTCTGTTTGGGATGGCAAGTAATGTTGTAATCAAAGAAAAAAATTGCTTTCTTGGTTAACGGAAAATGTGTGCCCTAAGTATTTGAGGGTGGAGTTAAAAAATTGTAATCTGCAACCTTTACATGTTACTGACTTAAGAGTTTCTTGGGTTTCCATAGCAGTGTTTTATTATGATTCATGGAGGTTTAAAAGTTCCTTCTTGTGGGACATGTAGTCTCATCTGTGGTTTCGACTATTGTTTTTAAGGTTATTTCTATTTGACTGGTTTCTCTTGGTCTTGTGCTTACTCCGAGGAACAATGTTTTCTTGTGTGTTAAAATTTGTATTAGTTTGTCTCTTCCTTTTTGAGAAAGGAATTAACCATCCTATGTTGCCGAGTCTTATAAAGTGAAATGTGGAGACTGGTTGGTGGTGGACAAGTATGTGATAGTGGTGAGATATTGGGAACCAAGCTATTTGAAGAGCAGTAGAAAGTGAATTGGTTTTGACCTATAACACCTGGAGAGAATTCTATTTAAATGGAATGGTTGACGATGAAATAAAGTTGATTATGTAACACCCTGGCTATTCGGAAGCCAAGATGTCACGCAAAACTATCAAACTACTAAGAATAGCATGAAAGCTGGATTATACAGATTCAATCAACAATAATTTCTAAAGAATGACAATAAACGATCACCAGATTCATGGAAAAGAATGGATAAACAGTTATAATACCACGAACAGTCAAGCAGTACCAAAGTTGGATTATTACAAATCTGGAAATTTATTTAACAAGTTGGCTTGACTGAAAGGTAAAAATAATTATTCTGGTTGGATAAATGTGAAGTGTAGTGTGCCGAACTACCCCACCAAATCATCTTGTCTTCTCCTCAATTACCTAATTAAAACATACAAAGCAAGGGTGAGTCGAAGACTCAGCAAGTACATACAAGAATAATCAAACATAGAGTGGACAACACAATCCAGTTGAATTACGAACAAATCTTGGAACACATATATGATTGAATGGAATGAATACATGAATGGATGGAATGAAAGAATGCATTGAAGGAATGGACTTATCGACTGCATATACCGGTATAGCGAGTGATACACCCGTCGGTGTTCACTTAAGCCCGTGCCATTGAAAGTACGGGACCCAATCACCGTATGAAGAACGTTTCATACGGTGTCCAAGTTGCCACATTGGAATGGTGGTCAACACTACCCACATTGGAATGGTGGGTTTTCAAATGCCCATCTTTGGAATTGATGGGTCTTTCAAATGCCCATCTGGAATTGATGGGACTTACCAAAAGAATCCACTACGTGGTCATAATGAATTTTATGAATGAACATGATGATTTCTCATGGTATGAATGAATATCACACATTAGTGGAAAAGACACATGGCATTCAACAACATATGTAAACAAGTATGAGTATGCATTCCCACACAACATAATATATCAAGGATGCCACACAAGTTAGTTGCATGTAATGGAATGCAACAACTGAAATGAATGCTAATTCTTTAATCACAAGAATCATCTTCTTGAAATGAAATAAACATCAGGATGGATAGAAAAAGGCATTCACAATTTATCCCAACATCAAGCAAACAATTGGAAACATCACCAAACAGCATAGGGTACTTGCCTTCCGCGATGTGACGTAATAGGAGGACACGAAGATGCCCCTCCACTCACCGCCTCACCGCCCAAAATCGACGTACAAGGCGGTGCACAGCAAAGGGGACGGGGGGCGGCTCCAAAGGGGGGGAGGGGGAGAGAAATGTGGAGTTTTGGGTTTGGGGGTGGAACCCCTCTTATGGCCACCACCACATGGGCCCCTCTGGCCGTGGCCTGTGCCCAGTTGCCGTGAAATCACGAAAACCCCTAGTGAAAAGATGATTCGGTTTTCGATTAGCTCCTCTTCCAAACTTTTCTAATAAGTCGAATCACCTTCGGTATTACATTCTACCCCCTTAACGAATTCGACCTCAATTCTAACCAACTAATACCGAGCGAATTTCCAAGGAGTTGAATTCAACGGATTTAACATGTACCGTAAACAAACGGTTCGATATCGCTCACGCGCAT
Source organism: Hsuehochloa calcarea (assembly GCA_036346395.1). Classification (NCBI taxonomy): domain Eukaryota; kingdom Viridiplantae; phylum Streptophyta; class Magnoliopsida; order Poales; family Poaceae; genus Hsuehochloa; species Hsuehochloa calcarea. The sequence goes on along the minus strand of CM070602.1, from coordinate 20,656,586 downwards.
GCGAGACTCTATCTCCCAAGTAGCCTCTCTCTAATAGAGAAACCACAAAGCAAAGATGTGAAGCGGCGTCGACCTAACAATCAACTTGAACTTTCTAGGTACACTCATCGAAAGAGGATCAAGGTAAGACCTTACTCGATGGTCAACGTGTTTAACTTAATCTCAAACTTTGAATGGTCCTGCTGCTTCAAGACCAAAGACGCACCTTACGCTATGTGCTTTATGTATGTACTGGACGGTCAAAGCGATAAGCCGACTTCCTAATTTCTTCTCTGCCGAAATGAAGAGAATCCAATCGAAAATAGAGAGTTCTCATCGCAACCACGCAATGTTAACTCTTCACCAAAAGGTTAAATTCCAAATGTGACTATTCATCAAGAAAGCAATTCCACTTCCAATGAATCAATTTGCGAAAGAACACCACGAAAACCAAAAGAGAAATTTGCTTGAATACTCAAATCAAATATTTCTTTTACTCATTGAACTGAAAGATTCACCATGCCAACACTGACCCCAACTCAAAGTGCGAAAACACTTATCAACAAAGACAAAACCCAAACGAGAAGCAAGGAAACGATCATTTTCCGAGGAAACATCCTTTCTTCCGCTTCTCTCTTCGAGGAGTAAAACTTCTCTCAATATTGGAATTGAATTCATCGCATACCTCAAGAGATTAAACCTCTTAATTGAACATTATCAAACTATGCTCAAACTGAAATACATCATCCACACCATGGTGGAGAGACTCAATTGATTTTTTTTTCGATTGCACTATACATCTCGTTCTACTATTCAACCTTAATTTGATTAAAGGCACCAAAAGCGTCACAGGATAGATACCACACAATCATATTACCTCAAATTTTCAAGAACAACTCGTAATCACAAGACACATGCTAATGTATTTGGTTCAAAAGGGTCCTAGCATAAACATGCTCGGGAAACTCATTTATTCCACCCTCTACACACAATCAGTGGGTGAACAAAGGTCTAGCATAAACAAATGCAAAGCCCAGATTTAACTTCTAAAACCTCTACAACAGATTGCTCTTATAACTGATAGTGACATCATCGAATTAAATCTCCAACATTACCACCATTCTAACATACTCACTCATTGACATCATCAGAAATCACCCACACCATCTCGCAATGCTATCCAATTGCGTTACTCTAAAAATTCAATGAAGGTTTCCATACCTCCGATAATCACCAACCTTTCAATCCTGAATTAAAGTTCTAGAATTTCACTAAACCAGGTGTTAATCAGCCGTAACACTTTTCAGACTTACTTCGAAGTCAAATATCTCAAGTGAATCAATTTCCCTCCAAGGGATACAGATCAAAACCATTTCATATTCTACAACTCCTCCGATAACTTGGTAGCAAAATATCATCGCTACGATTACTCATCCACCACCAAACAGTTGCCAAACTTTCACCTTGCAACGCTTCAACACAAAACCGTGATCCTTTCTCAAAAGGAAGAGGCGAACAAAAATAAGTTCATTCATACAGGAAAGCGTTGCTCACCACGGCGGCCAAGAAACCAAAAGGAATATTCTGCTAAAAGTGATCTTGGAAATCGAAAACTAAGTTCGTAGTTGAGGGAATACATTCCTCAGAAGATAATAGCAAATAACAACCGATAAGAAAACGGCATTACGATTGAAACTCAAATCTTTTGAGTGAAAAGGGCGTAAAATTTAGGCAATGAACTCATTGAATCTAGGTGGAGTCCACAATTGAAAACATGAGACTCACAAGAAGAGAATGTCGGATCTTTACAGATAAGAACAACGAGCATTCAAGATCAAAACGCCGCATCATCAAGAACCATTATAACTCGCAACAAATCGCTTTACGTGGCAAACTTCGCTTATCATAATTAATCGGACCTCCAATAGGTCATGAACACAAAACTCAAATTGAATCATTTTGGAAACATCAAGAAATGTGGTCAAACTTCTTTTCTATAAAAGAATCAACCTTACTCTCACATTACCGATCGTGTCAATAAACCTTCTAAAGGAACATGACAAATCGGGTCATAAAATTTTCAAAGATCAAATGGAATTGTAATAACAACTTATTCTAGAAAAGAATTCGCACGAAAACCACAAAGTTGAACAAACGTCACACCCAAAGACTACAAAACTCTAGAGAGAGGGTATCGACACTTTTCTTTTCAAAGGAGGTTCTAAACTCCAACACTCCAAATATTCCAAAGAAATGAACATAGTCGAAATTTTCTTCAATGAACTTTGTGAAAGGAAATTTTCATTCTCCGAATCAAAACGGATAACCGAGCTGCCCTTATCAACAAGAGAGATAGGGCTAACATAAAGAGAACGATCTTGTCAAGAATAACGCTCACAACCAAAGAATAAGAGCTCATGACTAGAAAGGCAAGAAACTATTTTGAAAAACAAATAGGATCTAATAGAAACCCGTAGCCCACAATCTTTGTTTGGGTGCAACCCCCGACTTAAGCATAACCAAGCACTCCAAAAGGGTTTTAACGCTCTTCTTCGAAAAGAGATGCATCAAATTTCAACAAGCGAGGGTTCCAAAAGGAATACATTGAGCCAATGCTTTCTCGTGTTAACGATCTTGCAACAAGAATTCTCATTAGGCAAACCATCAAACGAGTAAATGAGTCGCTCTTTTCCAATGAGAAAGAAAGAACAACCATGAAAATATCAATGTTGCCAATTTACAAAGATCATTCGTAGTAAAAACAATTCGACAATCGAAAAACCATAATGTTTTCAGAGTACCATTAAAGGCCTATTTAAACTCGTCTACCAAAATCATGAACCCAAGAGAAATTCATCAATCGCCACCGGACAAGAATTTGTCAAATTCGAAAATCAAGGAAGAGAACGACTTACTAAAGCAAACCAAGAGAAATATGCAATATCAATACACACTTGATAAAGAACTTGCAAAAGAAGTCTTCCAATACCGAGATTCCAAACGAACGAATGAGTTAAATTTCTCCAACAAGGGTAAAACATGTCTTTTATGAAAAGATAAATCTTGCAATGGAACTATGCCCACGTGGAGCAGAAATTTCACAATAATCGAAAGAACACCAATTGGTTCAAAGAACGGTCAGAAACCGACGGGGCTTGCTATTACATTAACCCCAAATTCAAAAGAATTTCACGAACTGCCAGAAACTACAACCAGGAAACCAGATACCAGTTCTAGAAAGGCAATCAGCTCATCAATGAGCTCATGCTCAATACAGAGCTTATGGAACAGAGGTAAGAAGTTCTCTAATATCATACTACAAGCAAGGGTGTAGCTTTGCAAAACCTGTGACATCAACCACGAACTCAATCGATCAACGCCCGCTAGCGAAACGCATAACTAATGCAATCAATTATGAATATAAATATTTATATCGGATCATCTCATGACGATCATAGAATAATTTCATAGATAGAGGTTATCACATCATATCATGGATTAACACATCATAGCACAACACAATTTAACAACGACTCAATACTCGAGTCACCACAATTGAAATGCGGAAGCAACAGCTTTACCCAACCCCTCCTAATGTGCACAAGGTGTCAATTTAATATGTTTGAATGAACCACGCACCTAAAGCCCGCTCGATACCAATCGTAACACCTCGCTATTCGAAGCCAAGATGTCACGCAAAACTATCAAACTACTAAGAATAGCATGAAAGCTGGATTATACAGATTCAATCAACAATAATTTCTAAAGAATGACAATAAACGATCACCAGATTCATGGAAAAGAATGGATAAACAGTTATAATACCACGAGCAGTCAAGCAAGACCAAAGTTGGATTATTACAACTGAAATTTATTTAACAAGTTGGCTTGATGAAAGGTAAAAATAATTATTCGGTTGGATAAATGTGAAGTGTAGTGTGCCGAACTACCCCACCAAATCATCTTGTCTTCTCCTCAATTACCTAATTAAAACATACAAAGCAAGGGTGAGTCAAGACTCGGAAGTACATACAAGAATAATCAAACATAGAGTGGACAACACAATCCGGTTGAATTACGAACAAATCTTGGAACACATATATGATTGAATGGAATGAATACATGAATGGATGGAATGAAAGAATGCATTGAAGGAATGGACTTATCGATCGCATATAATGGGTAGATAGCGAGTGATACACCGTCGGTGTTCACTTAAGCCCGCATTTGAAAGTACGGGGACCCAATCACCGTATGAAGAACGTTTCATACGGTGTCCAAGTTGCCACATTGGAATGGTGGTCAACACTACCCACATTGGAATGGTGGGTTTTCAAATGCCCATGCTGGAATTGATGGGTCTTTCAAATGCCCATACCGGAATTGATGGGACTTACTAAAAGAATCCACTCCGTGGTCATAATGAATTTTATGAATGAACATGATGATTTCTCATGGTATGAATGAATATCACACATTAGTGGAAAAGACACATGGCATTCAACAACATATGTAAACAAGTATGAGTATGCATTCCCACACAACATAATATATCAAGGATGCCACACAAGTTAGTTGCATGTAATGGAATGCAACAAGCGAAATGAATGTTAATTCTTTAATCACAAGAATCATCTTCTTGAAATGAAATAAACATCGGGATGGATAGAAAAGACATTCACAATTTATCCCAACATCAAGCAAACAATTGGAAACATCACCAAACAAAGATAGGGTACTTGCCTTCCGCGATGTGACGTAATACGAGGACACGAAGATGCCCTCCACTCACCGCCTCACCGCCCAAAATCGACGTACAAGGCGGTGCACAAAGAAAGGGGACGGGGCGCGCCCAAAGGGGGAGGGGAGAGAAATGTGGAGTTTTGGGTTTGGGGGGAACCCCCTCTTATGGCCACCACCACATGGGCCCTCCCGGGTCGTGGCCCAGCCCAGTTGCCGTGAAATCACGAAAACCCCGTGAAAAGATGATTCTGGTTTTTCGATTAGCTCCCTCTTCCGAAACTTTTTCTAATAAGCCGAATCACCTTCGGGGTATTACAGATTAGTGTTACAACTAGTGGGACGTATGGTGAACTATGATCCAATACCCTTTGTCCAAGTTGGGATGTTGGGATTATCGAAAGTATGGGCTCTTGATAAATTTTTTTTAGAGATTCGCAATTGGGTACCCGGTAAGATTGTGTGGAAGAATTATGATGGTGTAGTTTAATGAGAGTAGCAGTGTAGTGAAATCTAACAATGAGTTAAATAATGGGATAGCAGGATTGTTAAGTTTTGTCAAGTATGACCTGAGCCCAGTGATTAATCTTATGGGAGATAGATCATCTCTAAAGTTAACTTGGTCAAGAATATATTTAATTATTTATGATTAGTGATTAAGTAGGACTAAATCTTGATCAATCAGTTAAAATATTGTGAATGGGTATATTGTGGTCAAGTAAATGTATTTGATTGGTGTGGGTTAGAGAAGGTCTAAGATTGGTGTAATGAATTGCATTGGGCGGTTACTTGATTAGTGAGGAATGTTGATATTAATGACTGAGGGTATTGTTGAGCTGTGTGAAATTTTAGTCATCAGATCTGAGGGTTACATGTCAAGTATACTAGAAGTTCATGGAAGGAGACTTGGAGGTTAAATTTGGCGCTTTACGTTTTCTGCTAGGACCTTGGAGACCCAATATTATGTGTAGAGGTGGATGAATGTAGCAAATTTTGAATAGTGTGTTGATCTTTGATAGAATACTTTGGGTAAAGTAAATGAGTGTGAGTGTGGTGAATTTCAAGTTGATTAACCTTAAAAACTTGAGGTGATGTGATTGTGGTGAAATCTATATGGAGGTGTGGGGAATTATATGTCAAGGTAATTCCCTTGGTAGAAAGTCGATCGAGTATGTTATTGTGGATTGGAAGAGTCCTCTTCCTAGATGTGGATTTTGTGTTCAGTTTGAGCATAGCTTTGAGGTTGCCAAATTAAAAGAAAAGAATTAGTGTGCTATGCGATGATTTGGGATCTCATGGTTTAAGTCAAAGTTGAATTCTCAAAAGCAAGTTTGAGGAAAAGGTCAGATTCTTGGATAATGAAATATTCTCTTGGTTTTATTTGAGCTTTGTCTCTATATTAGATGCTAATTATAAATTGTTGGCTCTTCTTGGTATGCGTGATTCTTTTCGCTAAGAAAAAAAAGAAATGGTTTTGGACAAGCGAGAGATTTCGCCTTTGGCTTATGTAGTGTTCTTTGGCAATTTGCCTACTTGGAAAGTGGAAGAGTTTCATGATGAATCTCTTGGTTTTGGGCTTAATTTTTTTTTTTGTGATAAGTTGGTAATTGTGTGTTTGCGATGAGAATCCTTTATTTTCAGTTGGGTTCTGTTTCTAAAGGAGTTTGTTAAAAGCGAGTTCCGTTGAGCGTCCTCGTTAAAGGATGTGCCCATTGTTAAAGTGAAGAGATCGATTGATACAAGGAATAATAGTTTTTTTGTACCATGTGCTGGTTGTGTGGCTTGGTACCGAAGCGAATGTTGGCCCAACATATATTGGTTGTTTCTGAAAGTTGTAGAGATTTGAGAGATAGTGTGTTACTAGGACCGTCTAGAGTCCTGGCGTGGGGCACAGATTGTTTTATATGACCTGGTGTCCATGGAGTACTGGAGAAATCCAGAGTGTGAAGTTTCGTTAGAACCGTTGACCTACGAGTAAGACTGTGCCTTCAAGTCATGTCCGTTGAGTGACTCTTGAAAGGTTGGGACGAGTAATAAGGCGAACACGCCGCTACGCCAAGGTGCTTTGGTCGCAGAAGACGAGAGAGAGACTACCCGAATTTGAAGTCTCGCATGCGTGAGCAATATCCGTGGTTAATCACAGCAAGTATGTGGTAATGTTGGTAGAATGATAAGCTAAGATTGTTCTTTAGCGTTATTGCAGCCGAGAATTCGGGTCGAATTCCGCTTAAGGGTAGAATGTAATATCCCAAAAGAATTAGAAATAATTATCGGAGCGAATCAATTGAATTCGGAGAAGGACCAAATATAAAATAGATTTAGCAAAGAATTAGACAGGGGTTTTCGGCAATTTTTCGCAACTGGGCCTCGTGCCTTAGCCTAGGAGGCCCATGAGGGCCGCCACCAATAAAAGGAGGGGGAAACCCTAGTCACATAAAGATCACCACGCTGCATCAGAGCACCAAGATCAGAGCAATCCCCTCCGCTATACCAAGAGGAGAAAGGGTGGAGTGGAAGGAAGGAAGAAGAAAAGAATAAGAAGAGAGGAGAAGGAAGGGAGATCTTCGGGGAACAGATCAACATCATCCTACAGACGGTGAGGCGGTGGGTGGAAGGACACCTTCGTGGCTTCCTAGTACGCCGCAAAGACTCAAGGCAAGTACCGGTTGTTAATTTGTGTTGTTTTCAAAGGAATGCATGATGATGTGTTGATTATATGAGTGTTCTTGCGTTGTGCTCATGATGTGGATATATTTCATTATTTATGTTTCTTGTGGTACATTGTTCATTCCATTCATGCATGATTCGCTTCGTCACGGAGTGGAATTTGATTAAGCCCCATCAATCCAATATGGGCATATGAAACCCACCATTCCAATGTGGGTAGTGTTGACCACCATTCTAATGTGGCAACTTGAACACCCGTATGAAACGTTCTTCATACGGTGATTGGGTCCCCGTACTTTGTGAAGTACGGGCTTAAGTGAACACCGACGGGTGTATACTCGTTATACCTGGTATATATGCAGCTTGGAAGGTTCATTTTCATTCATTGTGTGCATTCATAAATTGTAGTTTCACAGTTCGTGGAAGATATGTTCCAATGTCTTGATTATTGTTTTGGTTCCTTTGTACAATCGTGAGATTGATATGGTGCTTGCCGAGTTTCGACTCACCCTTGTTTTCTATGTTTTTTTAGGTGATCCATGATGATATAGTTGCTAGCGGGAGGGCGTAGTCCAAGCACGTTTCACACACCTCAATAATCACCTATTTATAAAGATGTTTTGTTAAGTTATTTGGTTAAGAGATGAATCGTAATAAGTATCACCTCAAGTTTACAAATGATCTTCCATGTTTAATTACTTGGTTAGATTCGTGGTTGATCGGTTAATTACTCTTTGTTACTTCGTCATGATTATTTAATTTTAGTGCAAATTGATTATTAGTTCCGCAAATGAATTGTATGATGAATCTTTAGGTAGCATCTTGGCTTCCGAATAGCCAGGGTGTTACAAATAGCTATGGAAGCTATGAAGATCAATATACCAGTACAGCGGAAGACTAGTATTGAATCCAATATAAACCCCGAAGCAAAACAACCAAAATCAACACGGGCTAAAATTCTAAGTGTTAGGCGGTCTGACCTCTGTGTTAATGGCGGTCGGACCGGTCACCTTAAGCGCCCGACCTCCATCGATGAACAAGAAAAATACTGAAAAACGAAGTTGCAAATAGATGTAACTTTTGATCTACAACTTCAAACTTAATGAAACTTGGAACACACCTTCTCTAGGATGTCAGGAACCTATTCCAATCGAAAATCATGAAGATACTTGGAAAAGTTACGACATTTTTCCGTTTGAGAGGAGGATGGTTCAAAACTGAGTCAAAACGATAAATAGATCCAAAAACTTGCTCGTGGGTGATTGATGATCAAGAAGATCCTAGATGTGTTCCCACATGTCACAGCAAGCTAGATCATGTGAAGAAATCAATCAAAAACTCACAAATCAAAGAAAGACTGAAAATCACCAAATAGAGAGAAGAAAGGCAAAGAGACACATCTTTGAGCAAACTTTCTTTGGATTGATTTGATAGGGTTTGGGTTTACAGCCACTCCATCAATGGAGGACAAAGCTTAATCCAAGAGCACGAAATCAAATTAAAACTTTCTAGAACCCTAACCTCCACTAATCCTCTCCCTAAGCAAAACTAGGGTTTCAACAATAATGAAAGGGTTGAAGGGGGTGCAGACACCTCCCTCTATTTATAGTGGAGACTTAGACCTTCTAGAAGTTTAACTTAAATGGGCTCCCGTTAAGGCCCAACACAAACGGGTCACACACGCACGCATTTTAAAGCGCCGTCTTCAACACCTCTTGACATAAACCGCTTCTTTTTGCGTCGTCTTGCGTCGCGGGTTGGCAAAAGGTCATCAAGGTGGTATTTGGTAAGATTACCAAAATACCCCTTCTCGGTCCTTCTCCGAAGACCGAGCACATCTGCGCGAAGCACTTTGCCTGCTCCACCACGTGTAGGTTGATCAACGGCTCTCTCCATGTCGGTAAGTCTCTCCCATCCGGCTCCTACCGAAACCACCATGGCACTTCCACCGACTCCCACGCCGCTTGATCAAACCAATCGCACCGAACTGTCCGTTCGGTCATCCTTGTCTATTCTGCACCACACTTGAGTTCATTGACCTCACCCGGCATCGTCGATCGTTCTGGACCTCAGCTCTCCAAGCCTAGTCCCGATCATCCTCGCCGTTGACCGTCGTTGACCACCAAGCAACCTGCACAACAATAGAAGAGCAAATCGAATCTGGGAACAAGTTCTTCACAACTTGACCCACGTTAGTCAAAACATGCATCATGCAACACATATGCACTGAAACTCATGACTTTGACCTAACCAACAACAACGCCGCCACGAAGGCCGACGTTCAAGTGACAATCGGTCCGACCAGCCCCTCGTACGGCCGAACGCCTTGACCTTTGCTTGGTCGGACCGCCGACTAAAGGTCGGTCCGACCGCCCAAAATGACTTAGCCGATTTTCAACCCCTGGAAATCCGAAACCTACTGGAAACTTTAAACCAATAGAACTTTTGACTGGAGACTCCAGAAATTATGGGACCAAGAGCAATAGAATTTCCTCTCTTGCCTACACCCTCTATTTTTGGCCCAGCTTATTTTGACACATTTAGTCATCGCCGTCCGACCACAAGATGGCCGGTCCGACCGATTTGGGACCGGTCGGATCGCCATGCTATGGCGGTCGGACCGCACACACGACAGCTCAAACTTTATCGAAAACACGTGAAACGACAAACCGTTAACGCCATTGTCAATTGTCATATCATCCTAAGATCTGGAGCATATCCCCATGATATCCACAGTTTCTTTAGCCCTGAGTGGCAAGTTAAGTAAACATTGACCATAAGGTCCAGTTATTGTTACTATTTGTTATTTGAGATATTTTTAGTTAAATCGATAAATGGGTGGTATTTCATCGATATTTCCTATGTGAACTAGCTATTGATCTGGGACTAATTCAGAATACACATAAAGTTTTAGATGTGTAAATCCAGATCCCTACAAGGTCAAGTAAGTAGAAAATTGAAGATAAAATAAGAATATCATTGCTATAGCAAGGCAAGTTGTACTGTTGACCATGTTGAACCCAATTTTTCTCAAAATTACTTTGATTCAAATTATTGCATACTACTTCAAGTATTTAATTCTTTAAATCTTTTGGGATTAGTTATTCACTCATTTTATTATATCCACTTTGCTCATTGTATTACCCTGATCTTTTATCACCTTAGCTTGGTTAATTATTATTTGGTATTATTATAACACCAACGTGGGTTGGTTAGACATAAATAGTCTGCTTAGCTATGCAACGGGTTATTGATATCATTTTAAATTACGAAAATCTAAACTTGACTAAATGATTATGGAACTTTGTGTAAAAACTGTGTGTTGTATGTTGTTACTCGTTGATAGCATGTGATGCACTTAACCAACAAGCTGGGAAAAGATTTAAACTGATGTGAGTGGAAAGAATTGTGATATGGTAGAACTTCGTGCTTGGGAAAATATGAATCTTGGTCATTTAATTAGAAATTAGACAGTCTTGTCTTGGTCAATTAAGAATTTAACTTTGTACGCTATTGAACTGAGACATAATTGTACGACCACATGCTAGTATGTGACATACCTAACTTAGTAAACTATGAAATCTTGGCATTCACTACTCATGCATGTAGGTTAGACTATGTGCTATGGTGAAGTTGTGTACTACTGGGGGGTCACACTTATGAGCGGTTCGCCGTCTCTAAGTCCAACGATGTGCGTCGGACCAAAGCACTCTGTCAGGGTTGGTACGATGGTAAACACATCGGGAGGGTCAATTATCGATATGAAATTTCGGAAAGATTTTATTGTGATTAGCTACACTGACACAGGATCCAAAGGATTTGATGATGGCCCTGGGAGATGTCAACATAGCTAGGGACAAGAGATAAATATAGGATCCCTCATGAGCTATTCTCAAAATGCGAGACATGCCCACGGGCCAGCCAAATTGAAATCGCACCCGGCTTCCTATCAGTTGAAGTTCGACACGCACTACTATGTTATGATAATAATAACTATATACAAGGTAATACACTATGTTATAAGCATAGTTGTCAGAATCTAGACCTTTAATTGAATCAAAGGTACTCTGGTAAGTTCGCATTACAGTATCGAATCGTAGAATCTAATATTGAACCTGATTCTATCAAATAATAGATGTTCTCAATCTACACCATCTTTCGATTACGATTTTACTATTTATTTAATCATTTGGCATATAATTAGATTTATAGTGGCCTATGTTATCGTCGTTACATAATAATTAACAGCCTGAATCGAGAGCATGCACGTGGGCCGCAGGCTGTTTTTCTAATGGGCCCTACTCTTTGGATGGGCTAGGCCGGGCCATCCCACAGCCGGTTAGCTCATTTAAGTCCTGGCCCGGCTCAGTTTAAAGCCAGCCCTACCGTATCCTTATCCCTTTTGTTTTGGCCCTTTACCCTAACTCAGCCCATTGAAAAGCCCAACTTAATGTTAGGCCTAGGTGCAGGAGGCATTAATGAGGAAAAATCTCGTCCGTTTCAATCCTTTTATACATGAATTTAAGCTTTTAAGATCAGCGTAATCTTCCACTACAGCATCTTAGCATTTTTGGAGTAGCAAATCGGGGTAATCTTCAACAATAGCCGCTGCAGATCTCTCAAGTCGCAACTCTGAACATAATTGATGAAATCGTTTCAGATTATCTGATGGACATGTCGATTATTTTTTTTGGCACGCTTAAGATCAGCGTGATCTTCCACTAGAGCATCTTAGCATTTTTGGAGTAGCAAATCGGGGTAATCTTCAACAATAGCCGCTGCAGATCTCTCAAGTCGCAACTCTGAACATAATTGATGAAATCGTTTCAGATTATCTGATGGACATGTCGATTATTTTTTTTGGCACGCTTGTGATTTCCTCCTTTTTTTGCTAATATAACGAGTTTCTTCCTATCAATTTTAGTCACACCGAAATTTCAAACTTTTTTAAAATTTCAATGTAATGGTTCTTGATAGCGAATGGCATGCAGGAGAAAGCACCAACGGTTGATAATTCGGGGGAAACAAAGGGAACAGAAATGTGGGTCAAATCCAGGCCCGCAAGATCAAAGCCCGAAGGCGTCACGGCGAGCAGACATGCAGACCACTTGTCTTGTGCTCTCCGTGCACACTACCATGCTTCCTTCCTCTTCATCCAGAGCATCGGCTTATTGTGCACAGATCCAAAAAAACGCAAAAGCGAAAGAAAAAAAGAGAAGAGAACAGAGGAAAAAGGTACATGTTCTTGGGCAAGATTTTGCAGTTGATCAGATAATTGTAGTCTGAATTTTCCGGTCAACACATCATTGAGTTTCTGTGAATGTTTATCCTCACATCAACCGGAGAAAATATTGTTCTTTTTAAAAATAAAATAAAAAACAACCGAACAAAATCTCCAAGAAAACAAACAAATGAAGGGACAACAGAAAAGGTGAGCAAAATCACAGAAATCATCGCTGGATTGGGCAGGCTCAGAAGGATCCATTGGTTTCTCTCAATCAGGAGGAGGAAACCAAAGAGTTGGTTTCCATCCCTCAGAAAATCCCTTATCGTTACGCATCACAGCCACCGACGCAAGATTGATTAACGAAAACAAAATCAAGAAACCAAACAAGCATCACGGATTGCAAAGACAGGAAGAAGAAAAACGCAGCATCCCTCTGCACTAAAAGAAGAAGAAGAAGAAGAAGAAGAAGAAGAGGCCAAATCATCCCACTGCACCAAAAGAAGAGTAAGAGCGTATTCATGGGGGCCGAATGCCGATGACGGCGGCGCTCGGGGCAGAGGAGGATGGAGATTGGAGAGTGGACGGCGTGGCAGGAGAGCTCGGGAATATATAGTGGAGATTGGTGGACTAGGGTTTTGGGAGAATTGGATGCTTCTCCTACTGTTTTGTCCAGCCCAGTTGAAGAAAGGCCTGGTCCAGCTTCTACGTAAGAAATGGGCCTACTATGCCTAGCATAATTTCTAAGTTAGCACTGTTCCCCATTTTCCATGGCTAAATCGCCGGCCACCGCACTCGTTACAACGGTTTCCAAACCTGTCTGGACCGACCATGTAGGTCTGGTCTATAGTGGGCCTACCAGTAGTCTATATATAGCAGAAGACTTTAATCATTGTACTTACTTTCGAAGAAGAGGAATAAAGATAAAGAAGTTTCTATATATCTCTGTGTTCAATCTACTTTCCATACTTTCATTGTTGTGTGTGATTCTACTACGAGTTGCCGATCGGACTGGACTCGCTGATGACGGTTTCTTAACACGTTATCAGCACGACTACGCTCTACAAATTGAAAATATAATAGTCGAAGCGTCACTCGTAGATTGAATCGTTTTCTAGGTCGCTTTCAATTCCGCGGATTTTGCTTTCTAAAGTATTTTATACTGTGCAAATCCGCTCTAATCTACTGCTAGCCGACTTAGAGTCGCACGCCAAGTTGATCGGTAGATTGCATGAAAGAGTGGATGTTGATTGCACTATAGATTGGATGAACAGAGAAAAAAAAATGGGGGGATGCGCCGCGCTGCCGCCGGCCTCGCACGGCACAGCGCTCGCCGCGACGCACACCACACCTCACCACCAGACGGTGCGTGCCACTCGGCCTCCACACGGGTGCGCCCTAGGTCGTCTCCACCGCCGGCCTGAAGCCATCGTGCCGTGTCGCGTGCTCACTACCGCGACCACGCCATTGCCGCCTCGCTCAATCGCGACCAAGACTCGTCGCACAGACCTCCTCGGCCCTCGAGCCACTGCCACCTTCGAGAACAGGGTAGGGGAAACCCTATCCCCTCCCAAGCGCGGTTTGACCAGGCCAAGTTGGGCGGTTTGGACCAAGGAAATATGGGCTCGGCCCAACAAACATTTGGGAAAATAAATAAGTAAATAAATAAATAAATAAAAGGAAAACCTTGAATATTTGCAAAAGAGCTCTCGAATTTTTTGAAAATTGCGCAAAAATTTTTCTCGGAACTGAAAATTAGCGCTTAAATCCTTGGAATTACAGAATTCTTTGAAAAATCAATATTATAGTAGAAAAGGTTCTCGGAAATTCAAATTTTGAGTCGTTTTCAGCATATGAAGCATGTTTAGCACTATTATTATTACTTTATATGCTTTTATATATTTATTTACTATTTTGATTAATTGTAATTACCTAAATTGCTTTTGATCACTGCAATTAACAGTAAAATTACGAAAAAATATATATAATATTTTGGAACATTGCGATAATATTTTGTACTATTATCCAATTTATTTCATACATTTACTAGCAGTAAATTTATGTATTTCTTGCATGCACATATAGATGATGGGCATCACGAACCGGGAGTTTGAGGAGCTGGCGCAGCACGGCCAAAACTACTTGACTTGGGCTTCTAATGTCGATATTGTACTTGGAGCCAAGAAGCTCCGCGCTGCTATTGGGATTGGTGCATCAAAGGATGTCATACCCACCCCTAAGGAAAATGAGTAGGCACTTCATTTTCTCAGGCACCATCTCTGCCTCACACTCAAGAATGAGTACATGGAGGAGAAGAGTGCGCTAGCTTTGTGGACTGCACTGAAAAAGCAATTCAAAAAGCTAAAGTACATCATTCTTCCTCAAGCAGAGCAGGAATGGAGCCGACTGAGGTTTGCTGACTTCAAGACCGTGGAAGAGTACAATTCTACCTTGCACAGGATTGTATCAATCTTCAACTCTGTGGCAGGCAAATCATAGATGAGCAGAAGATTGAGAAGACCCTCTTCACCTTCCACCCTAGTGCAGTGCAGTCTTCACGCAACTATCGACAAGATGACTACAAGGAGTATGCCGAATTGATTGATATTATGCAGGTTGCAGAGGCTCAGAAGGAAGTTATCCTCAAGAATTTTGTCACCTAGCCACCAGGGAGCTATACTGGCCGTGAGGCCAACGCTGGGAGCTACAAGGTGTGAAAGCCTATAATGAAGCAAAAGAGAAGGAAGGGCAAGGCCGCACCCCAAAAAGGCAAGCCAAATGCTCCACAAGAAAAGAAGGCCAACAAAGCAAAGCGGGACGACAAGCCCTATGGTCAACAAGACCAAACCAGATACAAGTGTGGCAAGTAGGGGCACTGGTCGCGGATATGTAAAGAACCGCAGCACATCAGCGACGCTTTTTAGGCCAACAAGAAGAAGGGCGACAAGGGACAGCATGAAACCCACTTTGACTTCATTGAGGGGGGGACTCGTAGCAGCTGTATGTACCAATGGAGGTAGGCTCCACTCCTGCAGCCGCACCCCCTTGATATTACAACAGCTGCTGCCATGATTTCCCAGGAAGAGCATGTCACCCCTGAGAAGATGCAGCTGAAGTCTCTAGCTTCTTGGTGGACTCAGTTTAGTGCGCAGAATGCACTTAGACTTTAAATATCATTTATTTTGTGCATGAATGTCATAAATCATACTTTTGCATGGATGATGGTTTTACACTTGTGTAGAGACTTAAACAATTTATTTCTCATGATGGTTGGATGATATTTAATTCATTCATTTATTCAGTTAATAATAGCATGATATGTTATGATATCTGAAGTATTTTTATTTATGTGTTGATTGTTTCCTGATACATATTAATAAGGTAATTTATATTAGAACGTGTGTGGTGCCCTATGCAAGAAGTGTGGTTAGCTAATAGCAGCACAATGAATATCATCTTGAGAGAGATAAAAAATTTACAGTCGATCAGCAAGAATGCTGGTAGTTTTACGATAATTGCGGGCAGCGATGCTTGTATAATATGTTCAGAAAGAGCCACAATTATACTCCTGATTGGCACAATTTTGGTCATTAACGAAGCCTTGTTGTACCCAGAATCGACTAGAACTCTCCTAAATTTCAAAGATATTCGCACTAACGGTTTCCACGCAGAGACTAAAGAAGAATATAGTAAAAGTACATACTCATTACAAAGCGTGAATAAAGTGGAAAAAGAGTATTAGAACGACTTCCTTCATTTGAGACTAGGCTATACTACACTCATATTAAGGCACCTACAGTCTATACTGCCCTAAAAACCATATTTAGAAGCTTTGAACTTTTCTGTGTCTGGCATGATAGATTAGGTCACCCAGGTCTTAGGATGATGAGAAATATAATTAACAACTCACAAGGATATAACATCAATGTAAATAATTTTCCAAATCAGGAAGATTTTGTGTGCCCTACATGTGCCACCGAGAAATTAATTACTAGACCTTCTGCTTTGAAAGTGCATCATGAAATTCCTGCATTCCTGGAACGCATCCAGGGAGATATTTGCAGTCCTATACAGCCCCTGTCAGGGTCATTTATATATTTTTATGGTGCTCATCGATGTTTCCTCGAAATAGTCGCACGTATGTTTATTGTCTGCGGGAAACCATACTTTTGCAAAACTAATCTCACAGATAATTAAAATTAAAAATAATTTCCCTGATCATCATGTGAAGTCCATCAGAATGGACAACGCTGGAGAATTTACTTCGAATGCATTTGATGATTATTGCATGGTAATGGGAATTAAAGTTGAGCATTTCGTACCGTATGTCCACACCTATAATGGATTACCAGGGGCATTAATTAAAAGGATTAAATTTATTGTCTGACTGCTTTTATAGAATTGTAATTTACCAACTACATGTTGGGGACATGCAGTCCTGCACGCAACAACTCTCATCAACTTTATACCCTCAGCATATAACATCTATTCACCTGTGCAACTAGCGCGATGGCCGGAACCTAAAATTTCTAATTTTTGTAATTTTGGTTTGCAAGGTTTATGTACCTATACCACCACCACAGTGAACTGCAATGGGTCCTCTCGCAAATATGGGATATACGTTGGTTATGAGACTGCATCCATGTGGACCATATGATGGGAGATTTGCATACTGTCCGATTCGCTGATAGTATATTTGATGATGATAGTTTCCCGTCATTATGGGAAGAAAATCAACACCTTGATGAAAAATATCAAGAAATAATGTGGCAAGTCACGGGAATCCATGCACATGACCCGCGCACTAGAGAAGCAAACCGAGAAGTCCAGAAGAAAATTGATTTCAGGCACTAGCGAATCAACTGCCTGACCACTTTAGTGATTTGAAGAGTGTGACCAAGTCACATGTGCCTGCATACAATGCACCAGAGAGGGTTGAAGTACCAAAGAAAATTGAAGATACCCCTAATCCCGTTCAGAGGCCTCATAATAAAAGGACGAGAACTCCGGCCCCTCGAATCCCAAGTAGCCGGGGACAGCTGGTGAAAAAGGATAAGAAGGACTTGACACATCCGATCATCGAAGTTCCCTAGAACCGAAAAGAGCCAGTTGAGACTTAACACCAGTATAACACCTTTAGAAAAAAGGCATATCGGATTTGAATATTCCCATGGAGGGAGAAACCAGTACGGATGTGTGCGCACATCGGAGTTGAAAAACTAAAGGGACTTGCACCTCGTAATTGGAAGTAGTAGTGAGCAAGTAGAAGCATTAGAAGAATCGCCTTATAAATAAATAGTTATAAATTATGTGACCACGGAAGAATCTATTAATATGACAACAACCAATGTCAATATTTATTTTGCAAAGAAAATTGTCAAAATCATCGATTTGGATCCAGAGCCTATATCGCTCGCTGAATGTAAGAAACGATCAGATTGGAAGAAGACAATAGAAACTGAATTATTATCTCTGAATAAAAGAGATGTGTTTGGGCATGTAAGTCACACGTCTCCCCATGTGCATCCCGTAGGGTATACGTGGGTATTTGTTCGAAAGATAAATAATAATAATAAAGTTGTAAGATATAAAGCAAGGCTCATTGCACAAGGTTCCACTCAACGTCTAGGAGTTGATTATGAAGAAAACCTATTCCCCGGTCATGGACGGGGTTACCTTTATATATTTAATCTCAATAACAGTGAACTTGAATTTATAAATGAAAATGATGGATGTGGTAACTGCATACTTTTATGGAAACTTGAATTCGGACATTTATATGAAGGTACCTGAAGGTATCCTTGTTCCGAACCAAGACAGGGCAAATATAAAACTGTAAAGTGTGAAACTCATAAGATCACTGTACGGACTTAATCAATCAGGCAGGATGTGGTATAATTGCTTAAGCGACTTTCTTTGCAAGAAAGGCTATACAAATAATGAAGATTGTCCATATGTATTTATATGACCATCTCAGAATGGATTTTGTATAATTTCAGTATATGTAGATGATCTGAATATCATCGGAACCTTGGAAGATATTAAGGAAGCAACCTCTTACCTAGAGTCAGAGTTCGAAATGAAAGATTTGGCTAAAACTGAATATCGCCTAGGCTTGCAGCTTGAGCATGCCCCTAAAGGGATATTAGTGCATCAGTCAGCCCACACTCAAAAGGTGTTAGAAAGGTTTGGCTTTAAAAAGACATACCCTTCAAAAGTACCAATAGTCGGGAGATCTTTGCAACAAGACAAGGACTTGTACAGACCTAGAGAATAGGGGGAGAAAGTCCTAGGACCAAAATTCTCGTACTTAATGCAATCAGAGAGCTTATGTATTTAGCAAACTGTACTAGACCGGACATTGCATTTGTCGTAAACCTATTAACAAGGTATAGTGCATAACCTACCAAAAACATTAGCAGAGAATAAAATACATCTTTTGATACCTCCAAGGAAGCAAAGACTTTGGTCTGTTCTACAAGAAGAACCAAGACCATGCAAACCCCTACTATTATCTATGAAGATAATGTAGCTTATGTTGCACAAGTGCAGATGGGTTATGTGAAGAGTCATCTCACAAAACATATTAACTCCAAGTTCTTCTATGCTCATGAATTGCAAAAGATTGACGAAATTAAAGTCTTGCATACTAAGTCATGCAAAAATCTTACAGATTTATTCACTAAGTCACTTCCAGCATCTAGCTTTGAAAGATGCATACATGGAATTGAAATGATGAGACTTAAAGAAGTGCATAACTCAGGGAGAGAATCTCCACAAACTCATTACAGAAACTTGATCACAAAGATCGAGTACCCAAAGAATAAATCCTGAAGATTAAATGAACTCGACTAAGGTTTTTAATGAGGCAATTCATGCAACACAATAGAACGTGTATCATGTACTCTTTCTCTAAATTTTTTCACTGAATTTTTATAGAGTTTTAACGATACATATCGAATGAATGCCCAAGAGGGAGTGTTAGAAAACCTGACCTGGACCTTATAGGTCTGGCTCATGGTGAACTCCTCATCCACCATTAGTTTATATATAGGAAGAGACGCTCAATCATACATATTTTTAGAGAAGAGAAATATAGAGAAAGAGAAAGAAGTCATATTATATCTCTGTATTGTGTTTAATCTACTTTCTGTACTTACGTTATTATATACGGTTTTGCTAGGAGTTGCTGATTGGACTGAACTACAACAACTGGGAATCGGTCTAGCCAAACAAGAGAGCCATCCCTTGCATAGCTACCAAACTTAGCTAAAACCAGAAATGCTTCGCATACGACGACGAAAAACGACGCACTGTCGCACCATCCCAGTGAGCCACTATCCTTGACAGATGTACGCGCGTAGCTTTATACAAGATAGCTTTGCATTGCACTGTCCTTGGCACGTGGTTTTATACACGCTATTTATACAAGACGGCGCGTGGCTTTGTACAATATACGTTTCACTGTTCTTGACTGGATACCCAGCTTCAGCTAAAACACCCAGCTTCAGCTAAAACACGAGACACGATCGCGAACAGTACACGATACTTCTCTGAAGAGTACATTTGGAGACAAATCACATGCCATTCCTGTAGCTGCATGTTTGAGCATTAACGCGTCCGTCTCGAAACAAACCTGTCCCGTTCCCGATTCGATTGTAGTGTGGTGAAAATTGAGTCACGGGTGGCATATGCTTCTAGTTAAACATAACAAGGACTAGGTAACAAGGTTCACCTAGTCATCACGAGTAAATTGCCTCATAGCGTTCACAAACCAAGCTGTAAAAGTCACTTAATCATGAGTTTCCTGTTTCACTGAAAGAATGAAGAATATGCAAGCAAGTGGCAACATGAAGACGACAACAATGAAATATGCAAAGAATTACCCCTTTTTTTTTTAATAACAGCATGCGCATTTACATTACTTACAAGCTAGAATGGCAATCCTTAAGCAGGGCCCCAAAACAACAATCAGATAAGCAGACACTACTGTCATCATTTCTTGTTAGGTTAGCCCAAAAAAGTGTCTGCAGCGCTAAAAATCATTTAGTTACAGGACACCTAAATAATCAGTCAGTTATAGGACGCATAGATTGGCAGCCCGCCAAAATAATGAATTTTGTAACATAGGAACAACAAGTAAATCAACTGAAATTATATCAAAAATTTCCTTTTTTGGTGAGTCTATATAAATGTGCAAGGGGATTGAAAAAATGGGCAGCAATTAGACTAAGGTTGGTATATATACACACAAGATTGGAGTCAGAGCTGGTAGCTGACGTCCCCATCCAGCCTCTGCATGCTCATTGGACAGTGCTGAGTCCCGGTGCGCCTCCAAAACTGAATGGAACAGAAGAGGCCTCATGTCAACTTGACTGTCAACAGCCATATAAGATTACAGCAAGAAAGGGCTTCTTTCTGCACCAGTAAAGCTAAATAAGTAATCAAATTTGGGTACAAAAATTTCAATCACCCTTCACTGAAGTGCAGTTAAGTTACAATGGCTTTTACAAAGGGCTTCAATCTGAACTGCAGTTGTTACAGAATGACCATTAGAGTTCATGTACCCTTTTTCTTTCCTGGTTGATTTAATGATAATCTGGTAAAAGAATTGTATCCATTTTTTTTACCACCATTGTTACTTAATAGGGCATATCTAGTGCAAAAACAACTAGTTGCAATCATGCGAACATTTCTGGTTTAGTTATCAATTCTAAGTGCACGACTGAACTAAGCAGATACAATGTAAAGATTGAAGGATGAACAAATGGTGAAGATTCTTGCCTGTCGGAACCTTCATCAAAAGACAAATAGGAGCTGGAGAAAATTTGAATGTTCTACTGAGTCCTGACATAAGCTTCTGTAGGCGCTCAGGGGAAAAAAATATATTAGGTTTTACATCCTCCAACTGCAATCTTCTCCCTGTCTAACAAAGCATGTATATCTGTTAGAAATAAAAATACTCGGAAGGAGAGTACATCTGGGAAAGGATTCTTACTTGGTACATACTATTAGATTTGAACATAAATAAATTCAATAAAATGAAAGATGCAGCAATTCATATCAAGAATACAAGAAAATATAGAACAAGCCAATTAGTCAGCAGTGCACTCAAGTGTGCATTGTACATAATGAGGGGCAAGATTCCAAAGAACAAAATATAACTTCACAAATAATTCTTACCGGTACAACAGGTGGCAATTGGGTTGACGCCAATAATTTACATTTGCCATTTGGCAATCATTAGATATCAAAACTGAGATTGCCGAATGTAACAATTCACATCTGCAGGCTAACTCCTGGTAAAACCCCATTTGGCACAGGTCAAAATGATTATCCACAAAGAAAATACTTCCAGGTGATAACCATGGAAACGTGACTCCCCTCCATTCACAATACTTTGCTGACTAATCAGCCTACAACCATACTGGGGGTATCACTGTAGCAGAAATTCCAAAGCAACCTTGCCATCATACTATTCACAGGACGAATGTTTGTGCTATTATTTAACATTCATGGTTGATAGACTCCAACGAATGTCGGATCAGTTGCAGAAGCCCCTTGACATTAAGAAAACTGAAATCAAGGACTTCCCTTACAAGAGCAATGCCATCAACCTGATCCTTTCCAGTACCAGCAAGATAAGCAGAAAATGAACTTTGTGATTTTCTGGTTCCATCAAATGCATAATTTATGTCCTCTACCTGTAAAAAAGCACAACCAAGAAATAAAATACTTATACTAACAAATACAAGAGACATTTCACTCAATTCTCATTAAGATATCTCGTGATCCATTGCAGTGAATTAGACCCTGTTTGGTACAGCTTCCACTCTTAGCTTCTCAATCGATTCTCGTAGAGTCATACCAAACACTCTGATTCTCAAAACAACTAGATTCTGCTTCTCGCGAGGAGCTGTCTCGAAAATGAACTAGCAACGAGAAGCAGCCTCCGAGCAGATTCTCGTGAGAATCCAACCTTCAGAAACGAAAATACCCTTTGAGGTTAAAGGTTTTTACCCACAAATACCACTGAGTTACACAAATACAATTGAAGTATTACACCCAGGGGTGACATGGTCTATTTGCCTCTAATCCTCCCTCATATGGTTTTTGAAGCCAACCTACCAGCCAAATGGTTTCAACAGACAACTCCATATTCTCAGAGAAGTGGATTCTCAGAGAATCAGGAGCAGAATCTGGAAAATGAGAATCTAGAGCTGTACCAAATAGGGTCTTATATAACAAGTTCAACCGTGTACAACAAGTTTGAAGCTTATTAGAAACCGGGAATTAGATAACTAACTAGTCAACCTGACAATTAAGACCATTCATACTTATCGAACCAACAGGTTTGAAGATTATTAGCAGTTTTAAAATATGAATAACCTGAATTTAAAGTATCTGACACCATTCTTCTACATTATAGCAATCTATAAGCGGTATTCAATGAAAAGTGCAGTGCAATTTTTTTTTAAATGAACTTTACTACAAAAATCTGCTTGCAAGATTTGAGGAGACTTCTTGTTATCACTTCACAAGCTAGGTCCATAATTCCAAGATCTAACTATTTCTAAAATACTATAAACTAGTGCAGGGCTGCAGGCCATAGAGATCGTAAGATAATATTCTATCATAAGAAGAAAAATGAAGAAATCTGCAGTCATTGAGTTCCATGAGAATATCACATTTCAGTACAAATAAATGTGTTTTTCACTCTAAACTGAATAATCAAGTATTGAATGGAGAAATACTAATCGTACAATGCTAAATTGCAGGTGTTATAGGTAACCCTAAGTCAATTTTCATTTATATCAAGAGAATTAGCTGCTACATCCAATAGATGAACTTGTACAATCAATATCCAATGCCAAAAACAAGCAACTTACATAAGCAAGCAATCCCACCAAGTGATGATTGTTCCGAGATATGGGATTGCTAGCAATCTGAGGAGAGTATACACCTCTTGCAGAAACAGCTTTAGCAGCTGTGCTCTGGTTATTTAAATTATCAACATCTGAAGCAGAAGATGACGGTGACTCAGCTAGCCAAAAAAAGAGAGAAGATTTTGAACTATCAGAAGGTCATCATTTTAACAAAAAAAGATGGATGACAAACTTAATTGCATTGATATTACCAGATAAAACAAAGGTTATGTTTTTTTGTTTAATAAATCTGAGAGAGATACATTAGACATCTCCCCTTTCTGAACAAGAGATGCATTGAAAACTTGACATGAGATACGTCAAAGATCATGGCGTAAGGATGAAATCCTAGAACCGTTAGTAACATTACTTTACTTCATATACATTATACAACGCTAAGTTGTATAACCTCTCAAGTCTCAAGTCATGCTCTTGAAATAAAAGCTGATACACTTCACTTATGATAGAAGTACAGAACAGAATATATATCAGATCCTCAGATATTGAAGCATACCTACATTTATGAGGCATTTGGTTCGAGGAATGCGTTGATCCGATCATCTAATCCTAACTCCAAAAGTGATCTTTATGTTTGTTTCGAGAAATGAATGAGCTGGTCTATCACCGTGCAATTCCATATGACCACAATACCACCAAAAATATTAGGGATAAGGTCATTCCACAAAAATCATTGGATGACCTCATGATGGACCAACCCATTCTAAATAAGCCATTCCTCAAACCAAACAGGCCCTTAATGAAGGATAGTGGTTTCAAAAACTATTAAAATAACTAAGCAACTTCATGATTTAAAGCAGTGTTCCCCTAGGAGCCCACCTAGACCATCTAGGCGTCACCTAGGCGTTAGGCGCAGCTCTCCCGTCTAGACCGCCTAGCCGATTTATCCCGCCTAAGCGGCCGCCTAGTCCCACCTAGGCGGCGATTAGGAGCTAGGCGCTGGTCTGCCGCCCGACTAGCGCCTAGAGCCTAGCACCTAAGGGAACACTGACTTAAAGCATATGTGAAAAACCTGGAGGAGCCATCAGAGATGCTGCCTGCAATGCATGCCTATCTTTAGTTGCACCAGGATGTTTGTAGAAAGCAGCCTTCATGTATGCCACTTCCACACATTTATAAGACAAAGCAGCATTTGCCATTTTCTTAAGTCGTTCAAATTCACGAGCACAAAATCTGTTGAAAACAAGTCAATTGGGAGATTAGTATAGTTCATTGCACGTAAGCATAATATAATATTAAAAATGTACACAAAAATTAAAAGAACCAGTTGAACTACCATCAACTGGAAACTAAGTAAAAGGCATGTCCAGTGTTCTAAAAAGCGGCCGCCTATGCGCTAGGCGCCCCCTTGCCACAGCGATTTTGCCATAGTCGGCAGGTTAGGCACTAGGCGACGACCTTACACGGCAGTGTTCTAAAAATAGGTCTACTAGGCCGTATACAAGTAATAGGTGCCCTACCTGTTAGCCGGTTATGCCGCATAATCGGACCGGTTATACCGCACAATAGGCCGATTATGCCATATAATCACTACTAGGTGGGGTGATATGTCGAGTACCTGTTACTGATTTTTAGAACCTTGTTAGGCGGTGACTAAGAGGTCAAAGGTGTAGCTACATAATTTAAATTGCTCATTATGAAGAATTGGAGATAAGGGGACCATGAAATTCTAGATGTTTGCTCTCTTGGAAAATAAATTATGTCTCAACTCTATTTGTCGGACTTTTGGTATTTTGATACATTTCTGTTGAAACATGAAATTAGCACTGTGTGTGCACCAGGGATCAAAAAACCGTTCCCAGGGGAAATCCCGGTCGCCGGCCGGGAAAAAAACGGCCGGTAACCGGATTTCCCGGGGGAAAAACCGGACAAAATTCACTTGAATTTGCTTAAAACCAACCGAAATTCGAAATTTGAATTTGCGAAACCGGGAGAAACCGGCCGGAATTTTGGATCCCGGCCCCCGACCGGTTACCGCCTGGGATTTCTATCTCTGGTGTGCACTGCCTGTTAGGCGACCACCCAGGCGGCGGCTATCGAGCTTCTTTCGAAATTGATATAGTTCGATTTAATATCATTTTATTTAGCGTTTAAGTGCTTATTTTAAAATCGAGCTACCGAGCCGTTATCGAGCAGAGCCCAAGGATTCAAAAACCGGTCCCGGCTCAATTCCCGGCCGGCGGCCGGTACCGGTTACCGATTTTTTCCGGTTGAATTTCGTTAAATTTTGCTTAAAAATCAATCAAAATTCGAAATTTGAATTTGCAAACTCCGGAAAAACCAGCCGGGATTTCAATTCCCGGCCGGTCCGACCGGGAATTGAGCCGGGACCGGTTTTTGAATCCTTGCTACCGAGCCTTATTTCACTTCAAATTGACTCGTTTCAATTTTGAACCAATTAACTAGTGTAATCGGAGCAATTTTGAATCGAGCCCAAACGAGTTTTTTTGCCAGTTTATAACACTGGTCATTTCTAAAAGAAAGCAACAGAGGCTTACAAAGGATAAAAGTTTTATATACTAAATGTTTAGAACTACAGAAAAAAGTAAAAAGAATACAAGCTATCAAGTTTCCCTTAAAAGGAAATAAAAGTGAGTGCTATCCTGAAGTCATTCAAGAATGTCAAAAGGGTAAACAAACCCAAATATCATCAACAAGTTAACATGCTGCCTGCCACTTAAAGGGATGACATTGTAAGAATGTTGCTTACCCACAAAGGTTTCCTGTTTCAGAATATAGTTTCATAGCTTGTATAGAATCCACTTGTTTGGAGCTATCAATATTTGAAGCCTCCCAAAGAGATGCAACATGAA
This sequence comes from Hsuehochloa calcarea, assembly GCA_036346395.1. NCBI lineage: Eukaryota > Viridiplantae > Streptophyta > Magnoliopsida > Poales > Poaceae > Hsuehochloa > Hsuehochloa calcarea. The sequence continues at coordinate 20,630,220 of CM070602.1, read as the reverse complement.
GAAATTTCAGGCCAGCCTCAAAGCACATGCTTGCACTCCCAAGGTCATCCCCCTTTTCCTGCAACAAACGATGCACAGAGGGGCAACGGAATCTGAATGAAAAGAATAGTAAAAAAATGTTTTGAGTAATGTATCAAACATTCAAACCTTTAAACGTTTAGATAAATGCTTCAAATCCCGAGCTTCCTTCAGAAGAATAGATGCATTTATTTGACTTGAAACATCAGCATTAAGAGTTACTTGCTTCATACTTTCGGTAACAGCCTTTTTTGATTGTTTTGCCTTGTAGGAAGCATCTCCATCTGCTGTATTGTTTAACGATGCCTGCTGCTTGTTTCCTTTGACAGTAGATGGATTTATTTTCTGGTCCTTGCATTCTACATTCCCTTTATCAGGCTTAATCTGCGTTGGATGTTTCCCAGAAGTCAACTTTGCATGGTCACTTTGGTTTGAATTAAAATGAGGCGGTGTTTTCCCATTTTGATGGGATGGTGGCTGTTTGTGATCACTGTTGTCATGTACTGAAAGGACAAGTGAATTAACTTTCTGTCCCATTACAGGATTCAATTGGCCATTCCTTATACCAAGTCGAGAGTCTTCATTTTCAAGGCATTCATTTGTCAACAAGTCTTGTTTATCCTTCTGCAAGTCCCCATCCTTAAAAACATGATGATGAGTGTGTCCATTAAAGAAACCAGAAACATGAGCCTTGGCGTGATCAGAACCAGACCCAAAGTCATATTTTTCCTTGGAGCATGAAGAACCACTTTTCCCAGACTCCTGAGAATGCACATTTTCTGCAACTGCACATGAATACCTTCTAGGTTGATCCAAAAGATTCCTATCAGAAGTTCTCAAGGGTGAAGAAGAAACTGACTCTACAGGAGAGGCCCTTGTTTCTTGAAAGGCAGCTTTATTCTTGTGGGAGCTAGACACCTTAGATGAACTGGAAGTGGCAGCTGTAAAAGCTTGTGCATAACACATATCCCTCCTCATGGAGTTTTCAGACAGCAATGAGTGCTGGAAATGGATATTCTGTTGATGTTGCTCACCAAAACGCTCTTTCTCAGCATATATTCCATCACTATCAATTCCAGCAATGGGGCCTCTGGTATGGGCAACTTTCCTATGGTCATCCGTCTTTGGTAGCTCTGGCCTGGGCTTTTCCTTGGCAGCACCATTTTCACTTAAAGTTTCTTTTACAACATGCTTCGCAAAGGCATCGCTAGCCAGAGGGTCAGGACCACACTGGCTTAATTTCCTTTGTTTTGATTTTCTATTCTTAATGGATAAGTCTGGAATATCAGATCGTCCTGCATCTGAAGTTCTAATGCCCCCATCTGATAAAACTTTGTCCTCATCATGAAACCACTTAGCTGATGAAGATGAACCATACTTTCCCATGCCAGGTGAAATAACACTATATTTATGCAAGTTTTTCGGAGTTTCCTTGTTTGAAGGACTACTTTTGCTTATTTCAAACTCAGAGGGATGATGCTTTGCAGACTCATTGAATTCTTTCTTCATTTTCTTTGATGCTCTCGGGTTATCATGATCAAGCCCTACACTGCTCTTCGATTTTGGATGTGTCCAATCCTTTCCAATAATTTCTCCTGCAGAAATGGAAACCATTAGAATCAAACAACTAACAATAGAAAGAAATTAGGGAAACAAAATTTTATTAGTTGTTGCACCTTTATCTGACGATCCTACATGCTTCAGTTTTTCCTTGAGTTTAGGGAAGCAGTCAACACTATCAGGCTTTCTACTTGTAGGAGCATGTAGCTTCTTTGTAGACTTTGACATCTCAGCCATGTTTAAATTATTTGACACATTAGCTGCATCATTGGATTGAACTTTCAGCTTCCCTGATGTAGTGATGGACATTACATTGCCCTCAAAAGTTGGAGGAGTCGTAGCTGTGCCTATGCCTGATGTAGCAATATCATGACGACCATCCAAACTCATGTTATTTTCAGGTGCAGGGACCATATAAAACGCACGAAGGGCTTTTGTGGTCTCGTCCTCACTTATTTTGCAGCTATTCATTCCAGGCCTACAAGAAGTTACAAATACCAATCTATTAAAGATAAAGCAAGCACATATATAGCAATTAACATATTCAACAGTACTTGCAAGCAATGAAACTCTATAGTCTACACATGATCATATGACTGGAGACATAATTTTCCAGAAATTTCTGGATACAAAACATGAATACAGAGATTACAAAATAAACCATAATGGAATCAATTTAGAAATTTCAACAGTTTATTTCTCTTTAAGGTAACAGAACAGTTGGAAAATAAAATAACTTCATATCAGTTTGCACAAAGGAATTATAAAAGCGTTATGCAAGAAAAACTTACTCCACTGAGTTATTGCAGTTCAGAGAAACTAACAAATGGAGAGACTAAGATAAGGCATGAAAAGATCTAAAAATGAACAAAGTGGATCTAATGTCTCTTGCGGAAACTTACAGCCAACTTTGCATGCTACACCGCCATTTTTTGGGAAGTATATCTGGATTCATCCCATAGGGTAAAAGGCGCCATTTCTCACACTTATCACAGCACACCCATTGTTCATTTATTACAACAGGTGCTGGAGCAGGCACTGTCATGGATGATTCTGTACTCTCATTCTTGTGTGCTGATGGCATAGGAGCTGATTTGTCAACAAACATAGGAGAGATCTTGTGGTCGCCATCATTTCCACCACCTATCATGTCCTTATCAGTTTGTTCAGATGTAACGGTCTCTTTCTCAGGCTTCACCCTCTTATCTTCACCATAAGATTTTCTAGTAATGTCGTTGTTCAATTGTTTATGTGGCTTGACCCTGAGCTTCTTCCCAGAAAGAGCAGGTTGCAAACAGGAAGTTTTCTTCTTCCCTTTCGGCATTCCAGAAGAATTGCTGCCTACCTTTTCTGTGATGATATCCATGGATTCTGGATTAACTAGACTTCCCATTTCCTTCCTTTTGTACTGAGATAGTTCACCTTTTACATGCATGAGTAGTTCACCTTTTACATGCATCACTTTTCCTTTCTCTCTCTCAAGTGATGTTTTGTTAGAAGGAACATTTTGCAGGTGATTTGAAGTGGTAAAAGTTTGATCATTGCATTCATCAGAATCATATTTGATCTTACTTGAAAATCCATGATCAAGTGAAGGTTCTGTCTTACTGTCCTTGCTCCAATCTTCAAATGCATTTCTCACTGTACTAGTTTTTGCATTTGCTTTACCCTTTGGATGTTTATCATCACTTGTTAAATGAACAGCTTTAGCATCTACTACTGACTCCATATCTCTCAAAGAACTCTTGTCACTAATTCGTCCCTTCAATGGACCATTCTTTGTTTCCTTGAGGTGATCCAAAATCTCAGCCACAAATTTTGCCGATTCCTCAACTGAATGTTGTTCTGTCTCTTTGCTTCTTGTTAAGAGGATTGAATCTGTATCATCTGAAATGTCCTGCAACTCACGTTTAATTCCCTTATTCATAATAGTTGTATTGTTACGTCTGCGTTTTAAACTCTTGAAATCGGGAAGGTGATCTTTCTTTTCATCATACTTAATTTTCTTCTCCATCTGATTTTTGTTACCTCGTGCAGGAGAGGTCATATGATGCCAGTCTCTGTTCAATTCTTCTTTATCATCATCAAATGCAGGTGCTTCATGCTTTTTTGTTACAGGTGTTGATTTTTTTCCCAATTCTAGAACATTTTCAGCAAGGGGAGAGAGCAAGAGTCCTCCAGGAACAGAATGGCAGGTCATTATCTGTTCAAACAACAAAATGGATTAACTCTTTAAAATCAATTATCAAAGGTCTTGCCAAGTTAAATGAATTGATGAGACAAAACTTAACCTGGAAAATGTAATTCACAGATTCATCAGGTAAATGTTTCACCTCAGGAGCCCTAGCGCTCCCATCTAGGCTGTCATCCATAGATGACGAAGGAGAAATGTCGAGGCCCAGGCCACTGTATATAGCAGCAGTATTTCTTGCCAAACATTTACTGCTGTTCACCTTGATACGTATTTTCGGTGCCTTTTGCTCAGGACCATTGACTGCTCTGTTCAACATCTGCTGAGGAGGATTACCATTGCTCCCTTTGGATGTTCTTTGACAGTAATCATTCTTCCTCCTGCTATCAAACGCGGTCTTGACAAAATTATTCTTCTGTGCACTCTGGAAATTCATCATAACAATTTAATAGGGTTCTAATATTTATGCAGTAATCCTAATAAGTCAACATGCCATGGTGAAATTTGTACAAGTGTACCTCCACTGGCATGTAAGGTGATCTAGAGGCACTGCCACGGTTTGGTGGAACTGCAGGGCTTCTAGATTGAGACAAGACACAAGGGGAACGCTGGTATGTAGGCAAGAATGAGCCATAACCCCCATACTGTGATCCTATGTAGTATGAACAATTTTTCACATACATCAGTACAATAGTAACTCTACAGAGTAAATAGGGTGGCAGCTTGTATTCCCCTTACCCAAGTTCTCAGCAAGTACTCCACCTTCAAAATCCTTCTGGAAATGACCCAATAGATTTTGAAGTTTTTCATCCTGTACAACATACACCATACTTTATTTAAAAGTTTATCTTCCAGAAAATAGAAAACTGCTTCTTTGTGTATTACGAAACATAAGGAGCATCTGCGAAAGAGAAAGCCACTACTTAACAGTATATACAGCAACAAAAGTTGAAGGCCTAATTTATGGGGCTCAATAGCAGCAGTTAAACATAGTGTAGCAAGAATAATCCATTCCCTAAAATTCCTCAAAATACAAATAAAAACCTAGAGGAAGTAAGGACCCAGAAGTCCAGAACTTCATGTAACAGATGGATTAAATCCCCCAAATCCAAACAAACCCATACTAGTTAGGTCTTCCATGTGCCAGAAGTAGCATCAACTCCCTCACCGTTAGGTAATGAAATCTGGAGCCAGAATGCAAACCATGAATAGTGGTATAGTGGTATGTGCTTTTGAACCATTGCTACAAGAAGTTATTACACAGGCACAGGCACATCAAGCAACAAAACAAAGTCACAATTATCTATTTCGCAATCATTTTCCATGTTGAATCAAATTTCTAGCATAAAATCCAAAATCTCATATAATACCGCATTCTTAATGGTAAATTATCCAGTATCCACTAATCAAGCTATGGTCCTATCCGCATAAATGTAGAATCTTTATCTTTATACATCATAATAGTAGAAGCTATAAATTCCTACATCAATAAAAAATAAAATAGTTACAAATTCCTAAATTAACCAATAAAAAGAAGAAAAATAGGAACTCCACTAAAAATGGTAAAAGGGAAAATAAGCTGATTCATCTATGCATTGTCTAAACACACCTGATCTAGGTATAAAGAATTTATATTTGTGTGCATCCTACCAATCTTATCAGCACACAGACATTCACAAAAGCAGTGTTCTTATTTCTGTGTATTCTACCAATCCTACCAGTACACAGATCTACAAGTCACTATAGAAAACTACTAGAGAGTTTTAGTCAACTACAGCTATAAGTCACCTGACCGGATAGAAATTTCAAATTTGTATCACCTACGGTTTTCGATTCTAATACTATTACGATTAAGTATTAGCACAGTTAGTGCTAACAATATTGTTTGAAACATGGGTCCATGCAGATGCACGGATTATCAATTAGTGCAACAAAAGATAGGTCTAACCTTTTTCTTGGTGTAAATGTGGAGCCTCTTATAGATATCTTTTTACTTTCTGGGGCATAAAAGATCGTTTTCCCCCAAACAAATGTCATGGGTTGTGTCTAAGCAGGGTAGTGAGCTCCTAGGGTAGAAGCTCCATTAGCTTACTAAAAGAACTAATCAGGCTAGTCATATGGTACCAGAATAAAAGCAACTCCGACACACTAGCAGATGCTTTGGCTCAACTCACAAAACTTTTTTACACACTAGTTCTGTTGCCGATTGACGAAGGTGGATAGAGATCTACAGAGTCTAACATCACAATTTTAATCTCTTATCTAATAAGCATGAACTTCGTACAAATAATAAAAAAAAATATTAAAGGGCCTAGGTAACGCATCACATCAACGCCCAGGCCAATCACTTCATTCTATTTATACACTATTGATGATCACCTTGCAGAGTTTTCACCTAAGGCAAATGTAACCAAAAAGTGCCCATATAATCAACCCTTGAAACCAGTAAACTGCCAATCACAGGCTAAAATTCTGCAAGTAACAAAAAAATATGTGCCCCGTCGGAGTAACTCAAAATTACACATACTAAATCTAACACTAAAATTAAGAAAGCTCCGGAATTCACCAAAACGGACGTATCAGAAATCACTGTAAACTATACACAGGAGCGTAAAAGAAAATTCACGAACTAATTGGACACTAACACCTCAGTTTCATGTCATTACTCCGCACATAATTCCCACGAAATCAGGTAAAGCTAACACATTAAACCATATATCACCTCACCACGGAGACCGGCAATTAACTACAAAATCGCAAACCCCCATGCGCACAGCAGCCACGGTAAACTATCCAGATTAGATAAACAACCAAGCATTCTAATCAGCGATAACCTCATCAACCAAAAATCAAAAACTTCGCCGCAGATACACAGCAAAATTAACGCAAAATTCTACAACGCTGCAACCGAGCTAGCGCAATCACTGACGCACAAAACAAGCAGGCAACCACACCACGGTACCACGAGCTCATCAACCACCCAATCCGCACAGAAAAACACGAAGCAGAGAGAATCTCTTACGATGTAGGTGAGCGCGTCGGGATCAACAAGCTCATCGTCGCCCTCCTCGCGGCCGCCATAGCCGTAGGCGTCGCCGCGGAGCTCCGCCTCGCCCTCCTCGAGCTCCAACTCCCCCTCCTCGTGCCCCTCGCCCATCCCCGCCCCACGGCGCCCCGCCGCCGCCTCCTCCCTCCCCCTCCCCCCGCCCAGCATTTCACATCGCCAGCCGAGGCGATCCCCAGCGATCGCTCCCACCAGCTATTCCGGCGATCGCCAACGTGCTGCGCCGCCGAGATCGTGCCCGCCGCGGCTTAGGGTATTTTGCGTTTTATTTTTATTTAGATCTTTTTTCCCTTTAGTTTTTGCTAGTCGCCTTCGGTGTTCTTCCCGGAGAGGAAGACAAGGAAAGGGATAGGAGAAAGGGATATATTGCAACAGAAAAATAGAATAGAATACGAAACGCTCGGTACTGGAGTACTAAAGTATCGGGGGATTATAACTTTTGCGTATTTATCCCTGTACTCAGGTATTAATTAATTAGTGTTTAGTGCGCACGTGGCAGGCTCTGCTGCCGTTGGATTGCTGCTTGATGGCCGACAAGGGGCGTGGAGCAAAACCGAAAATTTTCGGGTGTACTGGGCGCGGAATGAGGAATACGGCGCAGTGCACAACGCGCGTGAAGGTGGTGCACGGAACAAACCTGCTTTCCGTTGAGATTTTCATAATAGTCGCGTTGCTGACTCATAGATCAATTCAAACAAAGTAATTACATAAATACAATAAGATTAAAATAGACACAAGTATATAGAGAAGGATCCAAAATCTGTATTTATCTATCTATGTGTTGTATACAGGAGTCCTCATATATATATATAGCTCGTAGGGATGAAAACCCTCGGGATGCCGTTTAGTGGTTTGCCAATAACTAGGTTTCATAGCACCCCTTGAGCAATAGATAATGATATGCAAATGTCTTATAAAAAAACTTATTCCAAAAACCCATCGGAAGAAAATGAATGAAAAAAAGAGTACATTGTATTCGTAAGTTGTATTACCTTTTCACTAAAAACCTTTATGTGAGAAAACTTCAGAAAAACTCATCAAAAAAATAGTACAGCATTCAATCTTTGGGATTCAATCTTCAAGATTTTGGATAAATCTTTAGGATTTGATAAGGGTCATGATTTAGGTATTTACTTCTCCTGAACTCTGCAACTCTTTAAATCGTCTTATTCCAATGTTATGAACACATCTTTGAAAACTAGATACAGGCAGAGACTTAGTTAATAGATTAACTAGATTTTCACAAGACTTTGTTTGCGGGATTTTTACCTCACTATTCTTCTAGATTTCATAAGGATAAAACATTTACGAACAATATGCTTCGTGGTGCTGCTCTTGACATAACCCGTTTGCATTTGTGTAATACAAATAGCATATCTTCATAGATAATTGAGGGGTTAATGACAATGTTAATGCCACAATACTTCTAGATATGGTCAATCACACGTCTGGGCTAAACACATTCAAGTGAGACTTCATATAGTGTTATAATCTCTAAGTGGTTGATAGAAGTAGTTACCAAGGTCTGCTTAGATGACAGCCAAGAGATAGTTGCACTACCACAAAGTAATATAAATACATTATGTGATTTTGCATTATAGAGATTTGACAGATAGTCAGCATATCTTTATGATTTGGTAATGATCATCAGAATCTATGCGTGCTCTTCATGATATTTGCATTGTCGACTAACTGGATCTAAATTATTAAGTGGTAAAACCTTCAAGGTGAATTTAAGCAGTAATCATCGTATTAACACCTTCTAGATTTGACTAAGATTTTCAAAATCTCAAGTATGATGATCAGTGTTTAGCATATACTCCCCTTGAAGACAACTTTCGTTGAAGTCTTATTGCTCTAATGTCTTTCATACATTTTTCGAAAAAGAATGTAGTCAAGTATATTGTAATTGTCGTAGCAAAAAAGAGAGGGCTAAACAGTAAGAGATGGGGACCCCCGGTGCACTCGGAAGGACCGGAGGATCCTCAGGAGAAGGGACCAGCTGTTAGAAAAGGGGTGTGTATTGATTGCTCCAAAAACCTTAATATCATCCCCTTACATGAGGGGGCAAACCCCTATTTATAGTCTGCTAAAATAGGGTACTTACATTACTATACTAACTTTACAGAGGTACTATACGCGTAGGGGCTGCAGGGGCTTTTCCCCCCTCTACGCGTAGGCTCCGGCCCACAGTGGGTTTCCTTAGGCCTACTTCATCTAACTGGTGCACCTGGTCCACTAGCATCCGAAGTGTTTCACCTTCGGGCTTCTCCTGGAGCACGGCGAAGAGGTGCTTGGGCCTCCCGAGGTGAAACAGCCACAGGCCCTCTCCGGCTCCCCCGAGGTGGTCTCGGAGGCCTTGCTGCCTCGGACCTCGCGGTGCCCCGGGGACCCTTCGGGACGGCTTCGGACCTTCCCTGAGGTGGCCCTGGAGGGTCTGCTGCCCCGGGCCTCGCAGTGCCCCGGGGTCCCTTTGGGACTGCTTCGGACCTTCCCCGAGGTGGTCCCGGAGGGCCTGCTGCTTTGAGCCTCTCAGGACTTTCGGGGACCCTTCGGGGGGGCTCCGAGTCCGTCCCCTTGCATCCCCGAAGGGACCCCTGGTGCCCCCCGGGCGGGGGCCTCTGTGCTCGTGGGTTGTAAGGTTTGTCCTGTGGGCTTCGACGGGTCGTTGGGGCCGGTGGGGCCACCCCCACGACAAGCCCCTCGCGGTCGAGGTCCTGCTTCGTCAAGGCTGAAACCGCGTCGTCTTTCTCGAAGGGTCCAGACACACCGTCTCCTTCGGCCTGGCGAAGCATTTTTTTCGCCACCCCCTGCGGCGTGTTGCTCCTTGGTTCGCTCTTGTTTTAGTGGAACCACTTGTGCTTCTGCTTGCCGAAAACCCCAAGCCACCTTCGACTGGTTCGCCGACAGTCTTGATGGCGCTTGCTCGGGTTTCATGTTCTGACGGCGTTTGTTCGGGCGCTGTGTGCTATAAGGTATAACGAAACGTAACCGTGTTTTCGGTTAGGGCACACGTGTCAATGGATGATTGGTGCGTGGCTCTTCATCTTCTGCACCTTGTCGTTTCACGGGCCTGGTGCGGCTATAAATATAGGGGGGTGAGCTGTCCCCCCTGGCATTTGCCTCAATCCTGAAAACTGTGGATTTCATGGGGATATGTTCCAGATCTTAGGATGATGTGACAATTGGCAATGGCGTTTACGGTTTGTCGTTTCACGTGTTTTCGACAAAGTTACAGGGCTTCTGGGAAAGGGGCGGTCCGACCGGTCTTGCACGGCGGTCCGACCGGTCCCAAATCGGTCGGACCGGCCATGTGGGCGGATCGGACCGCGATGACCAAAGTGGTCAAAACGAGTGGGCCAAAAATAGGTGTTGTAGGCAAGTGAGGATCCCAATGCACTTGGTCTCATGATTTTGGAGTCTCCAGAAAAGTTCTATTGGTTTAAAGTTTCCGTGAGGTTTGGATTTTCAGGGTTGAAATTGGCTAAGTCCCAAGGCGGTCCGACCGCTCACGAGGCGGTCCGACCGCCAAGAAGCGTCCGACCGCTCACCCGGAGCGGTCGGACCGTAATTACTTGAACGTCGGCCAACTTCGTGGCGATGTTGATTTGTTAGGTCAAAGTCATTGGTTTCATGGCATATGATTTGCATGATGCATGTTTTGACTAACATGGGTCAAGTTGTGAAGAACTTGTTCCCGAATTCGTGTTTTCTTGTCTATGGTTGTGCAGGTTGCTTGGTGGTCAACGACGGTCAACGGCGAGGAGTATCGGGACTAGACTTGGAGAGTTGAGGTCCAGAACGATCGACGATGCCGGGTGAGGTCAATGACTCAAGCGTGACACAAGATGGACAATGGTGACCTATTGGCAAATCCATGGCGCATGGTGAAGCGGTTTAGGTCAAAGGTTAAAGACGGCGCTTTGCGAAGCGTGCGTGTGTGACCCGTTTGTTAGTGGGCCTTAACGGGAGCCCAATGGAGTCAAACCCTAGGAGTCTAGGCCTCCACTATAAATAGGGAGAGGTGGTGGCTGCACCATCTTGCTCTTTTCTCTCTCGCCTCTTTTGTTGCGAAACCCTAATTGGCTTAGGGGAGTTGAGGTGGAGGCTAGGGCTCTTTATGGTTTGAGGTGAATTTCATGATCTTGGATTGACCACTGATCCATGATGGCGTGGGTGTAATCCAGCGACGATCACGTTCTTAATCTATGCAAGGTTTGCTTGAGATAAGTCTCTTTTCGTTCTTGCTTTCAATTTGGTGATTTTAGGGCTTTCGTTGATCCGCAAGTTTGTGATTGATTCTTTCACGTGGATTAGCTTGCTGTGATATGTGTGAATCTATCTAGCATCATCTTGATCATCAATCTCTCACGAACAAGCTTTAGGATCAAGTTTTCGTTCTTGCCCGGTTTTAGACCTTCGTTAATCAATTGACAATTGCTCAAGATCGTTCCAAGAATTATCATAATATTCGATTGGAATAGGTCCTCAATAGCATAGAGAAGGTGTGTGCAAAGTTTAATAAAGATTGGAGTTGAGAATCAAAAGTTACACCTAATTGCAACTTCGTCATCGGGCTGATTTTACTGTTTCAGATCGGTTACAGATCGCCGGTCCGACCGCCATTCACCACCGGTCCGACCGATTTTGAGCAGTCCGACCGCCAAAGATAACGCCGGTCGAACCGCCCGACAATCGGTCCGACCGATTGGGTCCAGTGATCGACCGCCTGTCTTGTGAGTCTTTGCAATCTTAGTTGATTTTTGTAGCATTGCTTAGGGTTTAATTGGATTCAATACTAGTCTTCCATTTGTCTCGGTATATTGATCTTCATAGCTTTCTAATAGCTACTGGAGTGAAATTGTATTGAGTTCATAATTTGTGAAAAAGTGAGCGTGCTCTATTCACCCCCTCTAGTCGCCTTTACGGTCCAACAAGTGGTATCGAGCCCTGGTTAGTTCAATCTTGATCTTAACCGGTCATCGAACTTTGGCGATGGATAGATTCTCTACAAAACCGCATATGTTCAATGGACAAGACTATGCATATTGGAAGAATCGTATGCAGTATTCCTTGAGAGCGAGGGACAAGCTATATGGGACGTTGTTCGATCCCCGCTCATTATTCCTGAGGTTGAAACTCCTGCTTCTGTGGTTCTTTTGGCTAACAACAACAAGGCCAAGAATCTTTTATATGGTGCGCTTGGTAGACAAGAATATGATAGGATTTGCAATTTTGCATCACAAGACGAGATTTGGAGCACTCTCGAAACATATCATGAGGGTTCGTCCCAAATTAAGAAAGTGCGCTAAACAATCTATAAGCGTGATTATAACAAATTTGAGATGCGTCCTGGAGAGAGCATCGATGACATTTTCAGTCGTTTTAATAAAGTGATTAATCAAATGAAAGCGGTTGATATTGAATATTCTCAATCTGAAAATGCCACCCACCTCTTGGCTGCAATCAACACCAAGGAGTGGGAGATGAAGGCTACTGCTATAGAAGAGAATGTTGATCTTTCGAGTCTTACTTTAGAATTGCTTTATAGTAAACTCAAGACTCATGAAATTAAAAGAGTTGATCATCCCAAGAAAGATAATTTAGCTTTGATAGCAGATCCTCACAAAAAGGCTTTTGATGACTCTTTTGAATCTTCTTCTGGATTTTCATTTGCTTGCTTATCTGCGATTTCTGAGGAGGAGCTTGAAAATATTCCTGAGACAGACTTAGCCCTTTTAGCTAAAAAATTCACACGGGCTTACAACAATGTGAGAAATAAAAGAGAGGTGGTCCTGTTATTTGCTATGAGTGTGGAGAGCTTTACCACATCCGCCAATTGCCCCAAGCTAAAAGGTAAGGGTAAGCACAGGAGGAGAAGACGACTTGGAAGAAGCCTCATGAGAACAACTCGAGTATGATGTCATCAAGCTCATAAAGGCCGCTCACGGGTCCTTGCCGCTTTTGGAGAGCAATCCGTTAGCGATGTGGACTCCGGAGCGAAGAGGAAAAGAAAGGGAAGGCCAAGGACTTTATTGGCATGTGCTTCATGGTCGACAAGCGACATTGATAATGATGAGGTATCTTTTTCTTATGATGAGCTTTACGCTAAATATAATTCTATAGTTGAGCAAGTGCTTAGTCAAGATGAAGCGCTAGAATTTGTCATGACTAAAAATAAGAAACTAGAGTCAAAAATTGGTAAATGAAACTAGAACTTGCAAATGTTAAGACTCTTGAACTGATGAATGTTTATCTTGTCATGCTATGCATTCGAAATTACCAATTTACAATCTGCTCATAATATTGCTTTACAACAACTTGAAAATGCTAGAACCGAGCTAATTGAAATTAAATCGCTCCTTGTGAAAAATGCTTAGAGTCTAGCAAGTTGATTGCTTCGATGTGATTGATTCTAGCCCTTGCACTTCATGCTTAGAAAAGAACGTGAAATCAAAGATATCTTAGAAGTCGCTAGAGTCAAATATGCTAAGCTTAAGGACAATATTGAAAATACTACTTGTGCTTCATGTTCAGCTCTTAAGCTTGAAATTGCTTTGTATAAGGAGAAATCAATGGATAAAACTTGTGATGCTTGTGTTAACTTGAGAAAAGAAAATGCTTACCTTCATGATACATTAGATAAATTTTCTAAAGGTAAGAAACAATTAAACATGATTCTTGACAAGTCTAAAACTCCTTATAAGAAGCAAGGTTTAGGATTCAATTCTTTTCAAGACAATTCAAACCCAAAAGTCATTCAAGTCTTGGAAAAAGGTTTAATTGAATTCAAAACCCAACCTGCAAAAACATCCTTTAAATCTGCAGGTTTTGCCCAACCTTGTATTAACACAAATGGTGCTTCTTCTAGTGGTACCAAGTACCATTGCACTTATTGCAAGAAAGGTGGGCATTTGATTGAATTCTGTTGGCGTAGGTTGAAAAATGATAGGAAAAATCTTGATAGAATTTCATTCAGGCAACCTAGAGCTTTTATGAGACATGGTAACACTGAAAGGAATAAACCTGGATTAGGATTTTTATCACATGCTAATCATTATGTTTCTACATATCCTAATTCTCATGTTCTTCAGGCTGCCGGTCTGACCGCTGGTGGTCACCGGTCTGACCGATTTGGTCACCGGTCTGACCGCCAGAACAACGTCGGTCAGACCGCCCTTGGACAGTTTAATTCCCATGTTAACTTAAACATTGCTCATAACAGAATTTTAGATGAAATCAAGGATAACACTTCTGCTTTGCATACTACTCGCAGACGTGTGTCTCAGTACTGGGTTCCCAAGTCTTGTTTAACTAACCCCATGTCGAGACACATCGCTTCTTCCGCGCCTTGATTTTTCAGATCGCCGGAAAGAGGAAGAGCACGTGCTTTGTTGACTCATTGCTTCACGCCATATGACCGAGACTCAAGATGGTTCACCTTCTTCACGCGATCGACGGGTTTCAAGCATCTCGAGAACTTCCCATCGCTGCATCGTTAAGCTCTTATTCGTACTTACACTCTACTCTCTTTGTATGGCATTTGATATTTCGTTTTTTATCCTTGTCCATTCGGGGTTTTTCTTATCCTAATTGTGCGGGCTGTCGGCTAGATAGGAAGAGTACCTCAGGCGCTTGTCACCCACTAAGATTCTTCTCTTGTATCTTGTTTTTATCCTCACCAAATCTTTAGACCCAACTAGGTTTGTCACCTTGAGAAGCGAGTTAGGGGTTATTTATCCTTATGGGTTGGTTTGAGGGGAGTTTGATCTTTTCGATCTTTCCTTGTTCTTTTGATCTTTTATTGTTCTTTTCCGAACTTAGTGATCTTTTGAACTTTTAAGTTTTTAGGCTTTTTATTTGCACCTCATTGTGTCATATTGCATTCATATGAAAAATCCAACAAAGTGGTAACAACAAGTGGTTACAGCAAGTGGTATGAAAAATCCAAAAAGATGCATTGTAATATAAGATTTTCTGCTTATTTTTAAAAATTGATGAAGCTTTGCCTATTACCCTTTGGAGCTTTTGTATTTCAATTCTTGCTCAATGTCATGTCTAGTTCTTTGACTTGCTAGAATTATCATGCTTTTACATGTGTAGCTAAGTCTTTGCCATATGAGCTAGAACCTTTTAAACAACTCAAATTAAGAAATTGTAATTTGTGGATGTTTTAGCGAGTTGCGCAATTAGTGCTCCTCTTGTGACATTGGCCCTGTCAGAATTGCTTTGTTAGCTCTTTGATCTAAAATTGACCATTACTTGAGCTTTTGTGTTCTTGAGTTTCTAAAACTGCTCTTGTGAAAAATGAAAATCAAGATTGTCTTATGCTTAAAATTGTGCCAAACTATTCTTACGAGACTGCTTGTGAAATGACATGAACTTGGAGATAGTTTGATGAACCAGACGATCTCATGGGGACTGCTTGTCGAAATGACATGAACCTCAAGATTTGTCGCCTGGTAGAAGCTTAGAAAGAGTTTGTGGATGGCTCCTAGTCCGGGATCTTCTTTACTAAGATATACCTTTAATCAACTTTTGGTCGAAGCTTAGGATGAGTTTGTGGATGGCTCCTAGTCCAGATCTTGTCACTAAGTTAGATCATTAGTCAACTTCAATATTCAATGCAAATGAGAAAAATGTTGACAAATGGGCGTTTACAAAATATTGAGCAAAATGATTCAATACGGGACTTGATTGACTCTTAATGTGGTCTTTGTTAGATTTTTGATCTCACTTTGACATTTTGACATGGCCAATTTCACTTTAGGATCCTGTTGATGAACTTGTTTGAATTTGAAGCGTTGCTTAAATTGATCAAATCTATCGCTTTACTTTTGAGCCTTTGTGCTTAGCTTTGATATATATGTCTTACCATGATCTTGCTAGCGTTTGTCAGGCTTGATATGCTGTTTGTGCAATATTAGAGATACTAGCTTGTTCTTTTGGGTAATCTCCAAAGCTTCTTGTAATCAAAAATTAAAAAAATACAAAAATGAAGCCACTCCATTGCACTTCTTGCATACCCATGTTTATGTTTCTTTTATTTCTGCTTCTTTCTTTATCATCTATTGGTTATCTCTGGATGAGAGGAAGGCGTGATTCCTTGATGAATCCATTGTCAAAGGGGGAGAAGATGTGTTAATTAATGAGAAGATATTTCTTTGGGAGAAGATGTGTTATATTTCTTTGCTATTTTTATTTGGAGAAGATGTGTTAATAAGAAGATATTTCTTTGTTGGGGGAGAAGTTTATACAAAGGGGAGAAATCAAATTTGAAAATTGAGGATCATAGTGAGGGGGAGTTCTTGAGTTGCATTCTTATTGTCTTATTGTATATTCTGAACTTGAATTGCATTCTTTTATCCTCACAATGATCATAGGTCAATTGAACAATTGTTCTTTCATATGGACCTCATGTGAGAATTTTGACCCTTTTCTGGAAATCAAAATTTTTATGCTTACTTTTGCATTGTCTCACATGCCTATACTATTCTAATGCCAGCTTGGTCATTTTCATTGCTTTTTCTTGCTTATGGACCAAGTTGTGCCTTTGTGCGAAAACTGCGAGTAAACTCGTTTTCAAATCTCTTACTTACATTTTCTGGATAATTGCCAATGTGTTCATCAAGGGGGAGATTGTGGATTTCATGGGGATATGTTCCAGATCTTAGGATGATGTGACAATTGGCAATGGCGTTTACGGTTTGTCGTTTCACGTGTTTTCGACAAAGTTACAGGCTTACTGGATAGGGGCGGTCCGACCGGTCCTTGCACGGCGGTCCGACCGGTCCCAAATCGGTCGGACCGGCCATGTGGGGCGGTCGGACCGGCGATGACCAAAGTGGTCAAAACGAGCTGGGCCAAAAATAGGTGTTGTAGGCAAGTGAGGGGATCCCAATGCACTTGGTCTCATGATTTTTGGAGTCTCCAGTAAAAAGTTCTATTGGTTTAAAGTTTCCAGAGGTTTGGATTTTCGGGGTTGAAATTCGGCTAAGTCCCAAGGGCGGTCCGACCGCTCACGAGGAGCGGTCCGACCGCCAAGAGGCGGTCCGACCGCTCACCGGAGCGGTCGGGCCAGAATTACTTGAACGCCGCCAACTTCGTGGCGATGTTGATTTGTTAGGTCAAAGTCATTGGTTTCATGGCATATGATTTGCATGATGCATGTTTTGACTAACATGGGTCAAGTTGTGAAGAACTTGTTCCCGAATTCGTGTTTTCTTGTCTATGGTTGTGCAGGTTGCTTGGTGGTCAACGACGGTCAACGGCGAGGAGTATCGGGACTAGACTTGGAGAGTTGAGGTCCAGAACGATCGACGATGCCGGGTGAGGTCAATGACTCAAGCGTGACACAAGATGGACAATGGTGACCTATTGGCAAATCCATGGCGCATGGTGAAGCGGTTTAGGTCAAAGGTTAAAGACGGCGCTTATGGCGCGTGCGTGTGTGACCCGTTTGTTAGTGGGCCTTAACGGGAGCCCAATGGAGTCAAACCCTAGGAGTCTAGGCCTCCACTATAAATAGGGGGAGGTGGTGGCTGCACCATCTTGCTCTTTTCTCTCTCGCCTCTTTTGTTGCGAAACCCTAATTGGCTTAGGGGAGTTGAGGTGGAGGCTAGGGCTCTTTATGGTTTGAGGTGAATTTCGTGATCTTGGATTGACCACTGATCCATGATGGCGTGGGTGTAATCCAGCGACGATCACGTTCTTAATCTATGCAAGGTTTGCTTGAGATAAGTCTCTTTTCGTTCTTGCTTTCAATTTGGTGATTTTAGGGCTTTCGTTGATCCGCAAGTTTGTGATTGATTCTTTCACGTGGATTAGCTTGCTGTGATATGTGTGAATCTATCTAGCATCATCTTGATCATCAATCTCTCACGAACAAGCTTTAGGATCAAGTTTTCGTTCTTGCCCGGTTTTAGACCTTCTGTTAATCAATTGACAATTGCTCAAGATCGTTCCAAGAATTATCATAATATTCGATTGGAATAGGTCCTCAATAGCATAGAGAAGGTGTGTGCAAAGTTTAATAAAGATTGGAGTTGAGAATCAAAAGTTACACCTAATTGCAACTTCGTCATCGGGCTGATTTTATCGCTTTGGATCGGTTCAGATCGCCGGTCCGACCGCCCGTCACCACCGGTCCGACCGATTTTTGAGCAGTTCGACCACCAGCACAACGCCGGTCAGACCGCCTGGCAATCGGTCCGACCGATTGGGTCCAGCGGTCAGACCGCCCGTGCTGTGAGTCTTTGCAATCTTAGTTGATTTTTGTAGCATTGCTTAGGGTTTAATTGGATTCAATACTAGTCTTCCATTTGATCGGTATATTGATCTTCATAGCTTTCTAATAGCTACTGGAGTGAAATTGTATTGAGTTCATAATTTGTGAAAAAGTGAGCGTGCTCCTATTC
Source organism: Hsuehochloa calcarea (assembly GCA_036346395.1). Lineage (NCBI taxonomy): Eukaryota > Viridiplantae > Streptophyta > Magnoliopsida > Poales > Poaceae > Hsuehochloa > Hsuehochloa calcarea. The sequence continues at coordinate 20,611,970 of CM070602.1, read as the reverse complement.
ACCCCCCCTCTAGTCGCCTTTACGGTCCAACAAAAACCCTAGCTTCCCTTATTCTTGTGTGCTCCTCCTTCGAGTGTCTTTAGCGCCCGTCTTTAGCGCGGCTTAATGACAAAGCACCCTCAAGATGGTGGAGGGTATGTGGTCTACACCGACGAGCTTGGCCGCTCGTCGGTGACTCCGCAAGTCTTGTGCACCCTGCGGGATGAGGGCAAGATAACCGAACTTTCGATGGTGCGAGCCCCAGGTTCGGAGACGGTGCCAGAGCCCCGGGAGGACAATGCCATCGTGTTCATTGCTTTTTTTGATGCCGGTCTTCGGTTCCCTCGTGTGGAGCTAGTGGCCTGCGTTCTTCAGCTATATCAGGTGGAATTGGCACAGCTGATGCCCAACTCGATCGTGAAACTCGGCGTGTTCGAGTGGGTGATGCGGTCGGCCCGGGCGAGCGGGGAGGGCCGGCTCTTCGCATATCTTCACGACGGGCGGTGTCAGCCAAAAGAAGAAGGACACCGGTGAGACGCTTAATTTTGGTAGCGTTAATTTTCAACCAAAGGCGCGCTGCCTTAGGTACCTGCTAGCTCCCGCTTCTCGAAATAGATGGGAGACAGATTGGACGAGGAGGTGGTTTTACCACAAGTCCGCGTTGACCGTTGGCCTACGGTCTACCGGAGGGCCTATCTAGCTCATCCCTTGTCCGAAGATCGAGCTGACATCGAGGAAGGAGGCAATTTTGCAGCAGTTACTGACTGCAACGCGGAGGCTCTCCATGAGGGATCTTGTGGAGGAATTCTGCGCGCTTCGACTATGGTCGCTTGCGTGGGGATGGAATGTCAAACTTGGCGCGGCAAAGGGTGATGTCCCTTCATTCAATCTGTCGGATGGCGAGGATGGTAAGTATGATCGCTTCGCTCGTCTAGTTTCATGCATGTCTACCGCTCGTTATTCATATAAATATTTCTTCTCTTAAGGGGGTCGCGTAGTGCTACCCATCAACGAGGCTGTGCTGGTTGCGGAGCAGCTCCTGGGCCCATATACAGGGGAGGAGCACACTGAGAGACCATGTGAGAGGTTCTCCATTGTGAGTGATGAGTATTTGACAACTTGTTGAATAGGTTGAGAGTTGAGTCTCTCTGTTTGTACTGTTTCTGTGATGAAACAGGAGAAACGGAACTACCGCCATGTATGTAGCGGAAGTTCCGATAATCGGAACTTCCAGCTTTGGAAAGTGGAACTTCCGATTAATCTGGGAAATGTGTTATGTTGAGTTAATCGGAACTTCCGCACCTGGGAACGCGGTATGTCCGATAATACTGACGTGAGTATTCTGCTGTGACAACAATCGGATCTTCAAACCTGGGAGTGCGGACGGTCTGATAATCGGAACTTCCGCTCTGGTAAGTGCGGAACTTCCGATAATCGGAACTTCCGCAATGGTAAGTGCGGAACTTCCGATTATCGGCAGAACTGTGCAGAAAGGCATAGTTTGTGATTTTGAGTTTGTATGAGTTTGAGTCTTGTACAAATATTGATGCTATGATATTGGGCAATATTATGTGATGTGTGTTTGTCTGTGTTGACTGCAGGATATCGAGACGAAGTCGTGGTGAGACACGAAGTGATCGGACTAGGCGCAGGCGGCGTTGAGGTCAGAACGGTCGGGATGTGTCGAAGACGGCGTGAATCTTGAGGTGGTTGCGAGTCAAGGACAGCAAGGTGTACGGAGGCTTCGGAAGCGCAAGGGGCGAACGGTCTTTTCGCAAAGCGGCACAAGTGGAGGCGGTTCCGTTCGAGTGTAGCGGGCTTAATGGGTTGGAGACCCGTTAGCCAAGGGCTATAAATAGAGGTGAACCCCTGGTTGTAGGGTTGAACTTTTTGAGAGAGAAAATTAGGGTTAGCTTTAGCAAAAGAGCTTTTGGAGAGTTTGTTTTGCTTTTTGGAGAGTTTGTTGAGTTGGAGAGGATGAACTGAAATTCATGTAATCATTCCTCTGTGTTTTCCTCTGTAATCTTGTGATTCCTATCAATGAAATCCTGAGGTTTTGGTTCCTTGTTTATGCCTCCCTTCTTCTCTCTGTTCTTCTCTTGAATAGCTAGGGTTTTGATGAAACTTTTGATTCGTCTTATGAGATGGCATGAAACTTGATATCTAGAGTCTTATTGATATTGCTAATATATCTTCAAAGTCTCATGAGCCGAGAATCAAAGAATCTCTTGAATTTCAGTTTGTGGCCTCTCTTACCCCTTCTTCAAGAAATTCGATTTCTCTTTAATTAGACGATCTTTGTCTGCGATTTCTTCTCATGAGGTCAAGATGTTGTTTAGGATGATGTCCTGTGAGACTTGACCTGAGAAGAGCAGCAAATCAAAAGTATTTTGAATTTTTGAATCGTTCCAGTGCTCTCTGTTCTTCTGTCAGGATAATCGGAACTTCCGCCATCTAAGCTGCGGAACTTCCGATTTCTGGAACTTCCGCACCTGACTGGCCGGAACTTTCGATTTCTGACAGAACAGCCCGAAGTTTGTTTTCGTTCTCTGATTTTGCTTCACTCCTCTTCTTGAGATTTCCAGAGGGCTTTGTAGGTTTGTTTAAATACAGTAAAAGGGAGTTCTTAATTTTTAAGGCACCATTCACCCCCTCTGTTGCCATTTCGGTCCTTCACACACGAAACAGGGCTCGGGTACAGGAGCCTTACTATAATCGTGCGTACTCGGACTCGGCTGTCCGCCTAACGGAGTAACCCGACCCTAACGAGGGGAGGAAGAAGAAAAACTGGGTGCCGGAGGAGCTGAACGCCGTGGGGCCAATCGGCGCGGTGCCCTTGCAGTGTGCTGGAGCTGCGGGTGCTGGTGGCTCCCACTACGCGAGGGTGGATTCGGCGATATGCCCTCCGAAGGCGGCTCGTGGTCCCACGGGGCGAGTCGAGCATGTGAGCTCGACAGGCTCTTCCTCGGGGGCGCAAGTGATTCCTTTGGTGCCTGCTACCATGGGCACCGGGGCAGCTAGGGTGGCTAGCTCATTTCGCATGGCGAGCCTAGCCCTCGAGGAGTCCTCTGCTGGGACTCCTTCGAACGTGCACGGTCGAGGGTCCGAGGATACTCTGGTGGGGGATCTCGTTGCCGCTCAGGATGCGATTGGTAGGTTCTTGTCGTGTTTTTTCTGGTCATCGCTGCCGTATAGACTCTTTTTTTAGCGGTGAGTGACGGGAATGGCGAGGGTGGTTGTTCTAACGTTGGGGGGTCGGAAGGCGACTCTGACAACGGTGGGGATAGTGAGAGCTATGGCATCAGGAGATCTGGGGAGGAGGTGGCCTCGGCTGCTAGCGCCTCTGTGGCTGCCGTTACGATGGATCTTGGTCCGCTGTGCACCAACGACTTCACGGTTAGTCCTGGTGTGGCCATTGTGTGTGAGGAGGTGGCTCACTTTGCCGCCCCATCGTTGGTGGAGCGGCTCTTTGAAAGCATGCCTACTCATCGGATGTTCAGGTCGATCGAGGCAAACGCCGCTAGGGTAAGTTTGGACGATCTTTTCCTCATTCGCTCATTAATGTATATATATAATTTGGTTGACGAAGGTGCACTTCGCATAGACCCTGATGCTGTCCTACGCGCTTAAGGGGGATATTCACCATGGCTATGCGGAGATTCAAGAGCGGGTCGACTTGGAGCATGCGAGAAATGAGTCGCTTTGCTCCGAGCGCCTGGCTCTCGTTGAAAGGGCAAAGGGGCTGGAGGCGCGGGTTGCTGAGCTGGAGAAAGAGCGCCACAACCTTCGCGAGGAGGTGCAAACACTTGCACCCGCAAGGATCTCGAGATGGAGATAGAGGCAGAGCATCAGTTCTCCGAGACGGTGTCGCGCATTACCTGGGATGCCATGGAATCGCTGGAAAATATCATGACTGAGCTTGGAGCCATGCGCCGCCTCGGAAGCATACCCCTATGCAGGTTGACCAGACGCTCGACCATCTCTAGCGCGCTTGGGAGATCTTCCTGCCCACCGCGCGAGCTTATGGCGACCATTGCGCGAAGGCGGCTTGGATGGCAACCTTCGTGTCGCTGCAGAGGGTTGGCTGTGGGCATGTTGATGCCCTCGGCGTGCTCTCCTTGCCCATGGCCTCAGTGTCGAAGATTGTTGCCGAGCATCGGCATGTGTGAAAGGCAGCCAAGGCCTTCGCTCAAGCCTTCTGGGTGCCGCATGGCCGTGAGTCAGCGATGGACTCCCTTCGCCTGGTGCTGGAGCAGAAGGCAACTGGCAAGGCTATGGATGCGAACGAAGGTGCTGGCGAGCGGGGGGGGGGCACCACTGGTGACAAGTCGTGACCCTCCGCCCTACTCTAGTAATTCCAACTGTAGAACTTTTGTAGGCTTCTCTTTTTTTACCCCGCTCCGGCTCTTGTGCCCGAGCGAAGGTTGGTGGGAGGGGGTTGCTATTTTTTGTAATAACCTTCGATTTTGAATGAAAAGATAGTTACAAATCTCATTGCACTGGAGTTTGTGGTTGCGTCGTTTATAGCTTTGCTTGTTGGTTTGCTTAGGTCTGGTTGGTTCAGTTCCGACGCGCCGCTCAACGGGGGCCTCACCTTCCTCGGAGGGTGGATGATAAAGTCACCGTGCTCCCCACGCGGTACGAAGGATAAACGAAATCTTCTCTCCATCTGTCCTCTGCAACTGTGCTATCGAGGGGTCATGTACCATGGTGCGAAATGGCAACGATGGAAGCTGGCTAATCCGGAGGGGTGAATGGAGCATTTTCGAATCTTCCAGGAGCGCAAGGCTGTGAGGGTGCGTGATGAGATTCGCACTTTCTAGGAGCAACAGGGGGTTGCTTTAGCGACGGAGTACCCGGTGGCCTCATCTGCCGATTCGGCCACCTCGCCGCCAGAGGCTACTATAGGGGAGTCCTCGGGATCTTTGTACGATGCAGAGAGGGAGTACCAGCACCTTGTGTCTGCCGGGGCATCCGATAAGGAGCTTATTGCGTGGATAGACGGGACGGAGGAGTGGGACTTTGTGCCTTAGCGCCGTGGGGCTGCAATGTGTACTATTTGTGTGGGGTTCTTACGCGTCATTGATTGTTGTTTTTATTGTATCGCTTGAAAAGGTTGTCGTGTGACGTGTAGGAAAGGCCTCGTCGTTAGTCTCCTGCGGCGGCTATGTGTGTCTGTTGTGTACTTTGGATTTGTTATAAATAAAATATGTGGCTACACCACTTTGTTCGGACTTGTTGTGAGGGGGAGGCAGAGCCTGCGTCGTCCCGCATATCTTTTTAGATAGGGATCCGGTGGAGCGTATATTTTTGTGCGAGGGGAGACGAAGCCGTCTCCGTCTCCCATATCTTTTTAGATAGGGCTCCGGTGAAGCCCTATATTTTGGTGCGCTGGGGAGACGAAGCCGGCGCCGTCCCCCATATCTCTTTAGACAGGGCTCCGGTGGAGCCCTATATTCTCGTGCCTGCAGAGGGCTATGGTGTGCACCGGGGTCATAGGCCATGCGCTGTGTCAGTTTATACACTCGAGCCTGCAGAGGGCTACAGTGTGCACCGTGGTCATAGGCCATGCGCGATGTCTGTTTATATACTCGCACCTGCGGAGGGCTACGGTGTGCACCGGGGCCATAGGCCATGCGCGGTGTCTGTTTATACACTAGCACCTACGGAGGGCTACGATGTGCACCGGGGCTATAGGCCATGCGCGGTGTCTGTTTATATACTCGTGCCTGCGAAGGGCTATGGTGTGCACCGGGGCCATAGGTCATGCACGGTGTCTGTTTATACACTCGCGCCTGCGGAGAGCTACGGTGTGTGCACCGGGGCCATAGGCCATGTGCGGTGTCTGTTTATAATTTGATAAGCTGGTGCCAAAATGTCGTTACATTACACATACAAGCTCCTGTCGTACAAAACCGGTGGGGAGCGGCTGTCCGGGCGCAGCCGGTGTTTACATATCCCCTATGGATAAAAATTTTGGAGGCTCTTGGCATTCCATGTATGATCTAGTTGCTGTCCTTCAGGTGTTGCGATGTAGTAGGAGCCCGCTCTTGTGCTTCTAGTGATGATCTAGAGCCCTTCCCATTTAGACTCTAGCTTTCCTAGCACCGTGGTGTTTGCCACTCGCTTGAGCGCCATATCACCTGGTGTTAAGGTGTGGGTTCTGACCTTCCTGTTGTATACCTTTGTGACCCCTTCGACGTACTTCACCATTGTTGAAACGGCCTGAACTCGGTGCTTCTCCAGGAGGTCTAGCGACGTGTTGCAGTCCGTGGGGCTCCCGCTCTTGGTTTCTCGGAGGGACTGTGCCGCGAACTCACCTGGGGTCATTGCTTCATCTTCAAATAGGAGTTTGAATGGGGAGAAGCCCGTGGCCCTTGTCAGTGATGTGCGGAGTGCCCATAAAGCCTTTTGGAGCTCGTCGGGCCATAGCCCCTTCGGCAAGCCCACGAGGCGCTTGGTTAGTACTACCAACAGGCTGCCGTTGGCTCACTTGACCGCCCTGTTCAATTCGGGGTGCCCGACAGACGCGAAGCACATTGTGGTGCCGATGTTCTGACAAAATGTTCAGAAAGCCGCGAAATCAAATTGGGTGCCGTTGTCGGTGACGATGTCGCGGGGTACCCCATATCGGCACACGATGTTCTTGCATGCAAAGCGTTGCACCGCCGCGGCTGTGATTTTGGCAACTGGCTCAGCCTCCACCTATCTGGAGAAGTACTCGATGGCAACGAAGGCAAATTAAAGGTTGCCCATGGTTGCTGGGAACAGGCCAATGATGTCGAGTCCCCAGCAGGCGAAGGGCCATACCGGGGCGAGGGGTTGCAACGGGATAGCTGGTGCTTTGCAATGGTGGCTGGCCCATTGGCATCCCTGGCACTGTCGTACCAGGTCTTGTGCGTCTTGGAGTGCTGTAGGCCAATAAAACCTTGGCAAAATGTCTTCACCACGAGGCTCTGAGGCGCCTGATGTGCGCCGCAGAGGCCTTCATGTATTTTCTTTAGGAGTGATTGGCCCTCATCTCAGGAGATGCACCGTAGCAGGGGGCGCAAAAGCCCCCTTTGTACAGTTGCCCGCTAATGATGTGGTAGTTGCGGGCTCGATCCTTTAGGCATTTTGTTTCGACCGCATCTTCGGGCTCTTCTCCTTGGAGATAGTTGTGGATGATGTGACGCCAATCCTCCTCGTTGACTGGGAGCACGAGGCGGACGTTCCATTGTATTGCGCGGGCAGCCCCTGGTGCTTCCGGGGCTGTTGAGGGCGCGCCCAGTATTTCGTAGAGCACTGCTGGTGGGGGGCTCGTCCGATCTGGCTATTTTGGCAAGTCTATCTGCCGCCTCGTTGCTGCTTTGAGGTATGTTTTGGACTATAATGCTGTGGAAATACTTTTGCTTCGGCTTGAACCACTGCTAGGTATCTAGACATCTCTGGATCCCTTGTCGTGAATGATTTATCGAAGTGGTCTGAAACGAGGTAGGAGTCACTTTTAAATATTATGTGCTTCGCGCCTAGTGCTTTTGCCTTTCGTAGACCTAGCAATAGTGCCTCATACTCGGAGGCATTGTTGGTTGTTGGGAAGTTGAGGCGTGTGGCGTGGGATACACTTCGGCCATACGGTGCGGCCAAGATGGCCGCAGCGTTGGCCCCTACTACGCACCATGACCTGTCAGTGTATATTATCCATGGTGCTTCAATCTCGCTTCGTGCCTGGTCATGTGCTTGCGGGGGTCCATTCGACGACGAAGTCGGCCAAGACCTGGGACTTGATTGTTGTGCGTGTTGCGAAGGTGATGTTGAAGGGCGCCAACTCGGCCGCCTACTTGCCTACGCGTCCCGAGGCGTCCTTATTCCGCAGCATAAGCGCTAGCGGGTAGGACGTGGGGATTATGATGCCGTGTGCCAGGAAGTAGTGTCGGAGTTTGCGTGAGTCCACGAGGAGGGCGTACGCCAACTTCTCTAACTCGGTGTATCGAACTCTGGCCCTTTAGAGGGCTTTCGAGACATAATACACCAGGCGCTGTTTGTTGTCTTCTTGGACGAGGACTGCACTGACAACGAAGGAGGAAGCTGTGAGGTACAATAGGAGATTCACGCCTTGCTTCGGGCTTGTTAGGTTTGCCAGTTGAGTGAGGTATTGCTTGAGTTCTACGAATGCGCACTGGCACTCTTCGGTCCATCTGAATGGCTCCGCTCCTTGGAGTGTCTTGAAGAACGACAAGGCCCGCTCCGCCGAGTGGGACAGGAACCTACTAAGGGCTGCGAGGCGGCCCGTCAGCTTTTGTACTTCCCGGGAGTTGGGGGGGTCATTCTTGACGCCGAAAGCTCATTTGTCTGGGTTGATCTTGATTCCCTCTACTCGCAGGTTGGTAAATGGTTCCTGCAAGTCTGTCGTGTGCGTGGCACCGAGTCTGCTTTTGACCACTATGTCGTCCATGTAGGCTTCTATGTTTCGGCCGAGCTGATCGGCGTGGACTTTAGTGATGAGCTGGGTGAATGTGGCGCCCGCATTCTTGAGGCCGAAGGGTATGCGGGTGTAGAAGTAAGTGCCGAGGGGGGTGATGAATGTCATTTTGAGTTCATCTTTCTTTGCCGTGAATATTTGATGGTAGCCGGAGTAGGCGTCGAGGAAGTTCATCAGCTTGCAACCCGAAGTGGTATCCACAAGCTGATCGATGCGGGGTAGAGGAAAATCGTCCTTCAGCGATGCCTTGTTGAGGTTAGTGAAGTCAATGCACATTCGCCAATTGCCTGAGCTCTTTTGTATGAGGACAGGGTTGGCTAGCCACTCGGAGTATTTGATCTCGCAGATCACTCCCGCTTTTAGGAGCTTGGCGATCTCCTTCTTGGCTGCTTTTAATCGCTCCACTGATATGTGGCACAACTTTTGCTTCTTGGGCGACGCATTGCTTCGCAAGGCGAGGCGGTGCTCGACAGTCTCTCGTGCAACCCCAGGGATGTCCTCAGGGCCCCAGGTGAAGACATCCATGTTGCTGCGGAGCACCTAGAGAATGGCGTCGCATGTCGTGGCTGGGAGCTCAGCTCCGAGGGCCACCGTCCTCTTTGGGGTACTGTCGGCGAGGGTGACTCGCAAGAGTTGGCCTTCCGGTTTGGCATTTTGTGCCCACTTTGCCGAGGTGCTGCCGACCCGGGAAGTGGCATCTGCCTCGACTGTGTGTACGTGTCGGGCCAGCGACAGTGCCTCCAGCTCTGTTTGTCTTGCCAAGTCTTGATCTCCCTGTACCGTAACTATTCCTTCGGGTGCAGGGATTTTCATACATGTGTAATTGTGGTGTGCAATAGCGCCGAAGGAGTTGAGCGTGGCTGGGCCTAGGATGGCAATGTATTGGTATGACATCCGAACGACATCAAATGTGATGATTTCGGTTCGGGAAGCGAAGTCGTCGCTGAATATGACGGCCAGGTTGATCTGACCCAGAGCCATCACTAGTCTACCCCGAAGCCTACCAGGGGGATGCCCGAGGGTGACAGACGGTCCATGGGGATCATCATTTTGTCGAAGGACTCAGTGAACAACAAGTCCGCGGAGCTTCCTCCGTCTACGAGGGCGCGCCGGACGTCGAAATCCGCAATGTTGGCCGAGATGACGAGGGGGTCATGGTGTGGAAAGTAGACACCCGAGCGTCCTCGGGGCCGAAGGTGATAGAAATCTATGCGTAGCGAGGTGGGCTGGAGGCCGGGTATGTTGCGACATGATGGATTTGGCGGGCGTATGCACGCCGTTGTCTTTTTTATGATATGCCTGATGATGATCCTCCAGTAATCATGTTTATGATCCTTTGATGGTGTTCTGGTTGAGCTCCCTCTATGTGGAGCCTTGGTGGGGATGGGTAGCTGGTTGCCTAGGCCCCTCCTGTCTTCGTTTCCAGCCGGTTGTTGGTTGCGGTTCATGTAATCTTGCATGACCGCGATCGTGCGACACTGCTGGGTCGTGTGAGAGCCCTCCCCGTGCAGGTCGCAGAACAAGAGATGTCCCACGAAGTTGCTCCGGGTGGTGCGGCACTCCTGGGTTGTGTGGGACCCTTCGCCGGGCAGGTCGCAAAAAAGCAGGCGCCCCCGGCGCCACTTCGGGTGTCCAGGTGCCTTCCGCCATTGTGCCCGCGGCCCCGGTCGCGGTTGCATCCTGCTGGGCCTCCTCACTTCGCTCCTTCCGGGGATTGCCCCCCGTCCATATGGTATACGTTCTACCCTTTCTGGCAGTAATCGTTGCCACGTGGCTTGGCTACAGCTTCTGCTGCGGTTGTCACGGGTTCCTTCGTGGGTGGCCTGCTTATTGTCACGGCCGCAGGGGCGGGGTTAAGAGCTCCCGCCCGCGGGGCGCTGTCCTCCTTTGCTCGTGCGTACTCTTCCATCTTGTCGAAGAGCTCCGTTACCGAGTGAATGGGCTTGCGGGCCAGTCTTTTTGCCAGGGGCCTTTTAGAGTCCGCAGGTCGCTGCATTGATGATGGCAGTTTCGTTGACTCCCTTCACTTGAAATTTTATCTCCGCAAATCTTTTGAAAAATTTGTGGAGGGACTCGGTTGTGGGCCTGCTTTTATCGCGAACAGATGTCCTGCATCCTTTGGTTCCGCGTAGTTCCCTTGGAAATTGTTGCGCACCAGGTCCCGCAGCTGTTCCCACGTGTATATAAAGCGAGGTGGGATGGTGAAGAACCAGGCCAATGCCACGCCTTTAAGGGTTAGGGTGATACTTTTTGCTTCTGTGTTCTCAACCCCCCCAGCAGCCTCGATGGCCGTTTCGTAGACGTGAAACAATTCTGAGGGGTCTGTGCACCCCTCGAAGGACCTAACCTTCGGCATCTTGAAGCCTTGGGACCACGGCCGTTGTTTCCGCAACACATACTCAAGGGGGAATTGGGATCCCAAAGCATCGGGCGCCAATTAATGGCGGGTGGTGCCCGATGAGTAGCTCCTTCACCGGGTTGCGCAAGGCTGACCGGAGCCGTTAGGGGCCCGGCCCCTGGCTGCCGTAGGTCGAGCATATCCCGGCAGAGATCTGCCAGTTCCCGCTGGAGTGCTTCGTATGCCTCCCTCGTTATGCCTGCCTCTCCGAGTGGCCAGCCCGCTGGGGTGTTGTGCTGCGCGTCGCCCCCAATGATGTTTCCGTGCATGGAATTGTTAGTTTCTTCTTCCGTGGCCCGGGTGATGGCCGTCGCTGCCTCGGAGGTCTTGCTTCGCTTAACCCTCGGGGTGCTGGGTGCTGGGTGCTGTCGCTGCCGCGGTGGCTTTGGCCGTGGACACTTTGGACGCAGCTTTCAGAGGGGCCATTCTAGTGCTTCGGAGCTGAGATGTGCTTGACTTTCCTGCCAGTCCCCGTGGACGGTGCCAACTGTCGTAGACAAAAAAGAGGGCTAAACAATAAGAGAGGGGGACCCTCGGTGTACTCGGAGGGACTGGAGGATCCTCAGGAGAAGGGACTAGCTATTAGGAAAAGGGGTGTGTATTGATTGCTCCAAAAACCTGAATCTTACCCCCCTTACATGAGGGGGCAAACCCTTATTTATAGCCTCCTAAAACAGGGTACTTACATTACTACACTTACCCTACAGAGGTAATATACGCGTAGGGGCTGCAAGGACTTTCCCCCCTCTACGTGTAGGCTCTGGCCCACGGTGGGTTTCCCTGGGCCTGGTTCACCTGACTGATGCACCTGGTCCACTGGCGCCTGAAGTGCTTCACCTTTGGGCTTCTCCTGGAGCATGCCAAAGAGGTGCCTGGGCCTCCCGAGATGAAACAGCCACGGGCCCTCTCCAGCTCCCCCGAGGTGGTCTCGGAGGCCTTGCTGCCTCGGGCCTCGCGGTGCCCCGGGGACCCTTCAGGATGGCTTCGAACCTTCCCCAAGGTGGCACCGAGGGCCTACTGCTCCGGGCCTCGCGGTGCCCCGAGGACCCTTTGGGACGGCTTCGGACCTTCCCCGAGGTGGTCCCAGAGGGTATGCTGCTTTGGGCCTCTCGGGACTTCGGGGACCCTTCAAGGGGCTCTGGGTCCGTCATGGAGCATCCCTGAAGGGATCCGTAGTGCCCCCCGAGCAAGGGGCCTCCGTACTCATGGGTTGCAGGGTTTGTCCTGCGGGTTTCGCCGGGTCGTTGGGGCCAGTGGGGCCGCCCCCACGACAATGATCAAATCAACTAGATTACCACAATACGAAGTCTTACATACAAATATCTTATTACTCATCTGAAGATTTTAGGATAAGCACTATTCGAGAGTAACATGCTTAACTTATCAAATACCACTATTCGATTGTGCAACACAAGTAGATTATCCTTACCCAGGATATGAGGTAATACTAGTTGCAAAGTTGTATGCCTTCCAGACACGATTTATTAAACCTTTCAGGGTCTTAATATTTATAGCTATCTCTGGGTGATTAAAGTTACAACAAATAGTATGTTCTGCAGAACTATAAAGTATGGTTGTATCACTCTAGAGTAAAATATAACCAGTCTTAGTTTTGACATTTAGGGAATTAATTGCTAACATCAGCAATGTATGTCGTACCTTCATGGTACTAGAGAAACCACCATTCCACTGACTTTTGGTGGAAGAAACACTTTATAAGTGCTTATGTGGCGCTCTTCTGGTCTTTAGGTTCCTCGTTAAATCCTATCGGGTCTTGATGGGTCCTTGTCCACTCCTAAGGATTATATAATCATTAGTGTGATTAAGAGATCGACTGGTAAGATAATTTTCCTTCAGGGAGATGCTCTCTCTTCTGGAAGATGCTCTTACTACAGGTAAAGGCTATTGGGTATGAGTTTTATGTATATTGGGATTTTGTTTCCCTCTTACTAGAAATTTTGAGCCTTTCGAGGATCTCATCAAGAATTTTCATAATCCATTGACTGCATATTTTATTTATTTTTCCATGCTATTTGCCATAATTATTATGCAATGGAACATTATATCATTCATAAAAGGAGAGTAACAATCTCTATGTGGACCATTGAACCATAGCTTCGCCACTTTATTATATTCATAATGACCCATCAGTATGAACTATCTGGTTCCAAGACTTTTATTTTGCAATTTTGGTTCAATCTCATATGCTTTCATTATGTGACCTGATATGAAATGCTTCAAGCACTCGATCATGGACTTTGGTTCCGGATCCTTGTTCTCATAAGAGAAACTTTAGCAATAGTGGATGCAAAGTGATTATTGACAACTTTTCCCCCATATCCTCCAAATTGATGGTATCTCAGTGTTAACCAGATCTTTGTCATTTCCCAAACAAAAGATTCTTAGTCGTTCTGCATTCCCATCACTGTAATATGTGCACATCAAATTTAATGTGGGTGTGGCCCGATCTTTCGAAAGGTAGTGATATGTCGATTATGGAGAACACGACGTTGATGATCCAAAGGTGTGGATATCGTGAGGATATGTGCACGATCTTAGAATGATGAGTCAATTGGCAATGGCTTTGTTGGTTTGCAAAATCTCGCGTTTTTGGTTTTGCTTCAAGGCTGTCAGACCACAGGCGGTCTGACCGGTGGCTCGGGCGGTCAGACCGCCCGTGGGAGAGGTCCGACCGGCCGTGGTGGCCGGTCCGACCGATATGTTGAAAAGTGGTTTTTGGAGCTGAGCCAAAAATAGGTTGTGTAGGCAAGTGAGGGGAGTCTCCTGGATGTGGTCACATCATTTTTGGAGCTCCCAGTCAAAAGTTCTATTCGTTTGAAAATTCCAGAAGGTTTCGGATTTTCAAGTTGGAATTTTGGCTAAGTCCTTTCGGGCGGTCCAACCGCCGTTGTGGAATCGGTCCGACCGGCCTGAAATCGGTCGGACCGGTTGTGTGGGGCGGTCAGACCGCCGATCACTTGAAGGTGAGCCTTCTTGGCATTGATGTGTTTTAATTATGTTTATTGTATGGATGTCAATGCTTTATTGTTGTATATTGCATTGTGGAACTAGCGTGGGTCAAGTTGTGAAGAACTTGTTCCCGGAAACGATTTGTTTGTCTATTGCTGTGCAGGTGGCTTGCAGGTCAACGACGTCAACGGCGAGGTGGATCGGGACTACGCTTGGAGAGCTGAGGTCCAGAACGATCATGGATGCCGGGTGAGGTCGTGTGACTCAAGTATGGTGCAGAATGGGCAAGATGGATCGAACGGGTAGTTCGGTGCAGCTGGTTGGATCAGGCGGTGCGGAAGTCGGTGCAAGTCTCTAGGAGTTTCCAATGGGATTCGGACGGGAGAGTCTTGCCGACAGGATGAGAGCCGCTGATCAACCTACACGTGGTGAAGCAGGAGATTGCTTCAATAGTTATGTGTGTGTGGGTCCCATGTGTGAGTGGGTCCCAAAAGTGAAACCCTATGCCTCTCCTATAAATAGAAAGGGGGGAGATGTAAAACCCCCAAGCATTCATTTGAGCCCCTCTTCCTTTTTCTAGGGTTTGGAGAGGAGAGGAGAGGAGAAGCTAGGGTTTGGAGAGATTGTGTGTGCTCCTTGTGTGAGCTCTTGTCCTCCTTGTTGGAGTGGCTTTGTAAGTATCTTGTGGGATCTTGTGCTGGTGGAATTCCTTTTCTTGGGTGCAGAAATATTATTTGGTGGTTGATCTGTTCCTTCTTTTAGCACCCGGGAAAATAGGCTTTGATTCTGACCCTTCTATGTATTGGCGTAGATGACCAGAGCTTGAGGGATCCTCCCCATTATTTCTAAGTAACAAAAGATCATAATTATTAGGTAGTATAATATTCTGCATAGATAAATTATTAGCACCTAGAAACACGTTCACCTCATAATTTAAGTGACGTGCATGAGCTCTTGTCACAGGATCTTGTAGTTCAACAATCGGATCTGGAGGATTTTGTGTAGTGCGTGTATCTGAAGGAGTGATGATCTCGTCAAAATTGTTGGGGTTTTCATATTCATGATGAACCTCTTCATGAGGTATTTCACATTCAAGGTGAGTTCTCATCAGGAGAGTTAAAGGAGTGATTAATAATTATTTTGACTAGTGTCAATAGATCTTATACACGTAGGCGTTCCCACAGATTTTAGATCAACGACCAATAAGTCAATTTCGCATAGGTGGATATATTATTTAACCCAGGGTATTCCATTCCTAGCGACGTATTTACTGCAAGTGAACACCGTAGTAACTCCTCCATAATTGGAAAGTATCTGACACGCTCCCCGCTTCTAACGCACAACAGTATAAAGTAAACCTTAAGTTTAGCTTGATTAGTGTGTGTATCTTCGTACTAAAGATCTTTTCCTTCTGGAAAATACAATGTCATTCGAACTTTTGGGCATTTCTCCCCCCTGATGCCAAGGGCGGAACCAGAACGAAAATGACCAAGGTTCACTATTTCACCATACATATAACAACATAAATAATTTTCAAGCAACACTGTACTAAATAGTAATTTTGGCTGCAAGAGACCGGATGTTGGGCTGAACCGGGGTGCACAGCTTTTGGGCTAGGGGGTGCACGCATAGTATATACATGATAATATCAGCTATTTTTTTGGGACCCGGTGTCTTGTGACACCGGGTGGGCCCAATTGGCTCCGCCCCTGCCTGATGCCGAGATTCGATCTTTATTAATAGCATACCACAAAATTCCCCCATCATGGGCACATGATTGATTGAATTTCAGATCCAACATGATCTCTAACAACTGGCCGTGGCCCAAAGGTGTATGCTACAGTGGTGATAACATGTGAAAAATATTTGATTCCTTCAACACGTACTTATTTCAATAAGGGGTTTGATGATTATATGTAGTGAGCTAGACTTTTGTCAATGCAGTGGCGAGAAAACGACATGATCCTAATATTCTGTAGGATATTCTAACTTCAAGTTGGTCATTAATCTACGACAAAAGTCCCATATGGGGGTCCAAGAGTTGCCAAACTTATTCTATAGACTATTTTCTTTATTATTTGCCTAAGTTTTGATCCAATTACTTATACCGTATTTTAAATAATTTGGATAATTAAACTTCAAGTTTATAATTACACAGCATATTTTTTTATGATCATAAGCAGTGTGTTCTAACAGCATAAAACTACAGGGTGCTGTTCATGAACATAAATATTTGACCATGGCTATGCTGCACGGAAATACTAGATTTTTTTCTGGACTTGAAATCTTAGTTGAATCACCCAAATAGTATAACTGTTCGATGGGAATATTTATTGTTCAACAGGAACACCAAATTTAATTAAGGGTGATAAATTGTATACCTGATTTTAATTTGTAATGTTCGAATCATCATGGCCAAATTTAAATAATTCAAGATCAACAAAGTCCAATAGATCATTTTTCTTTCGGGAGCTATATTTGCTTCAAGTAAGTGATATGGCTTCTAGTGGTGATGCAGTTGCAGACCGCACTTTCCAATTTATGCATGTGTCATTTTTTATGAGTATGTCATGCTTCGATGCATAGCCGAACATGGCATATGTGCGATTGCGTCAAGCTATCGTCGATTTGCCGTGTGCATTACCGCTTACTAGCGATTAACATATTGTTGAAGACACAAATCAATTGCCCTTCATGGGCAACAATTATTGTGGTTGCCAACAGCATGGGTATATGTAATGGCGTAAACGACACCTTCCATATCGACTGGATAAGGATAATAATCATGCAATTTACTTTAATTATCTCCCAAAATAAACTAGATTAATTTATTACTTCGAGCTAATTTTCTTCTGGCTTTGACCTAGGATATGCAACTGTGCCTACCATGACTCTTGTTTTGAACATTCTTCTATGCCTCTTAGGTTCTAATATCCCACACATGCCTAAAATCCTCACCCTTTTCACGCCAACTATAAAATCCCACTTTGATAGTGTGTGCATTAGGCATTTGCCTGAAATCAACTCGGAGTTGAAGATGTGCAATCATACTTCAACATGAGTACAATTTTTGTTAGCGTGAAACCAATATATACGCTGTAACATTCTACTTACAAAGTTCTTCACGTAAGAAATCAGTGAGGTGGAGGATAATGTTATATAAACTCCAAGTCTTAGGACTTAAGTGATTATGTACTTATTTGAGCAATATGGTATTTTCTAGCCAAAGTGGTCCATCAGAGATCAACATAAACTAAGCTTGCTCTGCTTCCACTGAGAAAAATAGTTTCTCTTTTACCATCTGGGTATCAGAGCACTGCAAGCTAGTGAATGGAGGCTTATTAGATATCAAGAGCACATGTCCAATATTTTGTTACCAAGGCAAGACAAAGTATTTTCAATTTTCAGGCATATTATTTACAAAATTTATTCCATGAAAGATTAATTTACTACAGGTAAAGTATGCTACTGACAATATGTTCTAATAAGCAGATTTAATCAGCTATTCAGCAGAACATAAGACTTTAATAGAATAATTTAGACCATTATTTTATTTATGGTGTCTGGGAAAAACAATCCAATGCATAAGGTTTTAGCCTAAAGTAAAAGATAAGAGATACTCTTCATGAGCAGGGTCAAACTCGACAGGAGTTGAATCTATACTACTAATGTGACTCGTGCATGAAAGCGGCATCTTTACAAAGTTAATGGATAACTAAGAGATTTCTACAGGTCTCCATAGAACATGCCATAGGCTTATAATTGCTTTTTATGGACTTCTAGTCCTAGGTACGTGTGTCTATAGGAGCACCATTGAACTCTATAAGCGTTCTTGTAGAGTAACCCATAGAGCCAGTGGATCACACTTACTTTGGCACAAGGTTCTTGTCCTTACTTGTCTCCAGTGAGAAAATGGACCAACACCAACTTGTGGCTGTCCAACAGCTTGATCTCATCTTTGACTCACTTTTAACACAAGTCTATTAGGTTGTCCAACTTCTTGGTCTCAACCCTCAACTTTCCTCCAAAACCATTGGTGAAAAGCCAATACTGCTTTTTAGAATTTATCAACACATTTTGGTGACAAAGCTAAATATGTAGTCATTATTTTATGTAACATAAACTTGTCGATGTGAATATGGCATACAAGAGTAGGTAGGCTTGTATGTGGGGTAATATGATTATTCTAACTATTATGGTATTCAAAAGTATTATTTTAATATTTAAAGTAATTGGCATAAATACAATAATATAAATACATGAAATGTTGGTTCAAAATGATCAAGGAATGCGACTTACCTCTTTGCACAAATTCTTCTCGTAGCTCGTCTTGTCTAGCGTCTTCCGAGTTTGGTAGTCGAAGTCGAGACCTAGCACAAAATAAAATAAAACAAACCAAATAAAATCCGGCTCGACAAGGAATGAGCCGGGAACAACATCGAAGTAAAGAAATTCAGAAAAGAAACACAAATGAAGGCGGTGTGGGGTGGTGGGGTTTTATCTAGTGCTTAATTGGACTGAACAGAGTGGAGAAATGGATTCCTGGGATCGAAACAGACGAAATGAATATATAATATTAAATTAGGGTTTTGGAGGTGAATAGTGCTAATTTTACTATTTATAGACAAAAATGGGTAGTGCACAGTAATTAGGTTTACTATTTTGGTTTGTGAACCGTATCATCTTTAATGTGCTATGAACAGTGATTGGTGAATAGAGATGAATAGTAATGGACTGACCCCGTTTACTGTACCGACCCACGATCCAAAAGCCAGGCCTTAAAGGCCTAGTTCCCAGGTGGCTCGAGCTGTGCAGTCGAAGGCCAACGCGCTTGCCCGAGCCGGCGGAGGGAGGGTGGCGGCAATTCCGGCGACGGCGGTGGCCGACGGCAGCGGAGAAGGATGCAGTGAACACCACTGGAGAACCCATTTTGGGGGTTTGGATGGGCGGAGGAGGAGGTGTAGAGGTGGGGCGACGACGGCAATGGCGCATGACCGGAGCAGGGGAAGGAGGCGGCGGCGCTACAGCCAAGCTCCAACGAGGGCAAGGGGTGTGAGAGTATCATCGAGGTGAGCAGAGTTCAGCGGAGGTGTCGGTGGAGTCCGGGGTGGTCCGAGGTGCTCTATCCACGAGAGCAGTGGGTGGCGTGGAGGAGGAGCTCGTCGTCGGCGTGCTAGGGGCGAGGATGGGGTGGGGTTGGTGGGGGAAACCTTCACGGTGGCGAGAGGGAGCTAGTGCCAGAGGTAGAAGGGAAGGGAAGCAACGGAGGCGACGAATTTACCTCGAGAGCGCCGAGGAAGAAGAACAGGGCGGCGGCGCTTCTTCCAAATTTGGCTAGCACTGGAGGGAAGGGGCAAGGGGAGGTGGTGGAGTGGAAGATGAGGAGAATGGCTTGCCCGGGATGGCCTTTTATAGCCTGGGGAAGGCAATGGGAACATGGAGGCGGTGCGGTAGTGGCGGCGACGTGGTTGACCGAGCGCGGTTGGGCGGCACCGGGAGAGGCAAGGTGGCAGGGTGCGGTGGCGGTAGAAGGCATTGGGGGCGGTGTGTGGCGTGGGAGCTGGCGGTTGACGGAAGCGAGGATGGAGGCGATGGCGTGGGGACAGTGACACACCGGGAGGGGGAAGAGAGAAGAAGGGCAAAGGTGCATGGGCAAAAGGCCATTTTCGGCTAAAGAAAATGGTTTGGCCAAAAAAGGAAAGCGGTTTGGGGAGGAAAGTTTTCAAAAAGGGAAAGAAGTTCAAATTCAAAAGTTTTTGAAATTTTCTAATTTTGGGATGTTTCAGCATGGGCATCCTTTGGTATTTAATTTCTACACACTTTCAAGAATGTGATGTGAATTCAAGGTGCCAATACATGTAGTTGTCACTTGAGTGTTGCGGACTTGTGGTATCAAGGTATGTTGTTCATAATGCTCATTGCAAAGCATTGCCATCCTTGCACCCAATAAACATTTGGTTTGCAATACCGGAGCGGGGTTCATCATTGAAAAACTAAAATATTTAAACCTAGAAGTTACTAGTGGAAAAAATATCAGTACAAAGGATAATATCAATATCAAGTGGAGAATAAACCCCTCTGAAGAGCGTAGTTGGCATACTTCACATAGCCAATTAAACTTGCTTGTTGATTTATTATATAATTTATATATAACTTGGGGCAAAAGACAGGACGACTTGGAATTAAAATTAGATAGGTTGCATAAAGAACATAATCAGCTAACTGAGCAATATTTCCTCATAAATAAAAATATAAATTTAGTCTTACAAATATTAGAAGAGAGTAAGGTACAACAAAATAAAGGTGTTCAAAACATTGATTATATTAAAGAAGAAGTCACTTTAATATATAAGAAACTAGACTCTTTATCAAATAATAGTTCTGTTAAAAAAGAAGCGATAAGACCTTTAGAAGATCTAAAAGATTTAGATCAAGAAGTTTTTAAAATCAAGAATTTATTAGAAGAAGTTAAAACTTTGGTTCTTTCTTAATTGTATGTCAGAATACAACAAAGCATTACAAGAAACTGAAAAATATCTTGAGCATCCTATTGGTTTCTCTAACTACGAATCACCCAAAGAAGATTCTAAGGTAATAATAAGACAAAATAATACTATCCTTCAATTGTTGTTAGGATCTTGAATAAACTAGATACCGAAGAAAGAAGTAAGGAGATAGTACTAGCCTCGTCAGGAATAGTTGCGTCTACTAGACCTATAAATTCAGGAAAAATGGACATATTTAAAGGCTCTACTAGAACAGATATCACACTCCAGTTAGTAAATAAAGATGTAGACTATTAGCTTTAATAGATAGGTTAAAAGGTAGGAATCGGGATATTGAAGATAATAGAAGACATAGCGTATATGTATTCATAGAAAAATTAGACAGCGAAATAAAACATTGTGAAAATAAATTAAAACTTATAGAAGAAGAATATAATAATACGTATATAATTGAATGACCTATGTTAAGAAAGAAAAACTCTATTTCCATAGAGAATTATATAGGTTAAGGAAACTAAAAAATGATAAAAAATTAGCTATAGATAATTCAAAAATACAATATGTTAAGAATAAACAACTAAGTAATAAAGAAAAGTAAGGAATAATGATACTAAAAGAAAACAAGAAGTAAGTGAAGAAGAACAATGGGAAACAAATGAAAAAATACTACTAGAAAGCTATGAAGATGATAATGAATTTATAGATGAAATAAGCAATGAAAAAATTACAGATGATTCTGAACAACAAAATGATTTCATAAACTCCTTAGACGAAATAGGTTTACATAATTTGGATAATGCTGTGGAAGCAATGGAAGTAGATATAGGGGGAAAGAAAAGAAGATATGTGTAACACCCCAGCCCAACATTGAGCCCAGGATGCCACTTAACTACTCTAACCATTTAATTTACATCAACTTACTATAAAATTACAGCAAGTATATCAACGATAAAACCCATCCATGGGTCACATTAACACAAGTATAATGATATAACAAACGTAGATAATTTAGTCCTAGGAGCATAGCAAGATATTAAACCAAGATTAACGTAAACAAGCATCTAAGGTTATTCAATACCATCATGTCCTAGATATAAATCATCGTATTATACTAAAAGTTTCTCATGTCCAATGAATCAACTAATTGAGTGTAGTGTATGATTCCAAGTGCGCTAGCCCTTCCCAAGTCAAACGTCATCACTGGTCACCTAAAAACAACAATAGAGCAAGAATGAGTCCAAGACTCAGCAAATACATAATAAAGGCATAAACAATAGTTTATTAACCAAAATCAAAGTTATCAGCATCATCCATTTAGTTAATGCCATTGTCATTCTCAAACAAACAAGCCATATTCCATATAGGTAAAGTTGCACAATTTAACAATTTACTTAGATATGCGAATGCACCAACATGCTCATGCTCATATGCATCTCATCGGTGATCTGGGTATAGCGGAGTGTTCACCGTCGATGACACACTCTATCCTTCACTCCCGTGAAGTCCCTACCGAAGTAGGATTTCATTCTGAGCACTCCGGATTAGTCATGTATCTTTCTCACCGACCTCACCGGAATAGTTACATGACTTTCTCACCTACCTGGCTCGTGCAACTCCTGTCATGATGAATGTAAATGATGCAACATCTTTGTTTATTCATCAACATAGTCCATCTCATTAACTCAATATCTCCTCATTATCTCAATATCATATCTCATTCACTCAAGGTCATCAATATCATGTATAAGAATAAGCTGAACGAAAGCATAATAAATAGTATGATAAGTAACAACAATGATCATGGTGAACAACCCATTGTTCACCACTCTACCATGTACTTGCCTTCCGCGCTGTGACGAGTTAGGAGGCAACGACGGAATTTCTCCACTCCCCGCCCCGCCGCCTACACAAATATTTATTCGAAATAAGAATAATAAGTTATGACGTGACTACAAGCGTTTTACCATAACCCTCTATCTAATCAACATAACCAAAAACTCAAAATGACGAATTAACTAATCAGCCAATATCGGCCCTTCTGATCAGCAGTACGAGAAAAATCGTAATTAAATATCTATAACTCCGAATGACTTGAAACCAGTGCTCAAATACTTTTAACGTAACAGGCTACGAAACTCTAGTTGGTGAAATCCTTTGATTCGGCCAAAACAGTGGCCTAAATAACAGTTGAAAACACTAACAGATATCTGCCCAGATTTCAGAACAGTGGTAAAGAAAATGGCATAACTTTTAATCTACAGATCCAATTAAGATGATCGTTATCAACTTGGAAATATAATTTAAAGGGCTACAATAACCTAGTTGGGTGGAAGTTCTGAATCTGACTCTAACTAGATCAAAACCGAGGGGCAAACCGACAGTTCCAAATTCTCAGGCAGACAGGACAGCACGCGATTAAAAATTCATATCTCCTAAACCGTAAGGTGGAATCAAGTGATATCGGTGCCAAAAGAAAGATAAAGATATCAGGAACAAAACTCTAGAAGACGAAAATACCAGATTCGGCTTCTAAGTAAATCATAATGGCCCGATAAGAAAATCTGCCAAATCACGTCAGCTCCCCTGGACAGTCTCGGTAAAACTACCATATCTCCTAAACCGTAACTCCAAATCAGATGATCTAGGTGCCAAAAGAAAGCTAAGATCAAGGGCTACAACTTTCTAAGAGGTTAGAAGATCATAAAACGTACGAAACTTACCCAAATCTGACGAACAAAAGCGCTGCACTGCAGGGAGGCGGGTGGCGGCCGGTTGGAGAGGGGGAGGAGGGGGTGGCGGCTTGGGGAGGGAAGTGGGGAGAGAGAGGGGAGAGGCTAGGGTTTGGGGGGAAGGAAAAACCCCCCCTTGGCTGGCCCCTCTCATGGGCCCCTCCTGGGCTGCGGCCCAGGCCCAGGTTGTCGGAAGATCGTTGAAAACCCCCCGCCGATTCAGATTTTCCCATTAGCTCCTTCTGAAACTTCTTCTAATACGCCGATTTACTTTTGGGATATTACATTCTACCCCCTAAACGATTAGACCGAATCTACTCACCGATCTTCGAAAGAAAGCGCAATCTGGAATGAAATAACGATATCCCAAGCTTGGAATTGCTCGATTACTCACTTAACACTCGAAAGCGGACCAAACGATGCGTACTTCGCATAATGACCCGAGACGGTCAACGCGATATGCCAACTTCCAAATTTCTGAAATTTTCGGAAACTAAGAGAATCCAACTGAAACTAGAGAGTCCTCATCGCATCCACGCAATGCTAACTCTCCACCAAAAAGGTTAAATCCCAAAATTTGACATTTCAACACGAAAACAAATCCATTTTCTAAATAGACAGTTTACGAATGAACACCACGACAGCCAAAGAAGAAACCACTCGAATACCCATCTCAAATACTTCTTTTGGTTTGTCTGAATTAAAATGAATCAGACATGCCAACACAACGCCAACTCAAATTGCGGAAAACAACAGTCAACAACACATAACTCAAACGAAATCAGGAAAACACTTCACTAACCGAGGAAACATCCTTTTCCTCAGTTTCTCTTTTAGGAGTAAAACTTCTCTCAAACCTTGGAATTCGAATTCATCGCATACCACATGAGCTTAAACCTTTTAATTGAACATCCTCAAATTATGCTCAAACTAAAATACATCATTAACACCATTGTGAAGAGGCTCCATTGAATCCTCCAATTACTCTAGGCAGCTCATTCTACTAATCAACATTAATTTGATTGAAGGCACCCAAAGCGCCACAAAATAGATCCCACACAATCACATTACCTCTAATTTTTAAGAACAACTCAGAATCCTCAGTACACACGCTCATGTACTACATCAGAAAGGTTCTATTAATGACCATTCCACTGCTCAGGAAACTATATTATTCCACTTTCTTTACACACACTCATTGTGTGACCAAAGGTCTAGCATAAAAATGTAAAGCCCAGATTCAACCTCTAAGACTCTTACAATTAACTTTTGGTATACTTGATAGGAAATTCTTTGATCGGATAACTAAAATTCCTGGAATCCAAACAATATTCTCAATCATTGATATCAACATTCCTCACTAATCAAGTAACTGCCTAATGTGATTAGCTTCACCAAACTTGAACCCACTAAACCACACTATTCCATTTCACCCACACGATTGCAACATACACATTCGCAAGACTCTAACTAATTGACCAAGTTCCAAACTTTTGAATATTTCAATATTCCACCGACATGAACAAGGGTTCTTGAATTACAATTCACTATTAGTTTTACTCGTTGTAACAACATAATCAGTTTTACCTCAACGACCATCATTCCTTTTGGATCCAATTCTCTACAAGATTTATATCACAAAATCAATTCTTCCTCCAATGCTCTTGAAATAACTTACAACATCAGGTCTCACCTCAACATATACTTGACCACTACTAACCGGATGTCACTCTATACCCCATAAGGTTTTGTAAAATAAATTGATAAAGTGGCAAATATTTTTTTTTTTCAGCACCCGAAAAAAAAAATATTTTCTTTTCGCAACAAACATAAGACCGGAAGAAATAGACAAATAACAAGGATCTCGAAAAAGCAAAAGCGGAGACCACAATTGAGGGCACAAGTCCCACAAAAAGAGAATATGAAATCTCAAATAAAACAAAGCACCACTTTTGAAAATCGAGAAACTCCTATGTGGCAAAAATAGAAAGTTTAGGCACACTTCAAGTAAACTGCGAGTTACAAAACTTGACTTCGATCTCGAATACTTCTACTTCACTCTTTTTTTAACAAAGAAAGTAATTCTTTTTTTTAATTATAACGCCATGTTGCCCACTCAAACAAGAAAAAGTTGTAAGACCAAATCACATGAATCACTTAAGAACCAATAAAGCTTTCCAATAAGCCACTTGCTCAATCCAATCCCAGCTACTACATAAACCATGAACTACAAAAGATCACGGATGCAAAACTTGAAAATTTTCATTTGAGTGATACCACGAGTGACGATCAAATTACCTTCTTTCTATAAGAATCGACAACACACTACCAATCTATTGCTGATAATCTTACTAACATCCAGAATAATACCCTTTTTACAAGAATCATTATCATCATCTCCTTCATTACAAAGCCCCAAGCGCTCACCAACAGTTCCATATTACTTGTATCATCTCATGCTCAATTGAGTGTGTACCAAATTCTTACACCCTCACTCCAACAACCTCATTAATGTAAAAGGAACCTACTACACACTTTAAGAGGTTACACCAAATCTCTATCATCAAAGGCATAATACTATCAAATAATATCACCATCACGCAAACATAGATCACCTATTAAATCCTATCATAAACCCCTTCCGAAAGAAAACAATAGATTATTCCATAATACTTCATTATCTCAATAAGATTCCAGTGTCAACTTGTTCTAGAGATTATCGATACACAAACCACACTATCAAAGCAAACTTTACAAGGATATGCAGCCACAATTCCTCATCATAAAACGCACGTGAGTAAATCACTTTCAAAAGGTCAACCCTTCACCTATTAGGAATGCTCATACCAATTTAGTACACACTAGTTCCAATCTGGAGGTTATCATAGACCATTGGAGATTACCCAACCATGGATGAATTCATGGTCCTTTCTCTATTTGTATTCCCACGGACATACATAAGATCATCAAACAGCCAATCAAAGAAAATTCCATATCATTATCTACTGAGACAACAGTCGAGCAAATCCTTATATTTCTCATTCTACACAATTAGTTTATCCCACCGAAACCAAATAGTCCAACAAGTTTAGCAAACTACGCAATTCTAATGATCGACCATCTCACCAACGTTCCACTCTTTTAATAACACTATTGATCCCAACCAAATATAGTCATACTCATAATCACAGCTCATCAGGAACTACTAGAGGACAATATCGACTTACTCGATTTCTCTTCTAAGGATACCCGTTAGGATGTATTATGCACCACACTGCAGACCCAACTTGATATCTCATATCATATCCATTAATTTCTTTGATTGTAACCTCTCGCTTAACCATGAGAAAACATCGCTAAAGGATTTAACATTTTCTTTCATAAAAGAGAACCATTCAACTTCAACGCTCAGAATGCCCAAAAGAGTTACATTGAGTCAAAACTTCCACATACTAAAAGACTCGCAAAAGAAAACTTTCATTATCCAAATCATCAAGCGAAATGCATGGGTCATGTTTACCAATAAGAAAGACAAAACTCCAATTCAAAGGTCAACCTTGACAGTTAACCAAGCTCACCAGTAGCAAGAATAACTCAACAATTGGGAAAACAATAATTGCTTTAAGAGACAAGTTAAGCCAACGGAAACACATTAATCCTTCTCGAAGCAACCATCAACCAAATAACTTCTCAAGGACCAAATAGAACTTTTCAACACGTCGCTTTGTACCCACTAATCCATGAGAATTCATCAACCAACAATGGCTAATCAGAATATCCCAATGGAAACTCAAGAAAACAACAAGCTTCCCAAGGAGACCCATCTCCAACTTTCAAAACAAAGTTTCTCAGAGTAAACACTTCCCTTTTCCCCTACCACCAACGGCAGTACAACCTGACCATACCTATGGCCATAACCACAATCTCTACCTCTCAGCATCTACTATCATCACATAACAATCACGTAACCAAATCATAAGTAGTCAGAACCAATTCATAACATAAATCATCAATACAACATAACGGAAGTGTAAATGCGATACTCATCCCATTCCCATCCTACTGTGCACCAGTGTGTCAAAATTTTAAGTTAATTAACCATTATCAAATTTTGGTTTATTTTACAAGTCCTAAAACAAGTTTTAGCAATTTTAGGTTAACTAAGTTATTAATCTATTCACCACGGACCTGAAGCCCGCTCTGATACCAACTGTAACACCCGGTAACATTGAGCCGGGATGCCACTTAACTACTCTAACCATTTAATTTACATCAACTTACTATAAAATTACAGCAAGTATATCAACGATAAAACCCATCCATGGGTCACAATAACACAAGTATAATGATATAACAAACGTAGATAATTTAGTCCTAGGAGCATAGCAAGATATTAAACCAAGATTAACGTAAACAAGCATCTAAGGTTATTCAATACCATCATGTCCTAGATATAAATCATCGTATTATACTAAAAGTTTCTCATGTCCAATGAATCAACTAATTGAGTGTAGTGTATGATTCCAAGTCGCTAGCCCTTCCCAAGTCAAACGGTCATACCTGGTCACCTAAAAACAACAATAGAGCAAGAATGAGTCCAAGACTCAGCAAATACATAATAAAGGCATAAACAATAGTTTATTAACCAAAATCAAAGTTATCAGCATCATCCATTTAGTTAATGCCATTGTCATTCTCAAACAAACAAGCCATATTCCATATAGGTAAAGTTGCACAATTTAACAATTTACTTAGATATGCGAATGCACCAACATGCTCATGCTCATATGCATCTCATCGGTGATCTGGGGTATAGCGGAGTGTTCACCCGTCGATGACACACTCTATCCTTCACTCCGTGAAGTCCCTACCAAGTAGGATTTCATTACGAGCACTCGGATTAGTCATGTATCTTTCTCACCGACCTCACGGAATAGTTACATGACTTTCTCACCTACAGCTCGTGCAACTCTGTCATGATGAATGTAAATGATGCAACATCTTTGTTTATTCATCAACATAGTCCATCTCATTAACTCAATATCTCCTCATTATCTCAATATCATATCTCATTCACTCAAGGTCATCAATATCATGTATAAGAATAAGCTGAACGAAAGCATAATAAATAGTATGATAAGTAACAACAATGATCATGGTGAACAACCCATTGTTCACCACTCTACCATGTACTTGCCTTCCGCGCTGTGACGAGTTAGGAGGCAACGACGGAATTTCTCCACTCCCCGCCCCGCCGCCTACACAAATATTTATTCGAAATAAGAATAATAAGTTATGACGTGACTACAAGCGTTTTACCATAACCCTCTATCTAATCAACATAACCAAAAACTCAAAATGACGAATTAACTAATCAGCCAATATCGGCCCTTCTGATCAGCAGTACGAGAAAAATCGTAATTAAATATCTATAACTCCGAATGACTTGAAACCAGTGCTCAAATACTTTTAACGTAACAGGCTACGAAACTCTAGTTGGTGAAATCCTTTGATTCGGCCAAAACAGTGGCCTAAATAACAGTTGAAAACACTAACAGATATCTGCCCAGATTTCAGAACAGTGGTAAAGAAAATGGCATAACTTTTAATCTACAGATCCAATTGAGATGATCTTTATCAACTTGGAAATATAATTTAAAGGGCTACAATAACCTAGTTGGGTGGAAGTTCTGAATCTGACTCTAACTAGATCAAAACCGAGGGGCAAACCGACAGTTCCAAATTCTCAGGCAGACAGGACAGCACGCGATTAAAAATTCATATCTCCTAAACCGTAAGGTGGAATCAAGTGATATCGGTGCCAAAAGAAATATAAAGATATCAGGAACAAAACTCTAGAAGACGAAAATACCAGATTCGGCTTCTAAGTAAATCATAATGGCCCGATAAGAAAATCTGCCAAATCACGTCAGCTCCCCTGGACAGTCTCGGTAAAACTACCATATCTCCTAAACCCTAACTCCAAATCAGATGATCTAGGTGCCAAAAGAAAGCTAAGATCAAGGGCTACAACTTTCTAAGAGGTGAGAAGATCATAAAACGTACGGAACTTACCCAAATCTGACGAACAAAAGTTCTGCACTGCAGGGAGGCGGGTGGCGGCCGGTTGGAGAGGGGGAGGAGGGGGTGGCGGCTTGGGGAGGGAAGTGGGGAGAGAGAGGGGAGAGGCTAGGGTTTGGAGGGAAGGAAAAACCCCCCCTTGGCTGGCCCCTCTCATGGGCCCCTCCTGGGCTGCGGCCCAGGCCCAGGTTGTCGGAAGATCGCTGAAAACCCCCCGCCGATTCAGATTTTCCCATTAGCTCCTTCTGAAACTTCTTCTAATACGCCGATTTACTTTTGGGATATTACAATATGGTGAAAGTTCAGTAAAAAATGAAGGTGAAATGGAAAACCGTCTAGAGTAGCCGGAGCATGGCCTCCAGAAAAAAGAAGAATATCCATACAATTATATCCTGAACAATATAGATATATGTGATATAAGAAAAGAGAATTTGAA
Organism: Hsuehochloa calcarea; assembly: GCA_036346395.1. Lineage (NCBI taxonomy): Eukaryota > Viridiplantae > Streptophyta > Magnoliopsida > Poales > Poaceae > Hsuehochloa > Hsuehochloa calcarea. The sequence goes on along the minus strand of CM070602.1, from coordinate 20,582,410 downwards.
AAAGCTGTAAAATTCCAAAACCATAAGAGTGATGGTGCAATATTAATATATATATAATCAGCATAATATAGGAAATAAAGTTGAAGATATGATAACCTATTTAGCAACTTTTCTAGGTGAATCTGTAAAAGTTTTATAGGAACAATGGGTAAAAGAAAATCATAATCTTTATCAAGAATTAAAAAGAGTAGGTAGTAATCCAAATAATTTTGCAAATATGATATCAAATATTATTATAGCAGAAGATCCATAATTAGGATATACTACATTACAGAATGAGAGGTTGAGAGAGATAGAAAAATTAACATTGACAAATTGGAAAGAATAAAAGAATTTTCACAACATTATTTATATAATGCTACTACTGCCAAACAATGCTATAATAAAGGTATTGTTGAGAGATATTTTAACAAATTACCTGAACCTTTAGGAAGCATGATATTCTATGAATATAAAAATAAACTCAAGGTTTAGTCATTAATATATCCCAAGCTATAAATTTTGTATTTAAGCAATTAAAGAATGTATGCACAAGTATAATAACTCAAAGATCCATGAAATATGTAGACTATAATTTTTGCAATAAGATAGTCCAAATACCATTAACATATGGAGAATATAGACCTATTAATAAGAAATATCGTAAACCTCAAAATAAAGGATATGATAAATTCAAGACAAAGAAAAGATTTTTTTTCTAAGAAAATAAGATAATAGTGCTCTGTAGGACCGGAAAGGTGACTAGAGGGGGGGTGAATAGATGATTTCTTCAATTTTTGACTTTAATCAAATTCAACACGCACTTTTCTTCAATAGCTATGAAAGCTAAGAAGATCAGTAAATGCACAGAGTAAGCCTTGTGCTGGATCCAATTACCCCCTTAAACACAAGATTCAAGAATAGAGATTTGATCTCACTGGACCGGTCTGACCAACTGCCAATTGGCGATCTGAACGCTAGCGGTCTGACCGACGGCCAACTGGCGGTCCGACCGCCGTTGTGGAATCAGTCGAACCGATTCAGTCCAGAACCACTGCAGACCACCCGAACCAAAACGAAAATTGGTCCAACTTTTGATTCAACCAATGAAACTTGACCAAAATTGGAACACACCTCCCTAGGGATATCTGGAACCTATTCCTAGCGACGATCGTCCAGATCCACGTCAAAGAATTGATCTTTTGAGGTTTTACCAAAAGAGTGTCCAAAACCTAGCAAAATGAAAAGCTTGATCCAAATCTTGCTAGTGAGGGATTGATGATTTAGATGGTCCTAGGAGTATTCCCACACATCATAGCAAGGTAAAAGAGGTCAAGAGACCAACCAAAAACAACTGGATCAAGGAAGCACAAAAATCACCAAAAGAGAGAGGAAAACACATGAGACCTCATTTTAGAACAAGCATCCATTGATTGATTCAAGATGTTGCTTGTCAAAGCCACTCCCTCAAGGAGGACAAGAGCTCAATCCAAGAGCACACACACAAATTTTCTCTCTAGAATCTAGTCTCTCCTCTCCTCTCCTAACCCTAACCCTAACTAGGGTTTTTACAAATGAAGTGTTTTTTTGGGTTTTCCAACTCCCCCTTTCTATTTATAGGGAGGCCTAGGGTTTAGAGAGAGTTCACTTAATGGGCTCCCGTTAAGGCTCAAAACACACGGGACACACACACACACATTTTAGTTGAAGCAATCGCATGCTTCACCACGTGTAGGTTGATCAGCGGCTCTCATCATGTCGGCAAGTCTCTCCCGTCCGAATCCCATCGGAACCTCCAAGGCACTTGCACCGACCCCCGCGCCGCTTGATCCAACCAGCTGCAACGAACTGCCCGTTCGAACCATCTTGTCCATTCTGCACCATACTTGAGTCACACGACCTCACCCTGTATCAATGATCGTTCTGGACCTCAGCTCTCCAAGCTTAGTCCCGATCCTCCTCACCGTTGACCGTCGTTGACCTGCAAGCCACCTGCACAACAATAGACAAAGAAATCGTTTCCGGGAATAAGTTCTTCACAACTTGACCCACGTTAGCTCAACCATGCAATATGTAACAATAAAGCATTGAATCTCATGCACTAGACACAATCGAAACAAAATGTCGCCAAGAAGGCCGACGAACAAGTGGAATCCGGTCTGACCGCCGTACCTGGCCGGTTGGACCGATTTCCAACCGGTCTGACCGATTTTATAACGCCGGTCAGACCGCCCAAAATGACTTAGCCAAAATTCCATCGTGAAAAACTGAAACTCTCTGGAATTTTCAATTGAATAGAAATTTTGACTGGAAGCTCCAAAAAATATGAGACCAAGTGCAGGAGACTCCCCTCTCTTGCCTACACACTCTATTTTTGGCCTAGCACCAAACTCCACCAAAGGTTCTGGCCGGTCGGACCGCTGCACATAGCCGGTCGGACTGCCCCACGGCCGGTCGGACCGGCGATGCTGCCGGTCGAACCGATCCACGGGCGGTCTGACCGCCAGTGCCTGTCGGTCTGACCGCGTGAGGTCTGAAACAACTTGAAGCTTTTCTGAAAACGCGAGATTCGTCAAACCAACAACGCCATTACCAATTGACTCATCATCCTAAGATCATGCACATATCCCCACGATATCCACAAGCTCCTTATTTACGTAAGAGAAATGTCAGGCGCTGTAATTCTGGAAAGAATTATGATAAAATATGTAGATGTTTTATATGCAATTCACATAATCATTTAAGTACAACTTGTCCTAATAAGGATCAAAAGAGATATTCTAGTAAATATGAAGAACAAAAAAGAGTTCTAATAGTAGATAGTGTAAATAAAAATATATTAGTATATGATGATCAAATAAAAGATGATGAGTCAATATATTCGATAATAGAAACAGAAGAGATTGAGAATAATGAATATGAATATGAATCAAGTGATGATGAAATTGGTTTAATAGATGAATTAGCTGGTTTAAAAGTTGAAATGATGGATCATGTAAACTGTGAACACGATTGGATTAAAGGAAAAGGCGATTATAATATAAAATATGTTTTCTGTATATATTATCCGAGCCATGAAAATAGAGCTACTTTTAGCTTATGTCTAAAACAAGCATGCTCTGTATGTTTAAAGGCAAATGATTAAAAATAGAGAAAGGATATAGAATTAGAACCAGATGAAAGAATATTGTCTAGTAGAGTTAGAATATTAGAAAATATAATAAACAAGTTAGAAGTAGAAATAGAAGATTTAAAAAATCATATAAACACTAAAACCTACAAGAAGATAAAATAGAAAACACTGAGTTTAAAGAACAAACAATAATATTAAAGGATAGTAATAAGGCTAAGATGATTTAGTTAAAAGACGCTATAACTAATTTTGAAAATAAATATATAGTCAAGTTACCTTTAAAAGATATATTGGGGATAAGAATCCCAGCACAGGTAAAGCTAAAACCAAACATTACCTGTAAAATATTAGCATTGGTTGATACAGGATGTACAAAAAACATTATCCATGATAAATACTTCATAAAATGCCCTGAAATAGTTCATACAATATATGATAATAAAGCAGAGATATCCATAGATATGTCAGGAATAAAAAAGATCCATAACCAACTGGCATATAATATTGAAATGTACATAAATGGTACAAAATATATAATAGATGAAATTATGATAAGGGATTTATCAATGATAATTGGCCTTAGATTTTTATAATATTCAATACAAACTACAATTAAACATGAACAAGGAATCACGTTCATTCCATATCAAGATAATGTTTCATATATATCAAAAGTGCGAAAACGTGGTGAGACACCTCTACCTCCAGTTCCGCAACGCTCAGAAATTACTAATTTTGATCCTCAAAACAAAACACTCCCTGAAATAAAATAAAAGATAAGCTTAGTGCAAATACCTATGAAGCATCAAGATAATAAATTGTTTGGCTTGTTAACTCACTTTGCAGGTATGAAGAGAACAATGAATTATAATGGAAATGAATCCTTTAGCTTTGGAGCTGATAATAATATTAAAATATTCCTACCAAATGCATACAAATTGAAACCAAAGAATTATATTATTATCTATGAAATACAAGAATGTATATTGGATAATTTTTGGTACCAATATAACTATAAGCATGAAGACAAAGGTTATATGTTATCAATATTAAATAGTATCGCTGAATACTTCCACATGTTAAATGAATCCAGACCTATTCTGGAAGATCCTGAAATTATAGAACCAAAGGCTTTATATGTGGTATTTGAAGGTAAAATACCAGACATATATATATCATTTGAAGAAATAGTCGCTCAAAAAATAGATTCAAAATTAATAGGAGGAATATCCTGGAAGAAATATGTAAATATTGACGAAGCATTAACTCAAGCCACGAAAGTATTGGGAATAAATTATTATATGGAACCAGCTGGCAAATATTATATTAAGAAATATAAGATGACAAAAAAAACAAGAAAACCTCAGGGTCCTCACCCTCGGTAAATATAAAGGGAGATGTGACTTCAAAAGATGTACATATAAAGAATATTTAGTCAAAGGGACATATCCCTTAGACGAATCATATATAGACTTGAAGATACATGAAAAATTTGAGATTATATCTCCACAATAGAAAAAGGATATAAAGGAAGAAAAATTAAAAAGAATATAATATTGTATGTAGCCACAAAAATCAAGAGAGAAAAGCCACAAAAGATCCCTCCAGCAATACAACCCATGAAATACTTATTTCCAGATTGAGTTTTAAAACCAAGCAAACACTGTCTTGCCTAGGGCCTAACATCCTAGAATTAGTCTGGGAAAAATATCAAGAGAGACAAATAAAAGTATTCTTAGACCTCCAAGAATACTTCATTGACCTATACGAAGAGAGAGAAATTAACCTCAGTATCATAATTAATATCCATACAATTCCACTCCTCCACTTTGACAACTTGTAGGACCGTAAAGGCGACTAGGGGGGGTGAATAGCCCCTTTCTCAACTTTCTCGCCTAAATCAAATACAACACGAACTTTACTCCTTTAGCTATCAAAGCTAAGAAGATCGATAGCGCCACGATGGAAGCCTTGTCTTTGGATTTGATAAACCCCTCAACCACACGACACAAATGGAGAAAAGAACTCACTGTTCAATCGATCTCAAGCGGTCGACCGGCTACCACGGGCGATCGACCGAAATAATCAATCGGATCGGACCGTCTACTAACTGGCGGTCGGACAGTTGGATATCGGTTCGACCCGGCAGTACTAGCAGTCCGAAAAGCGGGCGGTCGGACCGCCGTTACTAACAACCGACGGACCGGTTCGATCCAAGATCAAAATCAAGCCCAACTCCAAAACGAAATTTGATCCAACTTTTGATTCAACCAATGAAACTTGACCAAATTTCGTGCACACCTCCCTAATGATATTAGAGACCTATTTCTAGCGACGATCCTTGGATCCACTTGCAGAATCGAACTCTCAAGGTTTTACAAAAGAAGTGCACAAACCCTAGAAATATGAAAATCTTGATTCAAGACTTGCTTGTGGGGGTTGATGATCTAGAAGACTCTAGGAGTATTCCCACACATCAAAGCAAGATAAAATAGGCCAAGAGACCAAGCATAAACCTTTGAATCAAGGAAGCACCAAAATCATCCAAAAGAGAGAAGAACACAAAGGGGACAATTGATCTTTCAATTAAGCATCACAAGATTGATTGAACACACTAGATGCTTACAAAGCCTCTCCAACAAGGAGGACAAGAGCTCACACAAGGAACACACTCACAATCTCTCCAAACCCTAGCTTCTCCTCTCCTCTCCTCCAAACCCTAGAAAATGAAGAAGGGGGCTAAATGAATGCTTGGGGGTTTTACATCTCCCCCCTTTCTATTTATACTAGAGGCCTAGGGTTTGACTTTTGGGACCCACTCACACATGGGACCCACACACACATAACTATTGAAGCAATCGCCTGCTTCACCACGTGTAGGTTGATCAGCGGTTCTCATCACGTCGCCAAGCCTCTCTTGTCCGAATCCCATCGGAACCTCCCAGAGACTCGCACCGACTTCCGCACCGCCTGATCCAACCAGCTGTACCGAACTACCCGTTCGATCCATCTTGCCCATCCTGCACCATGCTTGAGTCACACGACTTCACCCGGTATCCATGATCGTTCTGGACCTCAGCTCTCCAACGTAGTCCCGATCCACCTCACCGTTGACGTCGTTGACCTGCAAGCCACCAGCACAGCAATAGACAAACAAATCGTTTTCGGGAACAAGTTCTTCACAACTTGACCCACGTTAGCTCCGCAATGCAATATACAACAATAAAGCATTGAAGTTCATACAATAAACACAATCAAATCAACTCAATACCAAGAAGTCCAAGCTTCAAGTGATCGGCGGTCTGACCGCCCCACTCCACCGGTCCGACCGATTTCATAACGGCGGTCGGACCGCCCGAAAGGACTTAGCCAAATTTCCAGCGTGAAAATTTGAAACCTTCTGGAAACTTCAACTGAATAGAACTTTTGACTGGGAGCTCCAAAAATGATGTGACCACATCCAGGAGACTCCCCTCACTTGCCTACACAACCTATTTTTGGCTTAGCCCCAAAATCCACTTTTCATTTTGGCGGTCGGACCGGCAAGCACTGCCGGTCAGACCGTCCCACTGGCCGATTGGACCGGCAACCTGGCCGGTCGGACCGCCCGTGTCCTGACAGCCCTGGAGCAAACCCGAAAACGCGTGATTTTGCAAACCAACAAAGCCATTGCCAATTGACTCATCATCCTGAGATCATGCACATATCCTCACGATATCCACAATCTCCCCCTTGATGAACACATTGGCAATCTTCCAGAAAATGTGGTTTTTCGAAATGAAAAGTAAAAATCCGCCGTTTTCGCATAAAGGCACAACTTGGTCCATAAGCAAGAAAAAGCCTAGGAACCGACCAAGCTGGCTTCAGGATAGTATAAGCAGGTGAGATAAGGCAATGAAAGCACACGAGGATTCAAATTCCAGAAAGTAGCCAAAAATCTCACTTAGGTCCATATGAAAGACAAAATATTCTATTTGACCTTTGATCATTGAGAGTCTTCTTCAATTACAATTAAAATCAGAAACAGGCAATAAAACCCAGAGACTCAACTCACTATGATCACAACTTTTCAAAAGGTTCATTTTTTTTATATGTGTTCTTTTATGTATGAAACCAACCACTCCAAAACAACATCTTTCTCCCCCTTTGACAATGAATTCATCAAGATGCATGGGAAAAGAAAGAGCATGAAGGAATGACTTTATTTTTGAACTTTAGTAAAAAGGAGCCATGACCATTAACCATGTAGACAGTACAAGTATTATACCAAGCCATATAAAGGGTAGAAGCTATATTCAATCATGGCAAAACATGTACTGCAAAGCTACAACCAAGATAGCAGTAATCTGAGATTAAAAGAATTAAAACCATGAAAGGTTGCTCAATATCAGAGTTTCACTAAAAGCAACCAAAAATGAGTCAAGCCATGTCTATAAGTAAAACGAGACTCAAAACAAGAACTGAGGCATTTTGAGCATTAAGAGTACACTTTTGAAGCAAAACTCAAGCACTTAGCATTTTGAACATTTTCCTAAAAATGATTCTTTTCACTGTGCTAGATCTCAAGCCTTGCCGCGACCATCTCAAGCGATAAGCTTAAAAGAGCGATCTACGTCATCCAAAACTCCCCCTGAGTTCATGCCTAGTGCAATGGCAAGCCGTCTCATGAGAAAGGATTGGTGAGATCAGTTTTTTCGCACAGAAAATCTCATTTTTCATTTGCTTGACTTAAGAAGACAAAGAGCTCATTTTCATCTCAAAATAAGTTCAAGACTCAATTCAACCTATATGACATGGCGAGAATCATAAGAGGATCACTAGAGCAAAACTAGTCACAAGATCCAACAAGACATGATTTGATTCAATTTGCTCACAGATATAAAGCTAGCAAGATGAAAGCTAAGCTCAAACACGAAGAGCCATAACTGAAGTCTAGCAGACTATCCCTTGACATGCCAAAGTATAGAGAATGAAATCAAGCCATACAAGGATAATAATCAAAGCTCCACAGATTTTATTTTACAATGCAAGACAATTTAAAATGAAACATGCATTATGATACAATGAATGCAAAAGAGCGATTCCCCTCAAAAGCAGCCCAATAGGACTAATAACCCCTAACTCTCCCCGCAAAGCTGCAAAACGAGAAGAATCAAGAGCTTTAGTGAAAATATCTGCAAGCTGTTGTTCTAACTCTACAAAGTGGAGCACAACATCACCCTTCTCAACATGGTCTCTCAGAAAATAAAATCGAATGTCAATATGTTTAGTCCTGGAATGTTGCACTGGGTTTTTGGCAATATTTATCACAGAAGTGTTGTCACAGAAAAGAGGAACACTTCTCAAGGATAACCCATAGTCCCGCAGCGTGGATAAAATCCAGAGAACTCGAGAGCGACCAGCGCGCGACTACATACTCGGCCTCGGTGTGGGTGTAATGTAAGACTGTTTTCTAGAAGACCAAGAAACAAGAGATGTGCCCAAGAAATGACAAGTGCCAGAAGTACTCTTCCTATCCACTCTACACCCCGCAAAGTCAGCATCAGAAAATGCTCGAATTGAGAGAGCAGAAGAAGAATACCAGAGTCCAAAGTCAAGAGTATCTTGAAGATACACAAGATCGACGTCTTCGCTTGACGATGAGAAGCACGAGGAAGCTCGAAGCGGCGCACAGACATACGGCAAATTGTATGTCCGGCCTCGACGTTGTGAGATAGAGGAGGGAGCCAATCATACTGCGGTATTCCTTCTGGTCCACGGACTCTCCATCCTCATCAGGGTCCATCACGGTGGTTGTAGCGATGGGAGTAGACATTGGCCTACTGCTTCCCATATTGAAGCGCCGAAGAAGGTCCTTTGTATACTTACTCTGGTGAACGAAGGTGCCTTCTTTCGCTTGCTTGATTTGAAGACCAAGGAAGAATGTCGACTCTCCCATCATGCTCATCTCGAACTCACTTGCTCATCGAATCAAAATCTGGACACCAAAGCATGAGAAGAACCACCGAATATAATATCATCCACATAAATCTGAACTAACAAGAAATCACTGCCATGTCTGAGAGTGAACAAGGTTTTATCAACCATTCCCATTTTGAAATCATTTTCAAGCAAGAAACTCTTAAGCCTGTCATACCAAGCTCTAGGAGCTTGTTTCAATCCATCTGAGGCTTTAGAGAGTTTAAACACATGGTTTGGGAATTTTTGATTTTCAAAACCAGGAGGTTGCTTGACAAAGACCTCTTCTTCTATGAAACCATTCAAGAAAGCACTTTTAACATCCATTTGAAAAAGCTTGAAACCCTTGGATGTTGCAAATGCTAAAAGAATGCGAATGGTCTCCAATCTAGCTACTGGAGCAAAGGTCTCTTCAAAGTCTAAGCCCTCTACCTGGGAATAACCTTGAGCTACGAGTCTGGCCTTATTGCGAACAACCAACCCATCCTCACTTTGCTTATTTTTAAAAACCCATTTTGTTCCAATAACATGAGAATCAGAAGGACGCTCAACTAAAGTCCAGACTTTGTTTCTCTCAAAATTTTCAAGCTCTTCATGCATGGCATTGACCCAAGAGGCATCAGATAAAGCATGGGTGATATCTCGGGGTTCAAAAGAAGCGACAAAAGCAGAATGTGCATGAGAATCAGGAGAAATAAACCTGGAGCGAGTGACTCGCTCTTGAAGATTCCCAATCATCTGCTCAGGTGGATGTTGTCATTGAATATGAAGAGGTGCTCACAGTGCGTATGGCCTCTACCCCATGAGTTGTTGAGGTAGGAGCAGAGCCACTCGGATCGTCGGTGGGGGTAGGAGGAGGTCGCTCCAAATCTGGAGTAGTAGTAGCAGAGCTCTCCACCCTCTCGAGGTAGCCGGAGGATGGTTCGGTTCCTCATCCTCGAGTCATCATCGACGAAGATGCTTCCTTGTATTTCAGAACACTGTACACAGTAGCATCGGGTCTAGTACGGGACTAGCCTCATCAAAAGTGACTTCGCAAGTCTCAACAGTTTTGTTAGTGTCAACATTAAAAACACGATAGCCATGAGAATGAGCAGGATATCCAAGAAATATGCCATCAAAACATCTAGACTCAAATTTATCAAGGTTGCCATGTTTAAGAATGAAGCACTTGCAACCAAAAATCTTGAAATGAGAGACTTTGGGAGAATGACCAAATCTAAGCTCATAAGAGGTCTTCCCAACCACAGATCTCAAGAAAACCCTATTGGAGATATAACACGCAGTAGAGATCGCCTCAGCCCAAAATCTCCTAGGAGTAGAATGCTCATCTAACATGGTCCGAGCCATCTCTACAAGGGTTCTGTTCTTCCTTTCTACAACACCATTCTGCTTGGGAACTCTAGGAGAGGAAAAGCGATGCTCAATTCCCTATCGGTCTGAAAGGTAGAAAAGAGGAATTCTTGAATTACGTCCCATTGTCACTCTAATGGCTCTCAAAGCTCGGGAATATCAACAAAGAAGTCTAAAGACCAAATCTCTAAAGAATCCAAAAGCTTAGTCCTTAGAAGCGAGAAAATAAACCCATGAATACAGGAGTAATCATCCACAACCACCAAAGACATACCATTTCCCACCACCGATGAACTCTAGAAGGACCAAGCGTGTCTAAGTGAAGAAGTCGTCACAGTACATCAGTCATTACCAAGGTAAGAGGTGGGTGGAAAGCGGACACCATCTTACCATGTCTACTGATGAGCACACAAGATCTCTAATGACCTTGACCTAGGCAAACCTCTAATCAAGTCCTTGCAAGCGACTCTAGACAAATGATCAAAACCTATATGCCCAAGTCTACGATGCCACAAAACAAGATCATGAGAATCAGAGGCAACAAGACACCTAGGACTGGAAGCTGAAGAGATACTGAAATTTGCACAAAAGATCTTCTCAAATCTGGAGATCTTAAAAACAAGCTCACCCGAGGAATCTAGAACACTACACTCTCCACTTTTAAACCTCACTTCTAGACCCTCATCAAGCGGTGAGAAGCAGATAGAAAATTATACCTCGACTTACTTGCCAAAGCGGCGTCTTTAAGCATGAACTTGTCGTTGACGCCAAGACAGTGCCCTTTGCGATCCGGTCCCGTAGAAGCATCCCCAAAGGTAATCAATTCGTTGCCGGATGCACGTGTGAGGGAGGAGAACCATCTAGAATCTCCGGTCATATGTCGAGAACACCCGGAGTCAACAAGCCATATGTCCTCCTTCCTCGCACGACGGACCTAAAAAGCACAATCAGAAAACATCCGTGCCTCAGTACTGGGGTTAGTGATAAATGATCTAGGAATCCAGTACTGAGAAACACGATGTCTGGGAGCAGCAGTAGAAATAGCAGAAACATGATCAGGAATAAAATCATAAGGATGCACATGAGAACCACCTAGACCTCTCCGAAACGATCTACCAAAAGATCGATACTCCCCCTGTCTAGGTGCTACCCGTGGTCTCTCCTCACGATATCCTAATCCAACATGCTGCCTAGACCCACCAAAAGAGTCTACAAAGTTCTCTACAAATCTAGGCCTATACGTGGTACGATAAACAGGCTGCCTAGCTCTAGAGACTGTAGCTGGAGAGGGACTCCTCTAATGGATCTCAAGGCGCTCATCCTCTCTTTTCTCTCAAGTTTTGCTCTCCGGAAGCAACTCAACAGTATGGCCTTCTTTCTTGCAGAAGGTGCAATGGTACTGGACCTTTTGAGGGGTCAGTACTGAAGGAGTAAAAGCACCTTTCTTGCCAGAAAGAGTTTGAGAAAAACCAGCGGATTTGAAAACAACCCTAGATGGCTTAGGAGGTTCTAGCTCAAACAAACCATTTTTCACAACTCTAGCAATCTTAGGTGGGTTTTTCTTGGAATGCTCTAGGGGATTGAAACCTAGACCACTATTTTTCACGCTCACCTTGGATTGATCAAGAATCATGTTGAGTTTCTTTTTCCCACTCGAAAACTTCTCAAGAGTCACCTTGAGGTAATCATTCTCTTTGATTAGACCCTCACATCTAGTGCACTTGCTAGACTTGATTACCTCTTCACGTTTACTCTTAAGAAGGGCCACTTCCACCTTGAAGGCCTCACAAGATACACAATAGGATTCCTTAATCCTACTCAACTGCTCCCTAAATTTGACTCTAAATGCCTCTTGGATCTGACTAATCATGGTTTCAACTTCAGCATTCAAAACACAAGAGTTAGAATCAATGACTTTCTTAGAAGCAGTAAAAGACATAGATTTTTCAATTTTAGCCTTTTCTTCAAGAGTCTTGTTTAAAGCTTCAATCTCTATTGTAAGCTTAGGACAATTTTCACAAGATGCAGCTCTAGAGTAAACCACCATTTCAGTCATCTCTTGCATCTTAATCCTATTATTCTTACAATGAGAGCATGTGTGACTAGCATCAAATTTTTGCAATTCCTTCAGGGCGCTATCCAATTTTAATTCAAGTAAAGCACAGTTTGAGCAAGTTAAAGGAATAGCTTCCATGGCAGTCACATCAAGTGAAATGGCATCTAAGCAACCAGAACTAGACTTGAGAGATTCTAGTTCATCGAGAGCATCCTTTAGTTGATTAGCAACAGAGGAATGAGCAGATTTCAAGCTTGTCAAATCGTTAAGCAAGCTAGTGCAGGAATCACAAATATTATCAGGATTAATAGATTTAAGCCTAACAACTTCTAGGTTCAAATTATCAATCATAATGTCCTGCTTCTTAATCATTTTTACTTGCTTATGCAATTTACATTCAAAGAAGCACCAAAGCCCTTTTCATATCAGCAATTGAAGGGCATACCTCATCAGGATCACTAAAAGGATCCTCATCGTTGGAGGAATCGCTGTCATGGCTATTCTTGGCCATGAAACACATGCCAGTGAAGTCATGAGCCTTCTTCTTGCCACGAGAGTCACTCTCGTCACCCTCCGTTTCCGAGTCCACATCGCTCATGTTTACATTCTCTAGAGCGGCAAGGACCCGGCTGACAAACTTGCGATAGTTTGTCTTCTTGGGTTTTGCATCCCTCTCCTGGGGATGTCTTCGTGTCTCCTTCTCCTCCTTGCCCTTTAGCTTGGGGCACCTGGAGCGAATGTGGTTTGGCTCACCACATTCAAAGCACGTGATAGGTCCACTTCTCCTCCTATTCCTCACCTTGTTGTACGCTCTTGTGAATTTGGTGGATAGGAGGGCTAAGTCATCCTCGGGCAGTTTCTCAAGTTGCTCATCACTCAAAGAATGTAAAGTAGATAATGAAAAACCAGATGAGCTACAATCAAGAGACTCAGAAGAACAACCCTTGGATTTGTCGACCACTAATGCCATCGACTCTGTCTTGGGGAGACGCGAGATAAAATCAATCTCATGCGTCTTCAACCTCGAGTAAAGCTTATCCATAGTTAGCTCACTCATGACAGTGTTGTCATTGATGGAAGTGATCTTCATTCCCCAGACCTTCACATCAAGAGCACACAACAGCTGGCGTGCATTTTCAGACTCAGAAAACACTAAGTCAACAGCGCGGAGATCATGAAGTATCTTAGAAAATCTTCCCCACGGCTCATCCAAAGACTCACCAAGCCTTTGCTCGATCTTAGAGTATACTTTCTTGAGCTGGTTCTGTCTCACTTCCTTGATCGCAGTGGACCCTTCGTGATAGTCACAAAGAGTCCGCTAGATCTCATGAGCAGACCGCAAGTGAGCAACACGCTCAAACTCAGATCGACTAAGGCCTTGGATCAAATAATTCGAGCCTTCTTTGTTGGCCTCCACATCCGAGTGGTCATATCGTCATACCGTGCACGACATAAGGGTTTTTCACCTTAAGCCAAATAGCGTGCCCTTGAACCTCGATATATGCTTGCATACGAGCCTTCCAATATGCAAAGTCAACTCCATCAAAAATATGTGGCTTGGTTGAGTACTTGTCAGTCGCCATGGCTCCAAAGACCGGTTAAGATCTATGAGAAGAGCTAACCGGCTCTGATACCACTTGTAGGACCGTAAAGGCGACTAGGGGGGTGAATAGGCGCTTTCTCAACTTTCTCGCCTAAATCAAATACAACACGAACTTTACTCCTTTAGCTATCAAAGCTAAGAAGATCAGTAAGCGCACAGTGGAAGCCTTATGCTGGATTTGATAAACCCCTCAACCACACGACACAAATGGAGAAAAGAACTCACTGTTATGAACTGGATACTAGCGGTCTGACCGGCTACCACGGGTGGTCTGACCGACAGTCAATCAGCGGTCGGACCGGCTACTAACTGGCGGTCGGACCATTGGATATTGGTTCGACCCAGCAGCACTAGCGGTCTGAAAAGCGGGCGGTCGGACCGCCGTTGCACAACCAGTCAGACCGGTTCAGTCCAGTACTGAAAATCAAGCCCAACTCCAAAACGAAATTTGATCCAACTTTTGATTCAACCAATGAAACTTGACCAAATTTCGAGCACACCTCCCTAATGATATTAGAGACCTATTTCTAGCGACGATCCTTCAGATCCACTTCGCAGAATCGAACTCTCAAGGTTTTACAAAAGAAGTGCACAAACCCTAGAAATATGAAAATCTTGATTCAAGACTAGCTTGTGGGGGTTGATGATCTAGAAGACTCTAGGAGTATTCCCACACATCAAAGCAAGATAAAATAGGCCAAGAGACCAAGCATAAACCTTTGAATCAAGGAAGCACCAAAATCATCCAAAAGAGAGAAGAACACAAAGGGGACAATTGATCTTTCAATTAAGCATCACAAGATTGATTGAACACACTAGATGCTTACAAAGCCTCTCCAACAAGGAGGACAAGAGCTCACACAAGGAGCACACTCACAATCTCTCCAAACCCTAGCTTCTCCTCTCCTCTCCTCCAAACCCTAGAAAATGAAGAAGGGGGCTAAATGAATGCTTGGGGGTTTTACATCTCCCCCTTTCTATTTATACTAGAGGCCTAGGGTTTGACTTTTGGGACCCACTCACACATGGGACCCACACACACATAACTATTGAAGTAATCGCCTGCTTCACCACGTGTAGGTTGATCAGCGGTTCTCATCACGTCGCCAAGCCTCTCTTGTCCGAATCCCATCGGAACCTCCCAGAGACTCGCACCGACTTCCGCACCGCCTGATCCAACCAAATATCATCAACTACCCGTTCGATCCATCTTGCCCATCCTGCACCATGCTTGAGTCACACGACTTCACCCGGTATCCATGATCGTTCTGGACCTCAGCTCTCCAAGCGTAGTCCCGATCCACCTCACCGTTGACGTCGTTGACCTGCAAGCCACCTGCACAGCAATAGACAAACAAATCGTTTCCGGGAACAAGTTCTTCACAACTTGACCCACGTTAGCTCCGCAATACAATATACAACAATAAAGCATTGAAGTTCATACAATAAACACAATCAAATCAACTCAATGCCAAGAAGTCCAAGCTTCAAGTGATCGGCGGTCTGACCGCCCCACTCCACCGGTCCGACCGATTTCAGGCCGGTCCGACCGATTTCATAACGGCGGTCGGACCGCCCGAAAGGACTTAGCCAAATTTCCAGCGTGAAAATCCGAAACCTTCTGGAAACTTCAACTGAATAGAACTTTTGACTGGGAGCTCCAAAAATGATGTGACCACATCCAGGAGACTCCCCTCACTTGCCTACACAATCTATTTTTGGCTTAGCCCCAAAATCCACTTTTCATTTTGGCGGTCGGACCAAGAGCATCGCCGGCCGACCGTCCCACTGGCCGGTCGGACCGGTAACCTGGCCGGTCGGACCGCCCGTGTCCTGACAGCCCTGGAGCAAACCCGAAAACGCGTGATTTTGCAAACCAACAAAGCCATTGCCAATTGACTCATCATCCTGAGATCATGCACATATCCTCACGATATCCACACAACCAAAAGATTTTCCAGTCATACCATAAATACATAATATTGAGAGCTGAAATATATCTCAAATTCTTCTAATGATTACAAACACAAACCCACAAATATATTTTCCTTCAGGGTATTACAGACCAGAGTCTAGTCTATGTCATTTATGGCACACTAAACCAAATTCTTCAATTTGAACTTGGCATTGCAGTTAAAGAAGCGTGTAAGATATTGGCATCTCCCAGAGGAAGATACAAAATTATCTTCTATTCTACTTCTCCAAGATTCACACCACCAATAAGACCAGCAATGCATGATATTTATATTCTCGAAGGATGTTTCAACTTCCTTGATAGAAGAAGGACTTGGGTCTTGACAGAGGAACAAAAAGAACTCCTCTCTCATAACACAAATCATGATAAATGACGATGGTTCATAGAAGACAAAGAAATCGAAGAAAGCATTCATTTAGACACCACATACCATATGGTTTTTCAGAACCAAATAATGAAGATATGGTGTGGTGGAAGTAATGGTTTTTTACATAAAGGTGTTGGGCGCCTGATAAAACTAAATTATGGCGAAGATACCTTAATCAGGAAAGACTATCGGCAAATGCTAGATTGGTACAAAATATGTAACACCCTGACCCAAAATCGGCTCAATGCCCAGCCCACCGTGGGGCGGACCCGCCCACATATAGCACCTCACTTACACTTTCGTCCTCGCTTCGTGTAAAAGGGTTAACCCGAAGGTGCTACGTTTGGATCAAACAGGCATTATATACTACTACAACTCACTTGAGATAAGCAATATGGGACTAATCCCACCACACCTCCTCATGGGCCACATGGGCCACACTACGAGCAAGCCGGGGTATTACAAAATACTTCAACCAGATGAAGTTGAAGGCACAACCTCTGCACCAATGATAGTTGATGACGATAGTGAATAAGCAATAATTATTCACTACAAATCATCTCAAGAGGAATAATTGCAAGGATAATTATGGAGTACTATCTACTATTACAGATAGAATAAAATCTGGCCAGCTCACACATACACCAAAAGAATATTTCTAGCTCATATATGCACCAGAAGCCTCCAGAAGGATATTGATAACAAATGACATACACAAACCACAAGAAAACTATGCATCGTAGTATAACCTTTTAAAAAATGGTATGCGTGCACCACCAGAAGAATGCAACAGGGCTTAACCTTTTCTAAAAGACTAAGCACGTATGCATGTAACACCCTGGCTATTCGGAAGCCAATATGTCACGCAAATCTAACAAACACTAAGAATATGCAACAATACCGGGTTAATCAGGCTCAATTAACAATATCTCATAAGGAACGACAATAAACGATTAACAGTTTCATGAGAAGGAATGGAAAACATTCATAATAAAGATGTACGGTAGGCATTACCAAAATTGGATTATTACAATTTGGAAATTTATCAAATAGTTGACATAACTGAAAGATAACACTAGTTATTCTGGTTTGATAAAAGTGATGTGTAGCGTGCTGGACTACCCCTCAAAAGGTCTTGCCTTCTTCCTCATTTACCTAAATAAAACATACAAAGCAAGGATGAGCCAAAGACTCAGCAAGTACTTTAGCGAATAACAGAAACATTAAGCGAACAAAGCAATCAAAATCCACTTGTGAAAACTTCTCCGAACATATATGGGAATGAATGGAATGGAATAATGCAATGAAGGAATGGACTGCTCACAACTTATACCGGTATAGTGAGTGACACACCCGTCGGTGTTCACTTAAGCCCGTACTTAACAAAGTTCGGGGATCCAATCACCATATGAAGAACGTTTCATACGGGTGTCCGAAGTTGCCCACATTGGAGTGGTGGCCAACATTGCCCACATTGGAGTGGTGGGTCTTACATGCCTATACTGGAATTGATGGGACTTTTGCGTGCCCATACTGGAATTGATGGGACTTACAAATTTTCACTTCCGTGGACAACATGAAACAAATGCATGAACGGAATGAACTTCATGCAATGAACTCTTATCACATCATAATGAAGAAATATACATAGCATACGAACATGAAAAGCAAGTCTAACAATTCATCCATACATAATCATCACCATTCATTATGATAAGACAAGGTACTTGCCTTCCGCGCTGTGACGTGTTAGGAGGCAACGACGGTGTTTCTTCACTCACTGCCCCACCGTCTATACAAATATTTATTCGAACTAAGAATAATAAGACATGACGTGTCTACAAGCATTTTACCATAACCCTCTAGCTAGCCAACATAACCAAAGACTCAAAATTACGAATTAACTAATCAACCCAATTTCATTTACGATCGATTTCAGATGCGATAAAAATCGTAATTAAATATCTGTAACTCATAACGACTTGAAACTAGTGCTCAATTAATCTTAGCGAACCAGGATACAAAACTCTAGTTGATGGGGTTCTTTGATTCGGCCAAAACAGTGGGCTAAACAACATTTGAAAGCAACTGACAGACATCTGCCCAGATTACAGAACAGTAGAAAAGAAATGGATGTAATTTTCAATCTACTAATCCAATGGAGGTGATCTTTATAAACTTGGAAATATAATTTAAAGGGCTATAATAACCTATTTGGGTGGAAGTTTTGAATCTGACTCTAACTAGATCAAAACTGAGGAACAAACCGACATCCCCGGATCTCGATGCATGTAATAGCAGTAGCATGTTAAAATTCCATAAATTTTTATTTCCAACTCTAAAAATTGTGTTCTTTATCAACTTGGAAATCTTACTGAATTATATACAATATTCGTTTTGGGTAACATTTCTGATTCCGTCTCTAAATAATTCATAATGGCCAGACAAGCAAACTGCCAAATCTCGTCAGCTCTCCTGAACAGTTGCACAAAATAACCATATCTCCTAAACCGTAACTCCAAATTAGATGACCTCAGTGTCTAAAGAAAGCTAAGACCAATGGATACAAATTTCTAAGAGGTGGAAAGATCAGAAAACGTACGGAACTTACCCAAATTTGACGAACAAATCTGGTGCAGGGGGGAGTAGAAGGTGGCGCACGGCAGGGAGGAGGGTGGCGGCTCCAAGTGGGGGAAAGGGGTGGAGGGGGAGTGGGAGGGAGTCTCTAGGGTTTTGGGGGAGGAGACCGTCCCCCCTTGGCCGGCCCCCCTAATGGGACTCCCACCTGGCGGCGGCCCAAGCCCAGGTTGCCGGAGAAAAGCTAAAAGCCCCCGACCAAAAAGGAAATTCAGATTTTCCGATTAGCTCACTCTCCCGAGACTTCTTCTAATACGCCGATTTACTTTTAGGGTATTACAATGCATCCCTATCCTTTAGGCTTTGGAAGCCTACGTCTAGCCTAAATAAAATAAAGGAGAAGATGCTCGAGAAGAAGACCCTTCCAGCTCCTCTCGCTGCTATAAAAGGAGGGTGCCAGCGATCAAAAGGAAGACATCAGACATCGAAACAACATCATACATCGAAACAACATTAGAGATCGAAACAACATCAAAGAAATAAAGAAGACATCAACATCAAAGAGTGAAGAAGAGAAAAATATCCTTCCACTAGTAGTGGATTCTCTCTTTAGTACTTAGTAGAAAAACACCACTGTAAGATATTCATCCAGAAGAAAAGCTTATAATATTCTCAGCTTAAGGTACCTCTCTGTCTCTGTGTTAATCGTCGGGGTTCTCGAAGGGAAAACCATATGTAAGCTATTTTGTGAAAATAAAGTAGTTTTTCTTTGAAAATCCCTCAGTCTTTTTCAGTCTGATCATATGAGGCAAGGTTTTATGCTAAGGACTCTATAGGAGAAACCTCTTCGATAGTTCTCTAGTAAGCCCTGAGTTGGCTGTGTAGGGAGAACATTGAGGCCGTAAGAGAAGTGTTACCTTCGGGTGGAACTGCCTGGAGTGACGATAAAAAATTACTTCATATGATCATAACTAAGGACGTCTAGGGAAAGATTAGCTACTTTTGAAGCAAAATAGCAAGAAATATGGTGAGTACCGAATAGGACTTCACAACCACTACTGCACAACTGGCTGTCTTGTTTGTCTCGCCAACCTGCAAGATCCTGATAAAAGTTGAAATTTTATTCATAGAATATTATTCACTCAAAATACTATTCATCAAATACTATTCCCTAAATAGTAACCAAAATACTATTCCATACCAACTAAATACTATTCACTAAATAGTAATTCGAATACTATTTGCATAGTGTATACAAACCGAATCCTATTCATCAAATAGTAACCTACTATTGAACACTATTGGTATAATATACCCGCATATCACCATACCATCCACCATACAGATCTCTCGTAATATCTCATATTGATTTCTCATACTTTATCAATCTCTTATATTTGATCACTGATATTACTGGTAATTATATATCAAAGTTAATCTTGGTGTCACACACACATGTGTGTGTGTGTCTATATATATATATATATATATATATATATATATATATATATATATATATATATATATATATATATATATATATATATGCAATCTCAGAGCGTAATACACCACAAACCCCTCACTTTGGTATCAACACACACACTATTCTACGTTCAGGCCAATCCACCGCACGGGGATCGAGTTGTCCCCATGGAGCGTCGAACAAGTCATTTTGTCCCATTAACCCACAATCCCCTGTGCATGATGTCACACATCCCATGTACGCTATGAAGAGATCGAAAGTAATTATGAAAGCAATTTTATTGCTGCACGTATCACCATGTTTATATTTGTTTTACGATTGTTTCATACACGCATGACTGGATGTGTAGTAAATTACAAGTGGAGTTCAGTAATTATTTGTGTAACAGAGTAGTAAAGTCATGTGGAGGTTTTAGTAAATCTCTTTTAGCGATTCAATAAATATTTTTTAGTAAACGCATAGACAGATTTTTATTTACGATACTTATATCAGTATGTTACCATCGTCGTCACTAAGCCACTAGTGAAAATTGTTCGTGAATCGGAGCTTTCAATAAAAAATTATTGCAAAAAATAAGAAAATAAATATTCATGTACAAAACAAAGGACTGATTGTTTGCTAGTTAGTTATCTTCTTGTTTATACTAGTTAGCTAAAATGACAGTAAAGTCATGTAGAGGTTGGAGTAATCTCTTTTAGCGATGGAGTAAAAATTTTATTAAACGCACAGAGATGTTTTTATTTACGAGACTTATATCATTCTGTTATCCTCACCATCACAAAGCTACTAGTGAAAACCGTTCGTGAATCGGAGTTTTCAATCAAAAGTTACCGCTAGATTGAAACGGTACCGAGACTTTTACCACCGATCCCACATGAGAAGCGCATAACTTACGGACCTCGCTTAGCACAAGAAACGTGGGCATGGGCACCGTGACACAGCACGGTCCACACGTAGAATAGCTATTCCGCGTATTCCGCGTATGAACGCTGAATAGCACCCGGGTGCACTAGCTGTTGATGGACATGTATTGATGTATGATGTGGTGCGCAGGTATGGTGTGTACGTATACATAGGCCAGCACAAAACATTGTCACCTTAATAGGCGCAAGAAAATATTCACATCTGCTTTGCGTAAGTTTGGACATGAGAAGCGTGCGATGATAGCCATTTGATGGTGTCTACTGCATGCATATGTTGTAGCACGGCCTAGGTTGAGTTTCACGTGCTAATGCTTCTGATGATATGCTGATGGCCATTTGTCATGTTATATATATTTTGTATGGCCATATATTAACTGCGAAAGATTGCTACTCTAGGCCACACTATTTTACACAAACTAATTAAGGGCATTTGTGTATGTGTGTGTGTCTCTCTCTCTATATAGCAGTCGTTGCCCTAGTTCGCAGCCGCCGCCTTTGCCTTCGTTGTGCTCTTGCTTAGGTTGCCGCCGCCGCCCTAGCCATGCGCTGTCGCCGCCCAAGCTCCTGCAGGTCGTCGATCGTCATTGTGCATTGTCGGTCGCCGCCTCTGCCTTCATTGTGCTGCTGCTCAGGCTGCCGCCACCCAAGCTAGCTCCTGCAGGTCGTCGTCATTGTGCGTAGCTGTTTCTACCAGTTGGCCACCACCTTTGCCTTCGTTGTGCTCCTGCTCAGGCTATCGCCGCCGCCCAAGCTCCTGCGGGTTGTCGTCGTTGTGCGCCGCTCGTGGTTGCGCCACCATTGCTATTGGTTGGCCGCCGCCGCCGCTCGTTGTTGCTGCGCCGTGGGAGGTCGTGGCAACACTGTCGGTGGGGTTACTATCCTAAGTTGTGTTAGGTAATCTTTGTGTTCCTATTAGTTTCCAATTTGGCAGTAACCGTATCCGAGTCGTAGAGTTTGTCTCAGTTTTTGAGTTACATACGTACTCGCTTTACTATATAACAAGAGCATATAAGCAATGTAACGTGAGAAGTTGAGAAACAATGTAAGATTGAGTTTAGAAGATAAAAGAATAGAAAAGTTGTCGTGAGTCGCATGCAGCACCAAAATTCAAGTTTTCTCCTGAGTTTGTTCCAACAATTGGTATTAGAGCTTCAGATTCAATACCCTAGCTGCTCCCCCGAGAGGTATGATCTCGACTCCCGGGATGGCATAACGACGGGAGTGTGCACGACAGGGCACGACGGCTCGATACGGCAAGACCGATGCACTGTACGGTGCATGCGGCTCCATGACGAGGAGGAGCCCGACTTTTTTGATTTGTGCCCAAGACCATGTCGCGTTCTCCGGGGAGTGGTGTTACCAGTGACGAGGCTACGTCAATGCTCTTCCTACTGGCCGAAAAGGGGACGACCAAAGCTGCATGTAAGGCGTTGAAGACGATGCAGCTTGGTGCCGATCATCGAAAGGTGAAGGCGAGGGACGTTGAGAAGATGTGTTCGCCGTCTCGAGTCAAGTAAGTAGTGTTAAATCCGGGACATCGAGGAGATGTGTTCGTCGTCTTGAGTCGAGTCTGTGTGTTACTCAAGTTGAAGTCGTGGCCAACTTGAAGTTCGAGTACGAGTTGAGGCGTAAGTTGTAGTTGAGACCAACTGCCTCAATGAGTAAACGTCCAAGACGTTTGAGTTGTGCCACCGTCTTCAGCCGAGTGTGCGGGAGCCATGTTGAAGTTGAGTCCAACTGGCAGCACACGAAATATAAGTAAGTATACAAAGATTAGGGAGTGATTGTTAGGTAATCTTTGTGTTCGTATTAGTTTCCAATTTGGCAGTAGCCGTATCCGAGTCGTAGAGTTTGTCTCAGTTTTCGAGTTACATACGTACTCACTTGACTATATAACAAGAGCATATAAGCAATGTAACGTGAGAAGTTGAGAAACAATGTAAGATTGAGTTTAGAAGACAAAAAAATAGAAAAGCTGTCGTGAGTCACGTGTAGCACCAAAATTCAAGTTTTCTCCTGAGTTTGTTCCAACAAGTTGTTGTCATGCCTCCATAGGGACGTGTTCCACCGCCCTAACCATGAGCTGTCGCTGCCCAAGCTCCTGCAGGTCGTCATCGCTATGCGCCGCTCATGGTTGCGCCGCCGTTGTTGCTGGTCGAGCACTGCCGCTTCTCATTGTTGCTGCGTCATGGGAGGTTGTGGCGCCATCATTAGTGGGGTTACTGTCCAAGTTGTTGTGCCGCCACAAGGACGCATGCACTGCTACAGGTGGCTGCTGCTGCTGCCCAAGAGCTTCTACGATAAGGAACGAAGGAAGCAGAGAAAAGAAGGGCATTGCAGGGACCAGATGTAGGAAGAAGAAGGGACGAGGCAGAAGGAAGAAAGAAGGAAAATAAGAGAAAATAAGAATATAAGAGAAATTAGGGCTTCATGTTCCTGTCGTCTACATCATTCGATTTCGGGGGTAGTAACCTAATAACATTTACTACTATACTATAATAGCATTTTATCAAAGTTTTAAGGTAGATTGGTAGCAAGATAGGTGGTTTGAATATTTCCATGATTCGGTTTAGTACGTGATGAGCCTTGTTAGGGGGTTCTGGAGAATCTACATCATGTTTCATAGTTTTGCTATATTATGAATAATGTAGGCTATTGTTTAAGCTTTTTATATAGTGCAAGTACACTAGATTTTATTGGGTGGTGTAAAAGTTATGGTCTCGGGGGCGCTACTATCGAAAGTTCCATCGTCATTGGTAGAAGTTGTGTTGTTTGTCTTATTATGTGCAGTAGATAGTCAGATTAAATTATGGTAATATCAAGGAAAATTTAGGTAATATTCCATAGTTTCCATAAGTGATGTGGTGTGTCACTTTTTGTGTTGTGGGAAAATAGGAGTTAAAACTGAGGGATTAGACGGCTTAATCGGGAATTTTGCATGACTAGGAAACTGTGGCAATTTTAATGTAGATTCCAGAACTCACATGCTTTGCTATGTTTGGATTCCAGAATTAGAAGTTATGATTGTTTGATCACCAGGACAGCGGGTGAGTTGTCCGGTGAAGGGGGTTAATTATGTCGGGTTTGCACGTAGTAGCAATGTCAATTTACTTTATTCTTTTGTACTGTAGTCACATGTTTTGGGGGTGAGAATTGGCTTTTTACAGAGGGTGTTGTTTCGGGTTTGTTGGCGTCTTCACATCGTTTTATTTTCCGTGGCTAAATGACAAGTGCATCGTAGAGCAGTCGATATCGATTTGCGTGTTACTTATCTTTAATAATTAATTTACTATGCTATCTCTATATTTTATCTATACTTATTACAATGTCTATATGATGATGATCTGATAATGATGGTGGAATAAGTTAATGGATAATGGAACAATTTATATTTGCATCATGTGCAGATTTATGTCATGAAAGAGAAAGACCCACCTCGAGTGGGCATATAAGACTTACTTTGGTAGGCCTCCACGGTAGTGGAGAGATCCTCGGCCGATGAGGACGAGTTTTTGAGAGGGTGAATGCCAACGGATGTTCACTCGGCTATACTGGTATAAGTTATGTGTTGAGCAAATGAGCATGTAGTGTAGAAATGCATTGCTCTAATAAAAAGAAAAGATGACGATGACGATGATGGAATACATGAATAATAATCTTTGTGTTATGTTTATTGTTCTATTATATACTTGCTGAGTCTTAGACTCACTCTTATTTTGTTATTGTTTTTAGATGATCATTGAAGACGTCATGCATGAGATGTAATTAGTACCTACACATCACATGCAATCAACCATGAATTTATCGCTTCAGTTACCTCAATTTATAACTTAGAGATTTAGCTCATCTATTTGGAACTTGATTAGTGGGCATTCAATAATTTATGGTAGTTGCTTGTATCATGAGTAGCACTAGTGTGTGTGGTAATGATGAGTTATGAATGCGTATTGTAATGGTTTATTTAATAGTATTGTTACCAGTCAATGCTACCAGGCGCACAGTTCTGGACGTTCTCAGGCGCGTGATCCCAAGCATTCTTAGGCGCGAGGTCCTAGGTTGTGTGCAAATGTTTATCCTTATTTACAGAGAAAATTCACAATATATCACTGAATAACTATATGATTCACAATATACCACCTATTGTGAGATTGATATGACATCAGTTGCATATTACGAGGATTTAAATTTATTCAATGACGAATCGCCCCTCGTAATTTAGGATGAAAAGTATAGTAGTACATTCTAGGCCCTTAACCCGTTGGGTTAAGGTGTTACATACAAACGATCCATTACCAACTTTTTCAGTACTGCTAGACTGTCAAGTACTCCAATATATTTGTTTTTGAGACATTGAGTACAGCTCCATTTGGTCCCAGCATCTGTCTTTTATGTGACCCCTCCACTGAGTTACTTGAGCTTATTTGCAAAGATAACCTAGAATCACTTTTCATTTTGAATGTGCCGGGTCCACTATGTGTCGCTGTCTCTCCTTTTCAAGATGAAAGGAAAGGGAATCAAAAGCAAGTCACTCCAGTTTGTCCGAGATATGGTTTTGTTAGTGTAATTAACCTGAACTGAAACTTTATTTACATGTCCAGCAAATTTATTTGTCAGTGTTAATCTTGGCAATGCTCCTTAATATCATTCTCAAATAGACGTCGTTTTAGAATGCTAAAATTTTAAAACTCTGACCACTAATATATATATAAAACTATATAGTTTTGTCTCATGAAATGATATTAGTACACTTATCATCAAAAAATATTCCATATCATTATATTTTTTATTAATTTTATTAACATATAATTATAAAAATTAGTGATCAAATATGTGTATCATAGTCTTATAGACCATATGAATGTCCAAAATAACAAGTGAAAAGCTTGTGAACAATTAATCTAGCAGCATAATATTACTAGATCTGTTAAGTGCTGGGAAATAAATAAGGAGTGATCAGTGCAATGGAATGGATCACATAGGGGAATTTTGATATACGTCACTCTAAAGACTGAATCAAAGAAATGCTACCACAAAGTGTTGACTTCTAAAAATACCATCGTAGATCACTTGCTCACAACAAATGAGTTTTCGGCCGAAATGACAGTATTTGCTTGCGGATTAGCAAAAATAGCACTCATCGTGCGGAATTTGCAGAAATAACGCCTCTACCACACAGTCACCACGCGGGGCAACCGACAGGCCGACACGTAAGCGCTGCCGCACGACCGTTGTGTGGATTAGCCAAACCCGCCTGGCCACCATGCGGTTGGAGCACTGTAGTATCCAAAACCGCACGGCCACCATGCGGTGGCCAAAATAAAAAATAAAAAATTTATTTAAGTATACTTTTTGTAGGAATTTTTAAATATAGAAAATAAGCTTCAATTTTTTTTGGTGGAGCCTCCGACATAATGTACTTGCCTGTATCATTTTTCCATAAGTTTATCCATTCCGATTTCTTTCAAAAATTCATTTTATTATACTGCTTGTAGGAAACGACGTAATATATAAAATAAGGTCCAAACATTATGAATTTTTTAAGACCCTTTACACGTGGAATTGATTGTGTAATTTTTACAAAAATTTTATATGTTCGGAAATTATCTTGAACATTAAGGGTTTAGGTATCAAAAATTAGGATTTTAGATTTCAAAAATTAGGGTTTCATGATTTCATGTGACTTGGAATGTGGGAAGTTCAGTATCGCATGACTACTATAGATAAGAGACACTCATTAAGGGTTTAGGCAACCGCCCGACCTTCCTCCTCACATATGTCGCCCCGTCGCTGTTGTTCCCCCTTGCCTGCAGTGATGCACCTCGACAACGTGTAATGTGAGACATTGTCTGGCTTACTCGCTTATATAGTGTCTTCTAGGATACACTTTTTTTTTCTCTAGGGAACAAATTATACAGCTAGGCTCGTGAGTCACGCGTCCCGTGCCGTCCCATCGCATGGTAGGACAAGTCCACTTGCCACCGGGTATCGTCATCCCATGTTGTCCCGTCGCTGTTGTCCCCCCTTACCCGCAGTGCTACGCCTCGATCACATTTTGTTGAACCTAGTTTCTTTGTTTTGGCAGCAAATGTTATGAAAGAAGGGTTGATGTCACCAGATTATCGTACGCGACGATACCTAGTGGCAGGTGGACCTAACCTACCATGTGACGGGACTTGGATGACTAGACTACGCCCCGGACGATTGCTTGTGGAGTATTAATGGGTTCCCGCTGGAGTTATTTTCGTTCCGGGGCACCTGACAGTGAAACAATTACCTGGTGACCAGGTGATCGTACACGATAATACCCAGTTGCAGGTGGACTGACCTACCATACGACAGGATTTGGATGACTAGGTTGCGCCTCGGACGATTCCATTCCAGAGGGCATTCCGGTTTGCCTCTTGGTATAAAATGCATCGGCACCGGTCCATTTCCGGTGCACCGTTCCAAAGTTTAATATAATAACATATATTTATTCATATATATATATATATATATATATATGTATGTAATTATATGCACATATAATTTCACTTCGAATACATAGCCATAGAATAAAAAATGGCATTAGTTCAATGATTTCATAAATACAAAGGTCGTACGTAGTTAAAAATACAACACGAGTTCATACCTTAATATATTTTACTATAGTCTAGTATACTAGCCTAACATAATTTCACTTATCAATGAAGTAGTATTGGACTACAACTTCCAAGCTAATTCAAATAAGTGATCACATCAATTATTATACACAGTACTAAAATTATCGGAATGAGTTGGAATAGACCGAAATGATCGGTATTGAGGGCGGTACCAGATTAAGACTATTGTCTGCCGTTTTAGGTGCTGCTGTAGTATATTCCAGATATTCCGGCCGGAATGGAATTGATAAACTTGATTTGATTTGGATCCAACCTTGTCGACTGGGCTGGGCGTAAAGTTTCTGCCTTTTTCAGGCTTTCCGATCCCCAATTTCTTCCTTCTCAGTTGTTCACTCGAATTCGTTGTATCTGTAGCTCACATCGTCGCGCATCTTGCCTCCAAATCAGCCGTGTACTTGCGTGCGTGCAGCAACCGCGGCCGAGAAGCGAGGAGACGCGGCGCGAGGCGAAGGCGAGAGAGAGGCATGGAGCGGCTGCAGCGTATCTTCGGCGCCTCCGGGATGGGGCAGCCGCCGTCGGACTCGCCGCTGCTCGACTCCTCGGAGCAGGTCTACATCTCCTCCCTCGCGCTCCTCAAGATGCTCAAGCACGGTCAGTCGTCCGTAACCCTAACCGTACCCCCTCGATCTATCTCCGCCCTGGGCTGGCTAGGGCTGTTAGGGTTCGCGGTTGATCTCACGCGCTGGTGTGCTTCTGCTGCAGGGAGGGCCGGCGTGCCGATGGAGGTGATGGGCCTGATGCTGGGCGAGTTCGTCGACGACTACACGGTCAGGGTGGTGGACGTCTTCGCCATGCCGCAGAGCGGGACCGGGGTCAGCGTCGAGGCTGTCGACCATGTCTTCCAGACCAACATGCTCGACATGCTCAAACAGACCGGGAGGTACACTCGGGTGCCTGATAGCAACTCAGTGTGTGTTTGGTTGGTGAGATGAAGTTGAATGGGATGGGATGGTAATGAGATAGTTCAGCATCTAAATAGAAAATTTTACAAAATTTGTATCCCACCATCTAGGATGTGATAATTCTATTCAAGCAACCAAAGATATGGATGACATTTTTCTTGAATCAACCCATACATGTACCATATGGTACAAGCAACCAAACACACCTTTAAGTTGTTATACCTCTCCGGATTATTAGTAGGAAGTTTTGTACTTCTGTCCATTTATTCTACGCATGAATGTCGAAATCGAAACTTCACCCAGTGTTAGTACTAAGTAAAGTTAATTAGTTGTGTCTCGCTCTTTGTAACATTCATGTCAAGAAAATTAAGGGGGTGTTTGGCATGGCTCTAGAGCTCAACTCCAGGCTAGAGCTGGGTAAAACTAGCCAAACACCCTAACTCCAAAAAAAATTGGAGCAGCTTAACTCCATAGAGTTTTTGGAGCTCTAGTTCATTCTCTTGGAGCACCTATTTTCCAACTCTACAATCATCCGAAATAGATCTAGACATGGAGTTTCAAAGAAATTACCCACCTTTGCCATCGATTACACACTCCAGCCCAACGAATCGTTTTTTTTTTCTATCCTACCCAGCCGTCCGTCCCACTTCATTCCCCATCGCCCCCACGCGTGGAGGTCGCCGCCACGCCACGGCGCCGCCTCGACCAACCACGCCACGGCGCCTTCACCAACCCACCATGCTCCCAACGAGTCAATGAGCGAAACCGTAAGTTTCACGGCGTAGTCGACAAGGTCGCGCTGTTCGCCGCCCCGAGTTCCAACTGACCTTCTCGCCCCCGCTCGCTAGCACACGCACAAAGCGAAGTCGTCGAGGAGGAGGAGCTAGGAGCGCCGGGGATGGGGCGGGAGGTGGCGGAGAGCTGTGTGGACGGGTGGTGATGGAGATGGTGGCCGCCATCGCGCCGCTTCTACGCCGCCAAGCCGAGCTCGCCGCCCGCCGCATCGACGCCATCGGATTCCGTGTCGGCCACCACTCTCGAGAGGTAAAGATAGAATCTCTCTTGCTCATCTCTCTTTCTTGGATCTGTTTACGGTGTGTTCCCGATTCGTCATGCGAGCTCGATCCGATAATTTAATTCCCGATCCATCATGCGGCGACCCTTCATATGGTTACTGTCCATGCGGTTAAATCTTGAAATGTTGCTTTTAGTAGTATGGATATAAGCGCTAGTTAACTGATTTGGTGCCAAGATCGAGCCTTGACCTCATTGCCCAGCAGTTCTTTTTTCGGGAATCTTACCTGGAATGAAATTTCCATCTTATGACGGTGAGTTGCAATCTTTTGAGCAAGCAGAAGTAACTCTTTTCCCACAAGGTGTGATGTGTATAGTCACCTATTGAATTCTATATTGAATTCTAGCAAAAAGCTTGATTTTGCCCTTCAATAGATTGAACCAATTTGAGCGTGGATGTATCTTCTCAAACAGGACAGTTATTCCACCAATTACTGATTTTTTTAATAACTTAATAAGGCTAAATAGTTTGACTCTTCTCATGAATGCTATTGATGTACTTACCGACTATCAATATACACAATTTGACGTGCTCAATGCTTTGTGTGAACAATAGATCTGACAACTGAATGCCATCAACATCAACACTCTATCTGGCAGTGTGACCACTATCAAAAAGATCATGCATACCTGGCCATATGGAGTATTTTAGTTAACAAAACTACTACTCATTTTACTGTATGCTTGCCATTTAGTCAGTTGAGGGACAAAAGAATCTCAGCATTTTGGATTTCAGCGTATCCTTTGAAGCAAGATAGACAGGTTCATAAGACCTAGCTTTAGGGAACTAGCCAGCATACTGGAGTTAATTACTCCCAGGCATTCATCTTAAATTGATGAGACATTTGCTAAACTTGTGGGTTTCCTAGTATGTTTAACTACAAATCCCTTGGTGAGGTGATATAATTAGTAAAGGAAACTTGAGTGATACTTGACGATGCATCATGCCTGTTCAGCCAAGCCGTGAGAGTTGAGTTGCCCCATCCATGTATGCCACACACGTTTTCTCTTATGAACAGGTATGACCATGATTGGTGAATTTGCATGTTTATATTTTGTAATAATTGACGGCCTTTGTGAAAATAGTTTTGTGCACACTGCACATAGTATGTTGAGGGGGAACAAAATTATATACCACTGCAAATGTTCCGGATCCTTGATCTGACATTGTAAAGTGATTTCTTCCCTGCATACCACTGCAAACTCGAAACCATACCCTTTTATGCCACTGTTGTCAACTCCATTAGATAATTTTTTAATTTGTTTTGTTGCAACCTTCTGGAAATGATGTCCGGCGACAAAGGAAGAGGTTGATAATGTCATTTGCAATCTGCCATTCTGCATGATTTAATTTTTGGTGCTCATATTAACCGCATGAGCTTAACATGATAGACGAGGAGTATGTATGAGTTACCTTTCTGAAGTTTGGTTAAAGTGACACCCTCCTTTTTCCACTTTTTTAATTTGTTGCAGGTTTATTTTTGCGTTTATTGGTGTTGGTGTTATACTCTTCATTACATCCATCTTCGGTTGTGCTGGAGCGTCAGCTAGGAGCGGATGCTGCTTGTCCTTTGTATCCAATTGTAGATACATATTTATGAACACAATATCTTGAGATGCATTATTATGTGCTTTGATGCATGTTACAGTACAAACTGTGTAGTATCTTGGATAATTTGGTTGGACATGATTATCTTGATATATGTTGGTACTTTAATTTATTTACATGCTTGTCGGACTTGTATCTCGGATTCATACAGTTTAGCTAAGCGATACATGAGAACATACGTATATCTTGTTATCTGTCACGCACGCATCATTGAACTCCACTCATGTCAACCAAGGGCAAAGTGGGCAATCCACACAGACAAACCACAATTCTGGAGCTGAGAGTACCCTTCTAGCCAAACACTCCATACAGACAACTCCAACTCCACTCAGAGCCAGCTCCACCTGGAGTTCTGGAGTGGAGCTGCTCCAACTGGAGTTAGAGCCATGCCAAACAGGCCCTAAGTTCTAGGTTCGATTATTTTGAAGAATTATATATATATTCCTAACTGATACATACACCATGAGGCATATGACATATTGCAATCCATTCAATGCTCCCACCCGTTCTGTTCTAAAGGATTTGTCTAAAATTAGTTTTTACTTGCTGCTATGCACAATCCTTCATATATAACAAGCTTTCCATTAAGAGTAAATTCGGAGCACAATAGAAAGTGAGAACTGTCGAATCATACATTTGTAGAATAAATTTTGGAGATACCCTGGAACTTTTATTTACTCATGCGGGATACTCCTCCCGTCACAAAAGGAAAAAGTCGTTTTGGACATTGACACGGTCCCAAAATACAATTTTGACCAGTCATTTCTATTGTAATATATTTATAAAAACCCACTAAAATTATAATATTATGAAAACATTTTTCGAGACAAATTTACAAGTATCATTTTCATGTGTCCATTCTATCCATTCTAAATATTCAAAAAGAAATATTGATCGCCAAAATTTATAATGTTTGACTGCACGAAACCCAAAACAACTTCCTTTTGTGACTGAAATGAGTATGTATTTGTTAATTACTACCTATTCAATTCTTAGAACCACCTTTATGTTGTTAAACCTACTTATTTGCTATTTGAGTAAAAGAAGACGTATTTTCGAAAAACTTCTCATCGATTTTCTTGATGCCTCTCTTTTTTCGAAACATGGGCAAAAAATACACCCCCGGTATCATTTGTTAATTGTTAGGGAACAGCAATAACATTACTTCTCATACAGCATATCGAGCATCTTAATACCTCTCTAGGTTCTAATATGTCAACTTCCAGCAGATTATTTGAGTAATAATATTGGCTATAGCTTTAGGAGATTCTTTTTTCTTTGGTCAAAACTTTTTTGTCTGATGATCTATGTTAATTTTTACTCAGTTATGTTGTAGGCAAACAATTCTGTTGATAGTTCTGTTGCTTTTACAGACCTGAAATGGTGGTAGGCTGGTACCACTCCCATCCTGGCTTTGGTTGCTGGCTTTCAGGAGTTGACATCAATACTCAACAGGTTTATGCAAATGTCACCTATCTTTTATCATTGTAAAAGGATCCTTTTAACTTAATAACAAACAGAGATGCTATATTCGTTGTAGTCCCACCATAGTCACCAGATTCACCACAACCCTCTGCGTACCGGATTCATCGACTCGGTTATGATTCGTGGGACGTGATACACCATTCCTATGTAATTTAGAAGGAAAAGTGGCGTACCATGTCCAGCGTCCCTGTTCCTCGACCCGGTCGAACGCTCCAGGTCTACGAGTCCCACTGTATTGCATGGCAATTCATCAAAATATCCGTATGCTTTGTAATAAATATGGATATAATAATCTAATCTTTGAAATGGAGGGAGTAAATGGTAGCATATGCTTGGTTTCTATTGTCTTATGTTTGCCATTCCCCTGCATTCATCATGTTCCATGCCTCCCTAAAAGTTGTCACTGAACCTAGTGTTAGGCTAATCCTGTTGTCATTAAGTAGCAATTTATGTGTGGTAGTTAACCCTGCCAGGGAGGCTAGTCACTGCTCTTGACATTGGCTGATCATTGTTCTCAAGTCCCAACTAACTGGAACTTATTGACTTAACATTGGCTGCTCTTGACATTGACTTGAGTTCACTAGCTCGCTGTATACAGTATACACCTGATCTGGAGTAGGATAGGAAAACAAATATCAGAATATAGGTGATGATAGATAAGTTTGCAACGCGCCAAAGCCTAATTTATTGCAAAAGCTATTTCTGTTTTACTCTTTCCCCCCACAAAGTGCCAATTGCTATACTCTTACACAAATATTCATACTGAAAGTGACTAAGTAAACTTGTGATATGTCTTAACATCTTGAAAATTGAACATGCAGAGTTTTGAAGCTTTAAACCCCAGGGCAGTTGCTGTTGTGATAGACCCCATCCAGAGTGTCAAGGGGAAGGTGGTGATTGATGCATTTCGTCTCATTAACCCGCAGACCATGATGCTTGGCCAGGAGCCACGACAGACAACATCGAATGTTGGCCACCTAAACAAGCCATCTATTCAGGTAAGTGCTAAGTAACATTGGAGCTTGCGAAATCTTGATTTTGTTAATTTCATATAAATGATTAGATTATCTTTGTGTTGTCAGGCTCTTATTCACGGGCTGAACAGGCACTACTACTCCATTGCAATCAATTACCGGAAAAATGAGCTTGAGGAAAAAATGTTACTGAATTTGCACAAAAAGAAATGGACAGATGGATTGATTTTGAAAAGGTTTGACACTCATTCAAAAACCAACGAGCAGACTGTTCAGGTGTGTAGTACTCTATTATCTACTTCCACCCAGAAGATCATTTTAGTCGATGCTGCAAACATGAGAATTCTCTGTGTCTGTCAACCACTTATCTGTGTTATCATGTGCAGGAAATGGTGAACCTAGCCATCAAGTACAACAAGGCAGTGCAAGAGGAGGATGAACTGCCACCTGAGAAACTAGCGATAGCAAATGTGGGACGGCAAGATGCAAAGAAGCATTTAGAAGAGCATGTCTCGAATTTGATGTCATCGAACATAGTTCAGACCCTAGGGACCATGCTCGATACGGTTGTCTTTTAGTCTGCTACTGCTGGCTTTCCCAACTCTCTGCACAGAACCAGTTTGTTATTTATGTTTATCAAAATCTGCCATAATGCAGTGAGCTTGATGCCAGTTACAGGTTAGGAAATCAAAAAATTATTCAGCTGCAGCACTATCATCTGTTCGGTGTACTGTTAAACTACTGTTAACTTTGACGCCTTTTCTATCTGCCTCAAGCCCCAGCAGGTTCTGGTTATGATTGTTCTTGTGAGACACTTCTCTACCAGGAAACCATTCAGCAGTTTTTTTTTCGTGTTCTAATTAGTGTAGCACTGGAGCAGGTTCTGGGTTGCAATATGCTGCACTGCTCTAGCAAGTGAATCTGCTTGATCTCATGAACAATTCAGTTCAGCTGTTCACATGATATGAATTATGATGTAGATGATTATGATCCAAACATGTGGAAGAATTTCCGTGTAGTCTGGTGAGCGACTATGCATTTTTCTTTACTACTTAAAAAGATTGAGTTGGTGGTTATCGTTGGCTTAAAAGTTTAAAGGTCGTTTTGCAAGAACCGAGGGGTTCGAGCCATTTTACAAAGTAAACAAACTCCGTTTGCCTGGCCTAATAAATCGTAGCAGTAGCTATTGCCTACAATTTGGAAAGTACAAAGGAGATACATTAGCAGCCTTTATAGTACTGCTATATTTGGTCCCAGTAGCTTGCTTTTTGTGTGCACCACTTACGCACTTAATTGAGATGATTTGCAAGTGTAACCTGTAGTTTGATTGTTCTGGCTCCACTTTGTGTCGCTCTCTCTTCTTTTCAAGAGGAATCACTATAGACTATGGTGTAGCCAGTTTGGTTAGTTGCCTTCTTTGTGTCAATTCCCTCTCCTTTTAAAAATTGCTATTCTGTAATTGTTTGCCCAGAATTAGGAAAGATGCTGCTATCTTGGTATACTAGATAAGGAGAAGAAAAAAGAAAGAAATTCCAGTTTGTTCGTGATATGATTGATAGTTTTGGCAATATTTAATGAGATTGTGAGATTCTACATTCAATATTTTATGAGACCAGGAGACCCTCGGTG
Organism: Hsuehochloa calcarea; assembly: GCA_036346395.1. Taxonomy (NCBI): domain Eukaryota; kingdom Viridiplantae; phylum Streptophyta; class Magnoliopsida; order Poales; family Poaceae; genus Hsuehochloa; species Hsuehochloa calcarea. The sequence goes on along the minus strand of CM070602.1, from coordinate 20,546,668 downwards.
AAGTCTTGCAAAATCAAAATACTCATTAGCATTATTTGTTTAAAAAAACAGAAATATAAGTTGACTATGATTCGGTGTAGAACTTAAAAGGCAAAATGTGTTGAATTTGCTAGACTGTAATTTGCCCCCAAAACAACAGACAAAAAGGAGATTAAGTAACGCGCTAGAGGGAGGGCTTGAACCTCCGACCTTGTGGTTAACAGCCACACGCTCTAACCAACTGAGCTACTCCAGCTAGCTGCTGCAGTGTCAGTACAACTTATCCAAAAATTCAATCGTGTTCATTCTTAGTGAATTAACCATCGTACCATCTGTTCCAAAATATGACATCCTCCTAATGGCAAGACATTGTCGGGCTGGTGACTCATTTGCAAGAACTATACGAATTTCTTTGCAAGAAAACGGCGTTTTACTAGTGCAGAGAATGGAAAAATTCTAAAATAGGATGCTTTTGCTATGCAACCCAAGGCGCTTGGGCAATTTCGGATCTCTTTTGGCCTCAAAGAAACCAATCTAACCATACTAGAAATTTGCAACAACAATCTGGGGAGGCAGGAAGCAGCAGCGGATTCATAACTTCACGGCTAGAAACATCCATGCAACAAAGAAAGAAAAGGGAATCTCCCTTCAGTTCCTACCTGAATTCTCCAGGGGAAAATGGTTCTCTGAAACATGCTTGATGGCTGAGCTTAAGCTTGCTCACTTTTGTTACAGAGATGTTTAGCGTTGCCGGAGCTTGTGCCAGCAATGCAATGAACGAAAGCGAAAAAATAGGTGAAGTAGAAAGTACAAATACTAAGAATCCTTTCCAAACTAACCATAAATCTGACTTGGTGCAATGCATTTTCTGAGCATTTAAACCACAAAATACGCAGGCTGATAAAAAAAGGATACTATTGGGAATATTCAATATTGGACGTTAGAAGAGAACAATTTATGAAACTCTCACTAAGTACTTTTGTCAGCAATAGATCGTAGAGAAAGTATATCACAATCGGTTGAATGGATACACTGACAGGGAAAAAACAAATCAACTATTGGAATGATGCCCAACGGTTGCAGCCATAACACAATTTTATTTTCAGTATGGTTGCTGCACCATGTCATGATGGGAGGCCTTACTTCCATTTGTCAAAGGAACCACTGCCAAGGTTTCTCTCCAGGGTCCAGTTCCTTCGCCAATTATCAACTGCTCTCCTTACTGTGGCTTGGGCCTCGAGGATCTCTGCATCAGTGAATTTGTGCTCCACAATTCCTATTGGACCTGGCTGCAGAACGTTGATTACAGTCTCAACATCTTGCTCCATTTGCCTGAGTGAGTGGTCATCAAGAAAGCAAGTTAAAACATAATGGTAGATATGTAAATGGAATATTTATGAGACATCAAAGCCTTGCTGAAATTTTCAAGGTGAGATGTACAGGTTGTACCAAAAAAGTTGGGGCAACCTTTGAGGTAACAGCCTCAGGAAAGACATCACGCCAATCTCTGTCTTAATTTAGATTGTTTCCTGTAATAAAAACGAGTCCAGTTTTATAAAAGAAGTAAAATTATGAAGAGCATGCAGATGAGACAATTAATCTATCTATTCATGTAGCGATCTGTCCTGGTATAGTTATTATTCGTAACGATAACAGGGTTATTCATAACCAAAGCTACTACCGAATAAGTGAATTCCGGATACTCACTTAACTTATTAGTCTAATACAATTCGCGAACTGAGTAAAAGGAGTTTCAAGGAAAACATATGCAAGATGACGAGATAGCCAGAGCGCCCTAAATTTTCTCATCTGCATCCATTCAGGGTTAGCCATCAGGCATGCCCACTGGAGTCCAATACAGAGTTGTATTTGTGCATTAGAATAGGCGTTCAACCAAATTCTACTGCAAACTCAAACAACAACAACAACAACAACAAAAGTTTTCATCTCAATCGAACAGTCATACTAGGAGAGATAATTGTGCATGGGTCTAAGTAGTTACAGAACCTAAGGCTCATCTTCCTTTCGTTGTTCGATTAGAAAACATGGGGGCTCAGTTGAACCCCCGTTTTTTGGAAGATAAACTGCTGTTAGTGAATACTAGTCCAGGGTGATAGACACCAAAATACATAAGCGGACGCACCCGCACATTGAGATCGATTGATCTTGGAGAAGAAAGATGTGGTTGGATTGGATCGTTCACAGCAAAGAAAAGACCAGCGGCTAGTCCAGTAGAGGGCCAGGGCTCCCTTACCAACAAACGGAATCACGTCCGGATGGATCTTCACACCACGCCAGTCCACTCCAGTAGAGGGGATCGGAGGAGGAGGACGCCTACGAGAGAACCGAGTTCCTTCGCTTCGATGTGGAAGGAGGAAGGCTAGAGGCGGCGGTGTCAGGACCAATAATATTCATCTCGATTTCTGGACGATCAAAACCGATTAACAGTAGAATTAAAGAAGAATGAGAGAAAGGAAGAACAGAGAGGTGGAGAAAGTAGAGTAGCTATTTAAGATTTTTTTAATCGATAATTCTCAGTTTCTTAGAAGTCCATCGTTTATACATCACGTAAGGTCTGCCAGCAAGTAACGACAACGAAAATAACAGAAAGTTATGGTGAACAGTAATAGCAAATTACAAAATGGGAAATAATAAACACAATCATCCTCGTGGACCGTCCGATTGAATTAAGACTCTCCAACCGATCAAGTCGTGGACCGTCCGTTAACTGAAATAAAATGTGCTTCATCAATTTGCATCCAACTCATTTGAATCCTAACAAATGCTCCCTCCTTGACATCCTTGTCCTCAAGGATGGAAATCTGAAAAGATTCAGGCCATGAAGTTAGCATCCTCTCAAGTTACTACCTCCTGTGGTAGATTCATCCATTGGACTAGCCACTGGACCACATGTTCATTGTTCCTTGGAATGACTCTTCGATCCAAAATTGCCACAGGCTCCACTAGTATGTTCCCCCAAGATCAACCAAAGGAAATTCTTGGCTGGGAATCACCTTACTTCCAACATGTTTCTTTATCTGGTTGACATGGAACACAGGGTGTATCAAACAGCTTTCAGGAAGTAATAACTTGTAAGCAGTCCTTCCAATCTTCTCTAAGATTCTGTATGGACCATAAAATCTGGAATGGAGCCTCAATGAATTGTGTGGTCCCAAAGCATTGTGTCTATAAAGTTGTAATTTTAAATATACCATATCACCAATCTGGAACTCCCTCTCAGTTTTGTGTTTATTTGCAAAAAACTTCATTATGCTTTCTCCCATTGTGCCTTGATAGCTTCAAAGGCTACAACTCTCCCTTGCAATCTCCTTATGCTATCTTAAGTTGCAGAATTAGAAAGAGAGGCTTATGTAATTTGTGGTGGCTTCATTCCATATAAGGATTCAAAGGGGGTCATATTCAATGTTATGTGGTAAGAGGTGTTGTACCACCACTCTGCTTGTGCTAACTAAGAATGCCACCTCTTTAGACTAGCAAAGGTCATGCATCTCAAATAATTCTCCAAACATTGATTAACCCTCTCTGTCCGCCCATTAGTTTGTGGGTGGTATGCACTGCTCAGCCATATCTTCACTCCTACGCCTTGAACAATTCCTACCACAAAGTGCTTGTAAAGATTATATCCCTATCTGAGATTATTACCATTGGTAATCTATGCAGTTTGTATATGTGTCATAAGAACAAATCCACCACAGTATGGACTATAAAAGGATGGCTTAATGACAAGAAGTGAGCATACTTAGTGAATCTATCAACTATGCAGTTTGTATATGTGTCATAAGAACAAATCCACCACAGTATGGACTATAAAAGGATGGCTTAATGACAAGAAGTGAGCATACCATGATCACATCTTTGCCCTCTGATCTTAGCAACCCCTCTATAAAGTCCATAGTTATATGAGACCAGGCCATTTCGGGCATAAGGAGTGGCTGAAGCAAACCAGGATAAGGAATGTTTTCAGATTTATTCTTTTGGCAAACTGCACACTGCCTAACAAATCCTAAAACCATAGACTTCATTCTCGGCCAATAGAAGATCAATTTCATCCTTTGATAGGTTGCTCTTTCTCCAGAATGCCCCTAATGTTGATGCATGGAATGACTCCATTAACTATTTCCTCATATCTGTGTTAGTACCCACGTATAGTCTTCCCTTATACCTTATGACTCTATTGTGTAAGGTAAAGGATGGAACTACATTAGCATCAATCCTTAGCTTTTCTTCTATTTCTTTGCACCTTTCATCTCCTTGATAACTCAATAAAACTTCAGAGATCCAGTGAGGAATGACCAAAGTAAGGGCCATTGTTTTGGTTGAGTATTGTACTCTTGACAGAGCATCAACATCTCTATTTTCCCTTCATTTTTTATTCAACCTTGTAATTGTACCCTAGCAATTTTATCAAGAGTTTGTGCTGGATTCCATCAATCAGCCTTTGTTCATGGATATACCTAAGACTTTGCTCATTAGTTTTGATGATAAGACTAGCTTCAATCAAGTAATGCTTCCATTTCTTCAAAGCTTCTAAAATTGCCATTGCCTCCTTATCATGTGTTGACATTGCAGCTGCTTTGGGTCATAAGGTCTTGCTCATATATGATATTGGTCTGCCTTTTGCATAAGCGCAGCTCCTAGTCTATAGCCACTAGTACCAGTCTCTAACACAAAATGCTTAGAAAAATTCTGTAATGCTAATACTGGAGCATTGATTAATAAATCCTTAATCTTCTCAAATGAGTCTTGTCGTTCTTTTTCCCATTGAAAGACATTCTTTTTCAATGCCTGGAACATTGGTCGATAAATGATGCCAAAGTTTTTACAAACCTTCTGTAGTAACATGACAACCCTAAGAATCCACTCAACTGAGTAATGTTCTTGGGAACAGGCTAATCTCTCACTGCTTGTACCTTGCTAGCATCAGTGGCTACTCCCTGTTTACTGATCAGGTGGCTCAAGTACTCCACTTGCAATTGCCCAAAGGTGCACTTGCTCAGCCTAACATACAACTTATTACTCTTCAGAACTAAAAGTACAACTTGCAAATGTATCATATGCCCCTCCAAGGTTTCATTGTAAATCAATATGTCATCAAAGAAGACAAGGACAAATTTCCTAAGGTATTTAGCTAGGAACTCATTCGACAAGGCTTAGAAGGTAGCTGGAGTGTTTGTAAGTCCAAATGGCATTACCAAAAATTCAAAGTGCCCATTGTGGGTGCTGAAAGTTGTCTTTGTATGTCAGCTGGGTGCATTCTTATCTAGTGGTACCCAGATCTGAGGTCTAACTTTAAGTAATACTAGGCTCCATGCAAATCATCTAACAAATCCTCAATGATTGGGATGGGATGTTTGTTCTTAATAGTAAGTGTATTCAATTGTCTGTAGTCAGTGCATAATCTCCAGCTCTCATCTTTTTTCTTCACAAGAATGGCTGGTGAGCTATATGAGCCAACACTATGTCTGATGGTTTGGGCCTTGAGCAATTGTTCTATCAACTCCTCCATAACATCCCTTTTATGATGAGGTAATCTGTATGGTCTCACATTAATTGGCTTAGCACCAGGATTAAGTGGTATTGTATGATCATAATCCCTACAGAGTGGTAACTCCCTTGGTTCTGCAAAAACTTCAAGATACTGGTTCAAAATCTCTAGCGGCTCTGGATTGGCACATTTCATACCATCCTTTGCTTGTATTTCCTTTGAATAGATTACTGCCCCTGCCACTCCTTTGTCCATCATTTTCAATAGCTTATGTGAGTTAATCACACAATCAACCTTTGGTCCGTTTCATCTCTGAAAGTGACTATCCTTCGGCCATCCTTGAAAATACTTAGTTCTCTGGTTTTCAAATTGATGCCAACAAGACTATGATTAAAGATCCAATCACTACCTAGGATGATATCATATCCTTTGAGGCATAACAATCTGAAATCTGCCACAAATTCCTCCCCTTGAATAATATATTGGCAATCTCGACATATAGCCTCACTAGTCAATAATCCTCCATTAGCAATTTCAACTTGAATAGAGATATGATTGCTGATTTTGCAACCTGATTGCAGTGCCACCTCAGGGATCATAAAGGTTGTGGTACTCCCACTGTCTACCAATGCAATGGTGTAGCATTTCCCTATTTTAACTCTAAGTGTGAAAGTGCTAGCTTATGAACTTGTGCCCTGATGAGCATGTATTGATATTTGCACTTATGTATTATTCTCCTTATTTTCAGGACTGTCTGGTGGTGTGTTGAACTCAGCTTCTTGTTGTTCCTCATCATCTCCTTCTTCATCATCAATAGTTATAAGATGTATTTGCTTCTTAAATTTGCAAACTACTTGGTGCCCAGGTACGCAAGGTTTCTGACACTTAAAGCATTTTCCACTTCTCCACTTGTCAGATCCAGAAACAGCAGTTGATGTACTCTTTACCCTATTCTCTTTCCTATTAAAGTTTATACTCCCCCTTGAAACATTAGTGCCCTCAAAATTAGTTTTTCCTTTACCAATATTTGTCCAAGTTTCAGATTTCTTATACAGGGGTAGTTCCTCATAATCCCTAGCATAAGTGTATGCATCCACCAATGATCTTAAGCCAAGAGACTTCAAGGGTACCTTGATGTAATTCTTTAACCTAGATACAAAAAAATCCAGAGAGTATTCTTCCCTCAAATTTGGATTACTCCTTTTTACTTTTGCCATCACTTCATCAAACTTATCAACATAACTCAAAACAATACCAGTCTGATACAAGCTCCTAAAAGAATCTACCACATCAATCCTTCCCTCAGCTGCAAATTTCTTGCAAACTAAACCACATAAATGAGTCCAAGTCATACCAACAGTATCAATGCTATTACTACTAATCCATTGATCAGCCCTTCCTAAAAATATATTTATGCTATTTGTAATTTTTCTTAAGCAGGAGTTTTTGACAACTCAAAATACCTCTCAACCTTCCGAATCCATGCTTCAAGATTATCACCATCAAATTTGGGAAATTCTAACTTTCCTCAATGAGTGCCTATAGTGATTCCTCTCCCTTACAAAATCGTACAACCCATCCCGCCCCTCAGGAGGTCTAGCCCAGTGTGGATCTAGTCTTGTGTGTTGGACAACATGTGGTGGTGACCATACATGACCATAGGGAGGCACACCCGTGTTAGTTGTATTAACATACTGTGACCCATAACTATTTCCCCATGCCCTAGTGATGTTACCACTATCAGTGCGGTTGCTAGTAAAGGAGGACACGACACCATGTGCTGAAACTGAGGATTAAACCGATGACTGCAGTTACCTGAACGGGGTAAAGGGGGGCAAAGGAACATCTACTTCCTGATGTGATAGCTATTCTTCCATGTGTACTGTGATTTTCCTCATTTAGTTGTTGTCCCAAATGACTACCAACACCATCTATCCCAGTTGTCGAGCTACGGTTTCCTTGAACTCTCCCTGACCTTGATTCGCCAACATCAAGTTCACCAGATTGTCCATTTATTGCTGCATGTGCATGGTGTCCTCTTGCATCTGGACTTGCATTTGTCTTATCCTATCGCCCAACCGTTGATTATGAGTATTCATCTCTACTAACCTTCCTTTGATTTCTTCAACTTCACTTGCCAGATGCAACTCCATTCCTTCTTCTTGTTGTAAATATGCCCTAGAGGCAATCATAGAGATGATGATATTTCATTATGTTCATGATTTTGATAATATGTTATCGTGTTCCTTGAATGAATCATCATTTATAGATCAATAAGTATGTGACTTATTGGTGGAACTCTTTAACTTATATGATGCATTCTACATGTATCCTGGTCGGATGTCACTGGTCGGAACACCAGTGACTCTATGACCAGCACATATATTGATTGATGACCATGTTTCACCGGTCATGGATATGGAGATATCGAATCAATAATGTGAGCACATGTTAGAGAACATGGGGTTGGATAGACCCACCATTGAGACACTATTGAGATTGTTATGAATCTTTGTGTCATTAGTTGGTCTCAAGTAATGGTGATGTATAATCCTTAGACCTGAGATCAGCATGGTTCCCTACATGTGTAATAGCACTCTTAAGGGTTGCCAAACGCTACTCGTAACTGGGTAGTTACAAAGGTAGCTTTCGGGTATGCTATGAAACATGCGGAAGGATGTGACTGGTAGATGGGATTTGCCCCTCCTAACATAACAGGAGAGATGTCTCTGGGCCCCTCGTGGTGATCGGATAAAGAAAGTGCATGACCATGCCACTAGTGGTTTTAGTGTTGACCACATGATGTTATCCGACACTCGATCGAGAAAGTATTGAACAGTCCATGGATGACACTACATCTCACCTGGAGTTCAACCAGACATCGTGAGGCAAAGGGAGAATACATGAGTAGATCGCTTAGTTCGATCAGTTACGTGCTAGTCGTATGGAGATACGAGCTGGTCGTAGATTGGTCGAACGTAATCATAGAATGGTAAGGACCTGGTCGTAAGGAGTTACGAACTGGTCGGGACCTAATACGATCTGGTCGTATGGAGATACGAACTGATCGTAAGTGATGAGAACCTGATCATAGATCATATCACATCAAGGTTCGTCCGATATATTCTATGTGTATTTGGGAATCGTTATGTGCTGCTAGGTACCGCTAACAACTGGTGGTCGGAAAAGAGTTTCCGAGTCATAACCGATTACACATGAACCTGTGGGGTCGCGCACTTAAAGGGGTGGGATCTGTTTTGGATGGTGATCCGAATTCGTATAGGCTACGAGTTCCTAATGGGCCTCAGGTTCGAGACCCATCATGGATGCCTATATAAAGAGGGGTGGTGGCATAGGGTGAGGAGAGAGAATGATCTTTGGAAGAACTCCCGAAACCCTAATAGCCACGCCTTTTCAACCACGATGTCGGTGCTAGCATTCCAGCGCGTGGTGATCCTACCCCGTACGTGTGGATACCTCGGAGGTGTTGTTGCAAAGCATCAGCACTGGGACGATCCGCAACTCGTGACGTTCACCGGAGTTGGAGGAGAAGTCACGCGACGAGTACGACCACTCCGAGGAGCAGACGCGCGACGAGTGTGACCACTCGAAGGAGGAGACGCGTCGTGAGTACGACTACGACTGCATCAACTCGCTACAACAACTCTACTTCCGCTACGAGTCGGCGCGTCTAGCGGTAATCTCGTGATCTATTACTTGCGGTGGTTCCCTGGTTGCACGGTAAATTTTTGTTTGTGCTATCGTAGTCTTGCCGCGTTTCCCAACACTTCTCCCACCGCATGCTTGTCTCCCTTCAGCATCTTGCACAAATCCCCCCTTGGTGATAGATCTGGTATTTTACAGAGAGAAGTCAAGACTCTCTCAAACCCTCTACTAGTGAATTCTTCTTCAGATTCAAAGCTCTAATCTGAACTCCACAAGCTGGATCCAGAATTTTACATAGGAAACTTGTTCCTCAAACCCTTTCCACTCGTGAACGGCTCAGATCTGAACTGATATGCAAAGGATTGTCTTGCTCTGATACCAAATGTCAGAACCCAATAATGTTGATCTCAATTTCTGGACGAATCAGAACCGATTAACATAGTTGAGGAAGAACTGTATCAAATTCAATGGAGAAAGGAAGAACAGAGAGAAGGGGAAAGTAGCTATTTAGGGTTTCATTTAATCGATAATTCCTAGTTCCTTACAAGACCATCGCTTATATATCACGCGAGGCCTACCAGCAAGTAACGACAACGAAAATAACAGAAAGCTATGGTGAACAGTAACGACAAATTATGAAACAAGAAATAGTAAACTCCATCATCCTCGTGGGTCGTCCGATTGAATTAAGACTCTCCAACCGATCAAGTCGTGGACCGTCCGATTGAATCAAGACTCTTCAACCGATCAAGTCGTGGACCGTCCGATTGAATCAAGACTCTCCAACCGATCAAGTCGTGAACCGTCCGTTAACTGAAATAAAATGTGCTTCATCAATCTGCATCCAACTCATTTGAAGCCTGATAGGCGGGTTTAGCGACTCTGGCAAATAGGAACTCTTGAGCGAGAGACTTCTCCACCTCTTCTCGTCGGGATCTCGAGCTGGAGGCGGGCGACAGCTTTTGTCGGTGACCGGCACCGGCACAGGGGGTCGGGGCGGCGCTACTCTTGCTCGCCTCGCGTCGTTTAGGTTGGCGTAGCAACCGAGTCGGGCTGCTCTTTCCTACTTGGGTTTCCACTACAAGAACCCAAGCCCATGCACGCGTGCCTATCAGAAGCTCAAAGCTCAAGGCCCCATTTACAACAGCTTTTTTATGTAAAATTACATAGTTTTCCTTTAAAATATATGCATTCCAAATAGGCCCTAAAAAATCTACATAGAATATCATATTACAATAGTTTTTTTCTATAGAATCTATTATAGCAACCATTTTTTTTAGAGCAGGATAATAAGTTAATATAAATATCTTAAGACTTACGAGGCATGAATCATGAGTTCAAGTCCCAAAAACGTAGAAAAGTCTATACAAATAACCCACAGTTGGTGGGAATATTGTCATCAAAGAAACGATGTGTGTCATGTACCAATATCAGGACACAGGGGATACAAGTACTTTGGAGAAATTGGAGAATGGTAATGGAGAAATAAGACTAGGAAGTAGAAGAATTTGGGGAATTTAGACTTGGAAGAAGCAAAGCAGAGATGGAGAATGAGAAGAACTAGAGGAAGGAGGAGGCTAATGCCTTCAGGTAATTTCTTGTTCGATGCCCTCCATCTGACGCTGCTCCTTTTAATCTCGGGGCCGACTATGCTACAGTCGCATAAAATTTTCTTAAAACCCAGTCACTTTCTTCGGTACATTGGATCACCATCCAATGGTTTCTGCTTTTTATGTTGAAAAATCTAAACTAGACAAAAGTAAATCTAGGTGAACTCTACAAATACAAAAACAAAACAAAAAAATCTAAACTAAACAAAATTAAATCTAGGTGAACCCTACAAATACAAAAATAAATAGAATTAAAAGTTATAGTAAAGTTATGCTAAAATTGTACATCACATGATAATGCAATTTTAGGCTTAGTACTGTGTAATTGTAGGTGACTGGGTTTTAAAAAATTTCAGACGACTAGGAGCTAGCAAAAGCGTATAATCTCACACTACTTACTTGCATGGGCTACAGCCCATGGTGAAACCCAGCCCGCCAAGGAGTCTGTGACATTCTCCTCTCCTTCAGTTTCTGCTTGTCCCCAAGCTAATGGAACTTATAGCTTCTTTATAGCAATACACTTACACCCACTAGGTTATCTGCGCTTCAGCAGCACCAGGCATTATCAACTCCTTCACTGCCACTGCCATATTCAGAAAACCCTTCATCTTCAAGAAGTTTGGCAAAGTGCTTGCATCAACGCCATAATGTGCAAAGATAGCAAATGCTTGCAACTCATTAACAACATTGTCATTCTCCTTAACTTCTGTAGCAGCAAAAATTGGAAGCAGTACGTTGTGGTCATATTCTTCTCCTCAAAGGCCAATAATACTCAGGTTCAACCTCAATTTCCAAAGATGCAGACTAATTAGATATCCCCAGACTCGCCCAATATCAAACACCACGACACCAAGGCACCAAGTATGTGAATAAGCTCTGAACATCACTCGACATAAACGCTTATATACTCCATAATTCCAGTATTGCTTCCAGGCATGATCTGCAAGTGGTAATCCGAGCAATAATGACTTCCTTGCAACATGTGAATTGTAGATTTCCAATTCATAAAGAGCATCAAGTGTAGCCTTGATAAGAACAGGGTTCCCATTCAACCCAAGTGACTGCAACCTCTCCCCTTCTCTGATTTCTATCATAACCTTTTCTCCACTCTGTAATTTTGTTTCTCCAGGGGTTGAGCGCTATTGTTTTCGTAGTATGGTGCTCAACTTGCCATATTCTTGCATCCCCGGTCACCAATAGGCCATAGTTAAGTTCAACAAGTACACAAACCATGTCACAAAAAGAGCACATGAATTTATGTCCTTGGAAGCCGTTCTTTCAACCAGTTCTCTTGATCATTATTGTAGCCTCCATCAAGCTGACAAAACATCACAATAAGACCCTCAAAGATATTTTTACCGACATGCTGAATGAAATGGTTTAGATTAGTATGCATAAACCCATCGGGCTTCAGCTGCATGAATAACGACTTTGCTAACCTAACTCCCTTGCCACTGTCGATAGAGAATAACATTGTCCAACCAACTACCTCCTGCTTGCTATCAACATTGAGTTCTCTTGTACACAACAACACACAATTTCGCGTAGTAAGCATCACCTCACCGCACTTCTGATGTGCCAATCTGATCAACTTGTTGCAGAAGTTTGAAACTGTCACCTCACAACTCTTAGATAATCCTTGAGACAAGGGAGGAGCCCATGGTTGCTTCAGCGGCACTCTAGCTCGATAGTAAATGAACGATGGCCACAGTGGAAACCACATCCATGTTCTTTTGCTACACATATTTTTTATTACCTGTGCAAGGACTATGCTCCATATACCCAATAAAGCCCCCACAACACTGTGGCATAATAAATTCTTGGTAGGCTTCAAGGAGCTCATCTAGCCGCTCTTCCCAAGTCCAGATTTGTGGAATTAGAAGGTAGCGACAATCAAAATTAGTACCACAACGCTTCAGCTGCACTACCATTTTGTTCATAGAGAAAAGCATTGTCCAGTCAACCATTTCCCCATTGCCATCACCACCACATTGCAAGCATTTCCAAGGTTTCCCATTACCAAGCAGAACAATACAAAAGCAGGACTTTGACTTCACGGTAGGAGCAAATAAGTGCAGCACTTTTGTTTCTGTTGTAGCAAGAGTTGATTTCCTTGACTTGATTCGCATCCATCCAACACACAGCAGAGGTTCAACAATACTTCCCTAGGAAGATGGCCAGGAGGTCAGCACCTTTGGAGAGAGCACAACTTGATTTATGAGAGGGCAAGGTGGCGGCCATGGCTGCTTGTGCTGCTTGTGCTGCATTCCGGCTCGATAGCAGATGAGAGATGGCCATGGTGTCAGCCATAGCTGAGCTCCTACACCCACGATCTCCACTAGCATAGGCGGTGACCATGGTTGCCTCTCGACCCACTTCGTATGAGGTGACCACAACACCACAGTACTCTTGTCGGATATTCCGTCGAGCGCCTTTTGTGCACCAATGTTTGTGTTGTCCATAATAGAGTGGAAGACACGCACTGATGTTTCTACTGTATAGGAAATGTCGGTGTTGTTACCATTAGGGCTTGTTTGGATGCTAGGGGGCAAAATCCCAAGGAAGAAAACCCCAAAGGGGATTTTGAAGGGCATGTGGAATCCCCCTTAACCCTTTGGGAAATTTTCCCGCTCGAGAATAAAATCCCTGTTGGTTGCCGAGAATAAAATCCCTATTGCCCGAGAATAAAATTTTTAGATTCACACACGCATAAAAAGAATGGTGGTTCTTCAATGGTGTCATCCCTCTACAGCAAAACGGCAGGGTCTGAAAAGAGTATAGCCAAAACCAAAAAATCTTCTTGCCAGTCTCTCCTTTCACTCCTTCGCGAGTCCTTCCTCAGCCTGTCACCTCTGCATAGCTAGCCTAGCTTAACATAATGCTTCCACATGTGGAACAATGTGGTTATTTTCCAATTTTAGAATGATTTTTGAATCTAAGCACTAAGGGAAACAGGGATGTAAATAATGTCTAGATTGTACATCTCTCCCTAACCACATGTAATTACCTCATATCTATATATAGGACAAGATATGAAATTATGAATAGGCATATCAAGCCTTGGGCATTATACTTTTCCATATGTTATCTCCTGGAGGACCTAGACCATGCAACATCAACGATATACACAAAAAATGGTCCCTGACATGTATCAAACTCGCCAATAAAAGACAAGGTGCCAACATCACAGATCAAATAGCAGTATAGCACAACAATAAATGGAAACAAGCCGGATAAACAGAGAACACCACTTTATGAATTGACAAGATTAGGAATAGTAGAAGGTGTCATGAAATTGCCACACTACCTTATGATCAGAGATTGGCAAATACAGGACAATGGTACCAATGCCTTAAGTTGCAGCTTTGGTTACCTGACAAGTTACTATACTTTTGATCATCAACAAGTTACTATAGTTTAATGGTTTTTTATTTGTTTTGACAAGAATCTAAAGAGCAAATTCGTTGCCTCTTAACATAAAAATAAATAAAAATTGAAGGCTTATGAATTATGATTCTTTTGGTCTGAACTAGCAAAACCTGTGTTTGTCCTTTAACCAGATTAAGAAGGCTACCTACATGACATGAAATCGGCAAACACCATATCCCAGATTCTACAAAGACACTATGTATCGATTCCAGAAAACCAGCTGATCAAGGATTCACAATCGGGAAGTCTACAACATAGTTGTGAAGACCAAGTGCAAGAATCCTAGTTAACTAGCTCGCTGAACCGTGTAAGACGGCAAATTCCAGCAAGGTTCGCATAAACCAACCCCAAAACAAAGATTCAGACCCTTGCTCATAAGAGGCGCACTGACACCCACCGCTATAAGGCAAAATTGAGTACACATACCATTCTAGAACAGATTAAAACCATAAAACTCGCGGAGGGAAAATAGGGAGAGAAAAACTAATACCTAATCCCAGCGATCCGGGACGCCAAAGAGATCAGAACTGCAGTGATGGAATAGCAAGCCCTCAAATCAATGCTCCCAGAAAAATTCTAAGAAGAATGAACCGGAGTGTGAGTGAGGAGGAAAATGTAGATGCAATTTGGGGGGGCGCGAGTTGAGAGCGTCGGTCAGAGAGGGGGCTTCGAGTGGTGAAGGGAGATGTACTTTGGGAGGGGTCTTCGGATGGTGGCGGCGCGAGTTGGGGGCGGCGGCTCGTTCTTGGGGCGTCGGGAAGGGGGAGGAGCGGTGCGGGGGGGAGGCCGACCGGTGTGGATCCGGCCGAGGCTTGGAAGAGGAGGCGGCGCCAGGACGCGGGAAGAGGAGGAGGCCGAGCGGCGTGGGGGAGCGAACGGGTACGTACGGGGTGGGGAGGGGATGCGGAGGGAGGAGCCGAAGCGGAGGGAGGCGTTCGCGATGAAGGAGGACGAGGAGAATAATTCATGTGTCTCGACGCGGTGGTTTTTCCCCGTGGAATCGAGGGGGATTGAGCGGGGAATGGGCCGTTTGCAGTGATCCAAACAACGAGTTCGCTAGCGCCGGGGAATATTCCCACGGGGATTTTGCTATAGGGGATCAGGCGGGGATACTGTCCTTTCCCTGTGCTCCCAAACAAGCCCTTAGTGTTGGTGATGAGGTAGTTGGCGCTGAGCACGTAGGAGTTGAGAATGGTGGCGCTGACGGTTTTGGTGATGACGATGTCATCGTCCATCACCACGGTAGATGGCGATGCCATAGGGTCTAGATGAGACTCGATGGAAGTGCAGAAAAGCGTTGGCCCTAAGCAAGGCCATGGCCAAGCGTCGGAGTCAACCTCGGATTGTAGAGGCATTTTGTCGAACATCTAGTGCGTGGTGATGTCACCAGTGTCAACATGCACTTGAGTCGCAGGCACCAGTGGTGCGAGGTCGGAGACGGCGAGGACGAGCAGGGCGGTGGTCAACGGAGAACTTTGGGTCGCGTCCGGCATGAACGCGGAGGTTTGCATGCTGGTGTCGTCGGGACAAATCATCGAACAGCTGGTGGGCATCATAGTGTCCAGCTCGCCGGTGGCGAACGACCTCGGCGAGGAGGCCTTCGCGTGCTCCACATGCACCCGAATGGCCGTGGGCATGCCTCCTGAGAGCAGGGACATGATCGTGACCTTAGCGTCACCGACGTTGGGGCCAGGGCCTGACGTCGAGCACTTTTGGTGGTGTCACGGTGGCTAGGGCGGAGTCCGTGCACGGAGTAGCTGTCACCACAGCGTGGTCCGCCATGGTGACGCAGTGGGATGCCGATGTGGTCACTGACTGCGTTGAGGCTCGAACGGACATGACCTGTGGCAGGAAGGTGGCCACCAACTCCTTCATCTGGTATGCCACACCTGTCAGATCAACCAACTTCTTCTTCGTAACCGTGAGCAAATCATCCAACATCGCCATGCATCGCAGCTTCTCTTCCTCAATCATGGCCGCCTAGGTGTGAGAAACCTCCAGGACTGACAGCTCTAATACCATATTGTCACATACCAACATCAGGATACAGAGGATACAAGTGCTTCGGAGAAATTGGAGAATGGGAATGGAGAAATAAGAATGGGAAGTAGAAGAATTTGGGGAATTTAGATTGGGAAGAAGCAAGGCAGAGATGGGGAATGAAAAGAACTAAAGGAAGGAGGAGGCCAATGCCTTCGGGTAATTTCTTGTTGGATGCCCTGCATCTGATGCGTGCTGCTCCTTTTAATGTCACGCCACCTGCTTTCATGGGCTACAACCCATGGTGAAACCCAGCCCGCTGAGGAGTCCGTGACAATGTACCACATCATTTAAGCTATACAATAGCTGTTAATCAGTTAATATGATACCAAATTAGTACAGGAACTCAATCAATAGCCCTTTCAGGGACAAACATCAAAGGACTGTGAACAAACATCAAAGGACTGTGAACAATCTGAAAATTACATACAATTCTCTCGACCGACAAAAAGGAGGAAGAAAAAAAGTTACATACAGATCTATTTCTTCTCAACTCTCCTACCAAATTATACCAACCGTGGTAAGCTTTTAAAAAAACATACATGGCATTTCACAGCAATGCAGAGCCTGTACAACTTATCAGAAACAACAGCAGTTAGACTCTACACACAATCATCATGTCATCAAATAGCAGACATGCAATCAATCTTCGTCTTTACAACGTAAACAATTGGCTCCCGAGGGTGATGATGGCGGTTCCGTCGCCCATGATCGTCGTCAGAGACATCTCCGTCTCGAGAATCCGGTCTAGTTCGGTCGCAATCAGCCTCATCTTCGGTCGCCTTCTGGAGGATGGGTTCAGGCACTGGAAGGTGAGACCAACAAATTCTTTCATACCTTCTGAAGTAAAACTGCCACCTAACCTTGGGTCAATCAGTTCATCTGAACTAAAATGTACTTCCATCTTTCAAAATGACAAGAAAATGCCTGTCAGTTGGAGGTTAGGATATGGAATCTGATGGTGCACAGGAAACTGCAATTCTCTGTTGAAATTGTTAACGATCTTTCCTTTAAAGTTTATATCTCAATCAAGGTAGGAAAATAGCATATCAACTATCAAGGACCAGTATTCAAGTAGAAATATTCAAAGAAGAATTTAAGTAATCGTATTGAAATTTACATATGCGTTTCATAGCCAAAAGAGCGTGAAAATTCCTCAAGACGGATATTTTCTAGCTGTTGAAAAGTTGGTGAAATCCTAGTCCATTGCCTTTACCAAACCACCATAGTTACATTTTGTCAATGTGCACATAGACCACCTAATCATAGGCTAATTATTGTACCATTGAATCAAAGATTCTGTTCTTTCTCCTAGCAAAAAAGTTAGCAAAAGCTTCACATGATCCCTCAAAGTTTTAGAGACTGAGCATGAAGACTTGCTTAAGATTCTTTGGAACAAACAGTAAAAGTTCATAGCTTTCTTTCTTGGTAACTTACAGCTACATGTCAATGGAAATTACCCAGTGGGCCAGAGATTCTCTGGATTCTGGAGATGCCAAGCGAACAGCTTCTCTACCAGTAATTAGTTCCAAAAGGAACACTCCAAAGCTGTACACATCGCTGCTTTCAGAAAACTGTGCCACCGAGTGTACCCTAAGAACAAACATGCTCAATGAGTCACAAATGATTGTTATCGAAAGCAGTAAACTAATCATTCCACAATTGCAAGAATAATAACAATATAAACTGATGACATTTTTCCTAAAAAAAGAACTGATGACATTTTTCCTTAAAAAAAGAACTGATGACTTGTGGCAAATTTCTTGTACAAGTTTTTCGAATATATAAATCACCAATGGCAACATGGTGGCCACATATTTGTTGTCTGAAATGAAACATAGAGGATAAAAATATGTGGTAAAAGAACTTACTCAGGATCTTGGTAGACACTGCTACTAAACCCATGTGATGGACCGACATCTTCATATCCTCTAAGTAACCTAACAAGTCCAGCATCAGCCACCTTCGCAATGAAATTTTCATCGACCAACACATTGCTTGTCTTGAAGTCCTTGTGAATCAAAGGAGGCACAAGACTATGCAGATGATTCAGACCTGCAAGTCAAACAGCAAGTATACTTAATTTTGCTTAATGTCACCAAAAAAGGGAATAAGGCACAGTTTCATTACCTTTAGCTGAACCAATGGCTATTGAGAGCCTTTGTTTAAACTCAAGTCGTGTCATGGAGCCTTTCCCAATATCTGGTAAATAGTGTAACTGTGTAGTAAGGCTTCAGGAAAATAGTAAGGCAAGAAAAGCCACAATCTAATTCCTAACAAGAATGACACATTACCATACAGATGGCCACAGACACTGCCATTGGGCAAGTATTCAAACACTAGCATTTGTAGACCCCCTTCTTGGCAATAACCGATGAGAGTTACAATGTTTCGGTGACAAATCTCTGAAAGCCTCCTAACCTGCATTATACAACGGACACCAAAGAAGTTAATGAAGTGTCAATTTATTAGGCTGCAACAAATGCATTTATCTAACTGTCCCTGTCTAACTTATGATACTTTTGGACTAGAAAGCAACAATAATTGACAAGAAACAGATCTTCCTAACTTACAAACAAGTCATTTGACTAAAAATTTCACTCCATAAATATGGCACAATTTAGCAGTGTAACTAAGTGTTGAATCCAAATAATAATACAATGTATATGAACTCCCAAGTCCGCATCACAGAAAACACCAAAAACAGAAAATTGTAAACGCGGATGATGAAAACTTAACAAATGCAATTCAGAAAAAAGGTTAAATTTTACTCTGCTCATAAGCATGACAGGATGCAGCTAAAGTATATTTCTTTGAAAACTTTCCGAGCCACAATAATGTCCCTGTATTTGCATCCACATTTTACCTCGTCAGCAAACTCCTGCCTTGATGCTCCCATGCGCCTCTTGATCGCGACGACCGTGCCATCAAGAAGCAACCCCTTGTATACCAAACCAAAGCTCCCCGCGCCGACCAAGTTGGCCTCACTGAAGTTCTTGGTCGCCTGTGCCAGCTCCTCCAAAGAGAATTGCCTCACACCTTGATGCTCCGGCGCTGAGGAACCTCGGCCCCCCTTGCCCCACTCCACTGATGCCAGCAGCAACCCATACATTTACATTACATTAGCACAAGGACAAATTGTTGCAGCACTGACAGCATTGCCATCCATGGACGATACAAGAAGCAAGAATCACAATTCACCTAGGGTGGAAGGATTGGAGGAGCCGGTCTCAGAGTTCTTGTTACGCCGCGCCCTGAGCCGCACTGCACACCACAGCGCGATCACCACGGCCACCGCAACGAGCAAAGTGGTGCCACCGGCAGCAATGCCAACTACGACGGCGATTGGCAATGACATCCGGGTGCCCGTGACATCGAATCTGCAAAGTCGTAGTGGGGAATTTTTCCTGTCAGAGCAAGCAGCAGCACTGCACTTGATAAATGGTCAAGCAAGCAACTCCCCAAACAAACATTCAAAATCTAAACCCCCTGCCAATTCATCCATCCATCTCCCCCTGGACCTACCCCCAAATCAGTGAGTGCTATAGCTCCAGCATTCATCAATGCAGCAGCAAATCTTTATCCAAATTGGCGCCTCAATTGGGCAATGCAGCTATATAGACATATCTAGGTAGGAGCAGGACCAAGAAACCAAGAACTCCTTTACCCCAAGAAATAAACACTGCAAGAAGCGGCGGTTCTTTAAAGAGGACGTGGACCGGGTGGTGGCGATCAATCAAGAGAAGAGCAAGAGGATGATGATGATGATGGATTGGGGCTGTGGTGGTATTATCCACCCCCACATGGCAAATTGTTGGATCCCTGCGGTGCGGCCTTTTGTCAAAGGGGCGGTCTCTTGCGCGGCCACACCACCCCATGTGTGTGCGCGTGTCGGGGGGCGTGCGCGTGAGCGTAGGCCGTAGGGCCGAACTCTGGGCTGTGGTAGGGGGGAGGGGGGCTGCGCCTAGCCTAGCCACAGAGAGAGAGAGAGAGAGACACTTCATGCATTGGAATCTCTCACCGTCTCTCCTCTCCTCACCACGATGTTCTTTCTTCCGCTTCCTTTTTCTTCTCCTTTTTTTAACAGAGGAGCACAAGTGCACATACGGTACACATATGGGTTCATACTGATGCGATGCCATTTGCCAAGAAGGAAGCAAAAGATCTCAGGATGAATGGGAACAAAAAGGGTGAAAGAAAAGAGGAAGAAAGGGAGAGTGTGAGATTGTGATGGCGTGGTTGTTCCTACTTTCCCGTACAAGAAAAGGAGAGAATCTGCTTGCTCCGGAGGAGGCCATCTCTCTCTCTCTCTCTCCTTTCGAATTCACTGAGGACACCCAGCGTCCTTTTCATCTCTCTCTCTCTCTCTCTCTCTCTCTCTCTAACACACACATTACCATCGTCAGGGCTCGGAGAGGACTTGTGTGGCTGTTTTCTTGGGATGCTTTCGTCCTCCTTGCCGGCACAACGAATCCATGCCTCTCCTTTACAGGATCCTCATTTGGCTCTGGTTGGCGCTGGCGATCCTCTGCATTCGGCATTCTGTTGTGGATTGAATACCAGTGAGCAGTTTTGTACACTCCGTCCGTTAGAAAAAAAATGTAGGGCGTATTTTGTTTTGCATATAGACTAAAGAGACATTAAAAATGATTAAGATTACCCTTAATTATTATCTCTAAGTGGCATATTCAATACATGTATACAGTGAATATAAAGTAAACACGGATATTTATTAGAAGTATAAAGGGAACAACACACTTATTTTATATTGGAATGTCAAATACGCCTTACATTTGTGAACAAGATCATTCAAAAAAATACGCCATACATTTTTTGACGAAGGGATTATTATTCCGGGTGTCTAATAATCTCTTAGCAACTACCGGACCGTTTGAACAGTGGGAAATGAGCGGTGGATATGAGGTCAGGTAAATTTAGTCGTTGGATCGTGAGATCGAGGGATAAATTTATCCCACCTTATATTCCGAGTTATTGGTTGATTTAATCTATTTTTGAAACATAATAGACTTCTGCGTTCGAAATGACAAAAATAGCATCCTTACCGCGCTAAAATATCGCAGCATGTCACGTGCTACGATCCTAGATTACGACTGGACACGTGTTCAGCTCCCAGCCGGCAGCAGGTGACCTGTCTCACGCCCAATCCGCGGCAGGTCGGCAAGCAGGCGCGGCAAGAATGTGCGCAGGCCACCTCATGCTGACTGAGCGCGCGATAGACCACTTGTCGTCGGCTGGGATCTCGACACATGTCTTGCTGTGGTTTAAGATTATGGTACATGGATTGTCGCAACATTTTCGCAAATATCATTTTGCCCATGTCGTCTTCTTCCTTCTTCTCAATCCTTCTTCCTACCCTCCTCCTCCTCCACTTCCACCGCCGCCGACAGCTCCGACTGCCGGCGCCACCACCTCCAACACCACAGCAAACGCAAGAAGAAGCCATCGCCTCTGTCGCCGTCTCTCTCGTCAACGCCGAGAACACCACTGGCTGGAAGCCACTGCGCCAAGGTGTGGCCGTGTCCAAGAAGATCCCCAAGGCTAGCACCAAGCTCATCGTGGCCAAGAACCAACCTACCATCGTTGCCACTTAAAGAAGGAGGTGGCGGCAGTGTCATCGACGCCGGCCCCAGCAGCCTCCTCGTCTTCCTCCGCTCGCGTGCACAACCCCACCGCATCGTCCGCGCTGGCGCGGCTCCGTAGCGGCGACATCGGCACGTGCAGCACCCCGCTCTACACCGTCCATGACATGGTCGACGCCGCCAGCTCTGCCTTGTCGTCCGCCATCGTCTCCGTCGACCGCAACACTACCCCGCTCACCCGCTCGTCCCCGCCACATGCACCGCTGGGGGAGGGGCGTGGCGTAGGGAGTAGGACGGTGGGATGAGGTTTGGGGATAAGGAGAGAAAGGAGAAAGGGGAGGGATGAGGAGGAAGACGGGGTAATTTGGGTATTTTGGGAAACATTGACGACAAAAATATAACGGAGTTGACGGCTGTAGCAAAAAGGGTAATAATTGTGAAATGTAATGGCATGGAAGGGAGAGGTCATGTTGTAATGGCAGATGAGGGATCCATAACATTTGCAGTGGCATATAATTTTTCCCCTAAACCAGATGGGACTAAACTAATCCTTTTATAACTTGTGGGCCTAATTTAGGTAAGTGTCTATATAGTCGGATCCTTCAGAAATGAGGTGATATACAACACATACTATGTTATGGTGGTTATTAAAAGAGGAAATTCCTTACTTGCTATTGGAAGTTGGCCTAATCCCTGATATGTCATCGAAAAAATATTATTATCTTCATTGTCATTCAATCTCAACTTTCATCTCTTATTTGCCACTCCCGTCAGTTGGTTGTTAAGTGGTGTGTGAAAAGACTATATTGCCATTTTTCTTTCTCTTGTAATTCCATCTTTCTTAGCCCACCAACTACTTCTCTAACTACTCCCCTGCTTCTTCTTTTCGATGTGTTCACTATGCTACGATGGAGTCAAAGGGTGTCGTGTGGCTACACGAGGTAAGGGTGATGATTTGGCACGGTGGTGCGGCCAGAGAATGACAGGGTGGGGCGGAACAAAGGCAGACAAAATAGGGAGGTTAGAGCGAATGAAACAGAGAGGTAGGGTAGACCGCGACGGCGAGATGCGCTAGTGGAACAACAGCTACATGATGAGCACGATGCGTTCCCAGGCGTGGAGGAGCGGCACGCGGTGGACCCCAGCGCTGAGGAGGTCGGTTGCGGTTAGAACAGAGCAAAAAACGACAACGAGGCAAGAAAAGGGAAAAAATTCACTAGTGCAAAATCCGACACCCTTCGGTCAAATTAGCTAGCTTATGAGCACAAGGAGGTCACATCAGCTCTTTGGGTGGTGATGGTGCGACCTGTTATGGCCTGTGGTGGTCGGGAACGCTGGAGCTGGTGCCGACGCTACACGGCGACTACATCGATCGTGGGAGGTGGAGACAGGCGGTGGAGTCGACCGGGAGGTGAAGATGGCGGAGACGTCAACCGGAGGAGGTGGATGTCGGCGATGGTGAGATTTCTTCGACGACATGGGTAGGGGAAGCGGCATGGGAAGCAACGCAGACATGGGGAGGCGGCGTGGATCAGAGAGAGGTGGCGTGGATGGGGTCAACAGCGCTGGCCAGAAGGAGGCGGAGAGGAAAGAGGGAGACGGGAAGAGAAGGAGAAGATGAGAAGAAAGTGGAAGAATTGAAGGGAAGGAGAAGGGAAGAGGAAAGAGGAATAAGAAGCTAACCAAGTGGGCCAGACACAAGGGGTAAGTATGTTATTTGCGCCAAAATCTGATAACATCAAGGGACTTAACGACGACCCTCTTATGGTCTCCTGATGGGAGTGGCAAATAAGAGACAAAAGTTGATATTGAATGGCAATGAAGGGAGGATCACTTCTCCGATGGCATATGAAGGAAGTGGTCAGCTTCCAATAACAAATACGTAATTAACCCTTATTAGAATGTGCGATGTACCCACGGTGGGGTGTTGTAGTTGTGGGTGTACGGGGACGAACTTAGCAGCTAATGCCTGCCTCGCCCTTCAGAACTAGGTGGAGAAGATCGGAGTCATGATCTGTGTTCACCATCTTATCCATCGCGTTCGCTTGGTTGGGCCGTTGCAACGCAGACGCAGGCTCTTGCTCCAATTCTTGCGCTCTCGACATGAGATGACCAAAATTACAAGTGAATCCAGCGCCGTTGCCCCCCTCTGCTAGAGACCCGCCATTTAATGCATCTATTTATGCGGAGCGCCCTTGTGTCATCCTCGTCGTGCACCATCACGCATCCTACAACAATAATTGGTTTTGAAAATTAGAACCAAAATATAAGGTGGCATTTCTTAATGAAAAAAATGATATGTGCTTGTATTTATGCATTTTACATACATGTTTTCTTCATCGTCCATTGCTCATCCTACAACAATAATTGGTTTTGAATAGGTAAGCCGAAAGAATAAGAGAGATAATTTATTGTAATATGATGATCCTTGGTGTTCACCAATTTTGAGGAGTAAAGGGTACCACAAATTTTCCTTCACAAACACGCTTTCAATAAAGGGAATGCTTATAGCTAGCTTAGCCCAATTTGGTGACGCGGTCTAGGTGCCATATATAGACGTGAAATCAAATGCTGGTCGCATAACAGGCCAGCACAAATAATTCAAAACATTCCACGTCACAAACTTTTAGTTTGCGTATGCATACAATTTATAACACGCGTGCGTATATTCCAGTTGTGCATGTTGTCATATTTTAAAATGTTTTTGACTGGTAATTGTGTAACATAAACAATACTGTTACGATATTTCAGTACACACATAATGCAATCTAATCTTACCAACTACGTTGGATTAAGCTAGCCTTCTACGCTTATAATCCAAAAAAAATTATTAATTTATTTTTTATTCAAAAATACATAAATAATACTACTTAATTTTTTTGTCTGAAATAATTACGTATCGCTCTACGGTTGGGTGACTTGGGCTAGTCGCCCAACGGGAGAGCGGCAGATGTATAAGTTGCTTAACCGTGAAGCGACTGGAACTAGTCGCCGTATGGACTGTTGGGCGACTAGGACACCTGTCGCTCAGAGCGGACCCCCTAGTCGCCCAACCGCTGGGTGACTTGGGGTAATTATATACTGCACGCGTGGCTGGCTGTAAACAGTCGCCATTTGAGAAAGCGACTGCGGAAGAAACAAGAGAAGAGAGGAGAGAAAGAGGGAGAGGTAGAGGAGGAAAAAAAAGTTTCTTCGCATCGACGACGACGACGGTGAGCCTCTTGTATTGTTTTGTATGCGGGTATTTTTGAAATCATGGTAGGTTAGCAAACAACATCATGTGTATTGACATATTGTTAGCAAATGAAATAATAGTAGGTTAATTTAAAAAATCTTAGTTTAGAGATAGCATGATTAATACCATTAGTTTGGAAGTTCGTATGGAGAATAAATTTGTCGGTGAAAATTAATTCAGTTGTACTATTTCGCGTGTTGCACTAATTGCGCCCGGGCTTGATAAACGATAACGTGTTACTTTTCTATTATATAAACATGTCGATAACCTGTGCATTCGAAATGCTAGTTTATCGAATGTTAAATACATGTATTTATTTGCACAATAAAGAATTGATAACATTTTATGTATAGTTTTGGTTGGATTAAGGAATTATAAAATACTAAGACAAAAATCACAGATACATGGTTCGCAATCCATAGCAGCCTGTACAGGTGTTAACGTAATATATCCTTTTGTAGGAAATTTTGCGTGTTTACTACCTGGTTTTCATGAAATTATATATTTATTACCACTGTGTTCGAGCAAAGTGTTTTGGTGCCACTAAGAACATACCAAATATGATTTATTTGCCATGGGAATATAATTGAAATGCTCAATTAACATTAATGCTTTTAATTTCTTTGTTATTTATTTTATAACTAACATGTATATGTAATATCTCGTTTAATTAGGACCTGCGTTCGAGCAAAGTGTTTTGGTGCCACTAAGAACATACCAAATATGATTTATTTGCCATTGAAATATAATTTAAAATCTCAATTAACAATAATGCCTTTTAATTTCTTTGTTATTTATTTTATAATTGACAAACCTATGTAATACCTCGTTTATTTTATAATTGACAGTGTCCATGCATATTATTAATAGTTGTAAATAGAACTTAATTGAACCCACTAATTGTGTCATAATTGATAGCTGGAAATTGATTTGCAGGTATGGCTCACGACCCTGGTGGTTCAGACTGGCATTTTGGCCTGCTGGACCGGTTGGTCGACGCGCAACACTGCGCGAGTCGTCATGTTCCGCATCCGGTTCGCGGGGACGACACGGCTGACTTGGGCGTGGTTCGTACGCGGACACCACGACAGGCTTGGAGACTAGATCCACGCTGGGTAGACAGGTTTGTCCGCAAGCTGTGCCACTTGTTTTGTGTCATATACTCGCTATGTAGTTACTTCTTCGTGCTTTGCAGGCTGAGCCGTGTCGGCCTTCTACCTCTCGCGCGGATGGTGGAGGCCACCGAAGAGGACAACGCTCCGGTCTAGGACGACGGGGAGGTCCAGGCCAGTCCAAAGCGGTCACGACAGTTCCCGTTTGACCGATCGCTCTTGACAGCCCTGGTGGACCGGTGGTGTCACGAGACGCACACCTTCCACCTCCCATTCGGGGAGATAGCCCTACTCGCGAGATGTCGCGATGTCGCCGACCGCTTATCGTCGGCCCCCTACATTCCCGCCGGACGATCATCATCAATCGACACGACGCCTGTGGGTGTGTTTCGAGGGTTCTTGCGACAGAGGCCGCACCACCGTACTACGACTTATCGGAGCGACAGCGGCATGGCCCGCCCTCGCAGTGGCTTTCGCGACTCCGGGTACATATGATACCTATTTTTCATGTTTAGAGATGCACTATCCTAGCCATATGACGGGCTTACTGATTATTCGTTTGTGCGTAAGTCGAGCAGATGGTCCCGCAGCCCACCGACGACCAGGTGTCGCGGCACCTCGAGGTGTACCTGCTATGGCTCTTCTGCTGGGTACTATTTACCAGCAGCCACGGTGACTCCGTCGACGCCCGCCTTGTGGGGTATGCGAGGGCCATTGCCTACGGCGAGGACCTGCGGATCAGCTGGGGGTCAGCCGTACTTGCCGCAACGTACCGCGGCATGTGCGATGCGTGCTGTAGGACAAAACCGACATCTATCCAAATAGGCTACCCTCTCTTGCTGCAGCTGTGGTTGTTCGAGCGCTTCTTTCTCGGATGGCCTATGCTGGTAGACTCTAGTCCGTACAGCGAGGACATGTACCATGGGGACGCGGTGGACCGGCCGACCGTAGGGTCCCTTTGGTGTCGTAGATGGGTACGCACTTCCCTATATCTTTACTTAAGTCGTATTACGAGTCATACTTTGTAACCGCTGTTCTGGCTCGCAGGTGCAGTATGCACACGAGCAGGTCACACGTGTGTACGAGCACTTCGTGGAGCAGCTAGACCGCCTCACCGCTGACGACGTGCGCTGTGAACCATACTCTAATTAGGAGACAGAGGACCATGCTCCCGGGGGGCTGTCCTCACTATGCTGGCGCGACTGGGCGTACTAGCGGATGCAGAAGAAGCTCGTCTTCGACATGTTCATCGAGGACTACGTGGTGCACAGGGTGATGCACCAGTTCGGCCTTCACCAGGTTGTTCCAGTTCTCGTCGGGACAAGGGCGCCTGACTCGACCCACGCGTGAGTTACACACAATACACGTTCATATAAGTTTTTGCCAGTGAAAGATCTAGACCCGCCATTATGAGTTAATGAAGTGTTTTGGTGATTAATGACAAATCCAAATATGAGACTAACTCTTTTATCAAGTATTATCTTTATGTAGTCTCATTTGGATATAAAGGTGAAACATAACGAGGTATGCAAATCGACATCTCAATTTTATATAATGTTGCATTTCTCGGATCCAAAATATAGGATTGAACTCAACCATAAGTCAAACTTGAATATGTGCATATGATCCTATTACACATTTGTGTATGCACACATTTAGGGGGAGTTTTATCCTATACTTTGTGGTTTCATTAGTATTGATCCATATTCCTTTTTCCACATATACTAAGGATCTTTACGTTGAAACAAAACCTTTGAGTATACAAAACTTGTGTAGTTCGTATATACTCATGTTATGAGTATATAGAACTTGTGTAGTTCTTGTATACTCATGTTAGAGTATATATAACTTGTGTAGTTTATATACTCAATTGTTCTCTCATTTATCATCATTAAATTTATGAGAATTTAAGTGGTTATCATCAATTACCAAAGAGGGAAAGATTGAGGTATCTTGTCCCACCATTATGAGTTAATGGTATGGTGTGGTAATTAGTGATGATCACATTGTGGAACTAACATTTTCCATGAGTTGGATATATAGGTTATGTTCCAGGATGATGAAGACTTGGGATGATCATAAGTTGATCATCAAGTCAAGAGCTTGGTATAAATGATGCATCACGAGTTGATGCTTATCAAGAAGAGATGATCATGGGTTGATCATCAAAACAAGAGAAGACCCATCATGTGTTGATGGAGGTCAAGTGAAGGTATGCATCATGCGTTGATGCATGTGAAGAATCGGGATGAAGAAATCATCATGTATTGATGATGACCAAGACAATAATCCGAAGTAAAGAAATCATCATGAGTTGATGATTGTCAAAGTCAAGGACCCGGACTTGAAGTGTTGATGTGCGTCATCAAGCCTCAAGAAGATGCAAGGCAAAGGTATGACTAGCTAGGGCTAAGGATGTGTTCCTAGTCTTTTACCGGTCTCGGTGTTTGGTTGATAGACCGGATTGCTAGTATAGGCTTGCCGTACTATTAAGAGAGATCTTGACTAGTAGTTTGAGTTAGTCATGTGTTGATAGCTCATTATATTTGCTTTAGCTCATCTATGCATGGAGCTATTATTTGCGAATGTGTTTTGCAAATAGCCGATGCTCATGCATTCAACCCTTGTAGCATGTGACTTAAGTTTGCAAATGCGTTTTGCAAATGGTGAAAGTCCATGTACCTTTTTCCTTGTGGTATGATTCCAAAAGTTGGCAAATGTGTTTTGCAACTTGTTGGGAATCTTGCTTGTGACCCTTGTTGGCATGGCTTGTCAATTAGCAAATGTGTTTTGAAATTGAAGTTGTTGAAAAAGCCATTTCTAATTTCTGTCAGGAAAATCGGAAGTTTCGGCGGCTTAACGGCGGAAGTTCCGCACCCCGGACTGTCCGATTTTCCGCGGCTTGTTTTTTCCAGAGCGGCGGTTTGGGACTTAGCCGATTTTCGGTGCGGAAGTTCGAAGTGTAACTAGCGGAACTTCCGATTAATCGGTTGCTCAAAATCCGCGGTTGGTTTTTTCAGAGAAGCACCATTTTGGGGACTTAGCCAAAATTCAATGTGCGGTAGTTCCGCTATGTGTTGAGCGGAACTTCCGAAGAATCGGAACTTCCGATATTTAGTTGGCGGTAGTTCCGCACTAAAAATCAAACGGCTAGTTTCTCGTCGACATAGCCGCTATGGTGCCTTTTCTCTCATGCGGTAGTTCCGCCTTTGCACTGCGGAACTTCCGATTGCCCCGATTTTTCGGGTTTGTCTCCCAACGCTAGTTTTTGTGTGTGGGCTATATATAGCCACCTTGGCCGGTTGGGAGAGGTTGCTGGTGCTTTTGTTAAGTGATACACTCATTCTTTGAGCTAAGAGCAAGCCTCTATTCTCTTTTGTGCATGTGTTGCACTTGGTGAGATTAGAGAGTAAACCCTAAGTGCATGTGTTGCCTTAGGTAGTGGATTGTGTATCCACGTGAGCGTTGACACTTGATTAGTTCAAGTGAAAGTTCGGATTTGTTACTCTTGGTGTTTGCCGACACCTAGACGGCGTGGAGGCGTCGTGCGCGTGATCTTCTCAAGAAGCTTGTGAGAAGACCCGCGTGTTTGTGAGTGGTTTGGTGCTCGCCATCTCCGGAGTGGAGGAAGAGCAACCATAGTTGAGCGAGGTGTTGGTTCGGTTTGGAACCGGTCCAAGTGTTGGACTTACCTCGGAGGTGTGTGCTCATTTGAGGAGCCGGTCCAACGCGGTTGGGCTTACCTCAACGTGGATTAGGGAGACCGCAAGTCTCCGAACACCACGGTAAAACATAATCGTGTCATCTTGTGTTTACTTGTGCTTTACTTTGAGCAATTTACATTCTTGCTTTAATTGCTTATATATCTTGTATGATTGCTCACTTTGTATTGTGTTCATATTGTCGGTGCACTTAGTTGAGCCTAGTTGATTTAGGTTTTAATTGTGCAAAACCAATTCGCTATTAGCTTCCGCATTTATTTATTGGTTTAGCCCGATAAAGTTTTTAAAACGCCTATTCACCCCCCTCTAGTCGGCCACCTCGATCTTACAAGTGGTATCAGAGCTTGATCTCTCATTTATTAGACTTAACCGTCTAGAGAGTAAAGGATGGCAACTAGAGATTTAGTGCACCTAGGTGAAGCACCTCTATTTGATGGCACAAATTATGCTCAATGGAAAATCCGCATGTCTTGTTATTTTAGGGCCATGAGTCCAAAAATATGGCGGATTGTAGATGTAGGCTTTTCTCCTCCATTGGATCATTTTGCTCCAACCATTGAGGAAGAGAAATGCTTACATCTCGACGCTCAAGCTACTAACGCCTTATTTAGTGCTTTGAGCGTAGATATATTCGACAAGGTATGCAATCTCAAGAACGCTCATGAGATGTGGACATATATTCAAGATCAATATGAATTGTCCACCTCCACTAGTGACGATTGCACACAAGAATGGATGTCGGAAGAAGAATGCTCAACTTCAAGCTCCGACAACGAAAATGAGGACTCCTCAACTCCCTCCACATCAACTCAATGTTTCATGGCTAAAGGTAATAATGAGGTAAATAACAACGATGAGCCTTCATATGATGAGTTGATGGATATGCTAGAAGAGCTCAATGAATATTTAGGAAAGGAGAAATTAAAATTCAAAGTTTTGAAGAAAGAGTATGTCTCACTTCAAAATGATTATGATGTTTTAAAGGATGAACATGAAGCTCTCCTCCTAAATAATCTAAATAGCTCTAAGGTGGATATAGGCATTGAATGTAATTTATTAGATGATTTGCCATGTATAGCTTCTACCTCATGCATTTCATCTAAGGTTAGTGTATCCACCTCAGGTGAGGATTTAATTGATATGCCTTGTTGCTCCAAAATAGATGCTCCTATTTCCTCCATATCTTGCAATACTAACATTGTAGAGGAAAACAATGAGCTCAAGGCCCAAGTCAAAAATTTGAAGAATGACTTGGAAAGAAGCCAAAAGGAAAGGCCACTCGACGATATATTAAGCAAGCAAAGACGCTTGCAAGATAAGAGTGGAATTGGCTTCACTCCTAAGAAAAAGGAGACAAGCAAGACAAGGCACAACGCAAGGCACACGAAGAATATCAAGTGCCATGGATGCAAATGAAAGGGCCACTTCGCCTCGGTGTGTCCTAACAAGGTGAATGACAAGCAATTGTCATCAAAGAAGAGGCAAACCGGCAAGGAGCAAGTAAAGAAGGTAAAAGATGAATACAAACTTCGAACTTGCTACAATTGCCGGGAAAAGGGACATATGAGTAAGGATTGTCCCAAAGGTATCACTCCTAAGCCCATTATTTATAATGATCAATATTTGCTTAGGAAGGATATTAATGGCAATGTGTTTGCTAGAATAGTTAGTTCACATAAAATTAATGCTAGGACCATTTGGGTGCCCAAATCCATTGTGACTAACATTCGTGGACCCAACCTAGTTTTGGGTACCAAAATGCGCTTAAATGCTTAATAGGTACTTGGAGAGGCATTGGAGACTTGGCTTATTCATATAAAGATGGATGTCATCATATATCAAATTGGAGCCAAGTTTGAGGATAATCGTTTCACATCAAGAACCAATGCCATCTCGGTAACAAGTATTTACATTGAAATATCTAGCCCCTTATACCTTGTGTAGGTTGCATTTTATGAAAATCTTATTAAAAGGGGTGTTCTTGCTCTATGTTCTCAATGTTCATTATTAATATCTTGAGCAAGTTGGTAGTGGCACATTAAGGGGGAGTGCTAAATCATAGCCATGTATATCACATCCCTAAATGTGCCCAAATAAATTAAGTGCTAGTATCGTTTTTTAAAAATAAGCCTTTTAGCCAAAAGTCAAAAATTTTATAATTATTAGTAATTCTTTGAAAAACTAGTTGCAAAAGGTATACAAATGCTTTTCAAAGATTTACCAAAGGTTTTGGCTTTAGAAAAACCTATTTTAAGTGAAAATGAGTTTATGTCCAAAAATCTTACATTATGGTATCTTGTTTTTGACATAAACTAGATTTTTGTGTAAAATCTATTCTAAAAGGAATTTGAAAATCTTGACAAAAGAAAAATCCTAGAGTTGGTTATTCTAAACATTTTTGGTATTCAAAAGATTTCCAAAAGACCAACCTAGAAAAGGTTATTTGATTTTGAAATTCGTCCAAAATCCTACTTTGAACTAAGTGGTCACTTTCTAGCACTTAAGTGAGTTTTTCCATATGAACCAAAAATTTTTATATGAAAGGGTTCAAAATGGTATTTATGACTCATACACAAAATTGGATACTTTAAAATCAACAAAATGTTTTCTTTGAGTTGTTTTGATTAATTTCATGAAAATGAGGCTTCATTTGCAAAATCAAAACTAAATTCATAAAAATTATTTTCTTGGATAGACATTAGTCTTTTTAATGTACAATGATCCTGAATGATATTTATTTGAGTGAAAAACTAGGGATCATTTGCATAAAAATCAAATTCCAAGATCTTTCCTGAAGTGTCAGGATAATCGGAACTTCCGGCCTTCTAGGCGCGGAACTTCCGTTTTCCGGAACTTCCGCTGTTGAATTGCGGAGCTTCCGTTTTCAGCTCTCTTCCGAAGCGTCAGGAAAATCGGAGCTTCCGGCACTCCAAGCGCGGAACTTCCGATGTCCGGAACTTCCGCTTTTGAAATGCGGAACTTCCGCTTTCCGGTAGCTGAGAGACTTTATTGCCTGCGGTCCCTCCGGTTATTTCTCTCTCTCTCCAGCCGCAGTGTCTTCAGATCCGAGCCCTTCTCTTCTCCTCTCCAAGACTCCACCAAAAGGCTTGGATCTTTCTTCGGTTTCTCTTCAATCTCGACCGATAAATTGCTTCCCCAGGGTTCAATCACCCCTTCTCTCAAGGTATCTCCAATTTCCTTTTTGGATCAATACCCCTCATGAACCCTAGGTTGAGTTTTTGGGAAAATGAAAATGTTGTTGAAATATGTGGTAGATTCTTGGGCAAACTAGTTTATTCAGTATTGTATGATGTTTATGCATCGATTCCATGGACTCAATCCATCAAAATACTGAAAAATCAAAAATTTTCATTGCCCTAGAGTCGGCCAGGAAAATCGGAACTTCCGCCGTTAATAGCGCGGAACTTCCGCTAGCGGTAGTTCCGGCGGTCAACCTGCGGAGCTTCCGATTATCGTGACAGAACCTGAGATTTTCATTTTCTTTTGAATCATTCTTTGACACTTCATCCATTATTGTTTTTGAAGATGCCTAGGATGAAGGTTTCTGTCCCGAAGCACTATTCAGATGCCGGCGCATCTTCTTCGAGAAATGAGGAAGAATCTGAAAATTCTGAAACTGAAGAAAGTGCTTCAGGTGAAGGGTCTGAATCTGAGTCTGATGAAGAGTTAGGAGAACCTAAGAACTCGAACTTGATCTTAAGGCACTCACAATGACGACTACACTCTTCTTCGGATTAAAGATCAATACTCACTTCCTGGAAATAGTGATGACCCTCGATTTCATACAAAGTTTCAAAGACAAGTCTATGATCTTTTCTATGGACCAAACAAACCCTTTGCTGATCACAAGTACATCAATTGGTCCTACCTCAACGGGCTTGACAAATATGAGGGTACCTACAGGCTCTTTCAATGAAATGATTCACAACTTTGTGGTAATAAAATGCAATTATAGTGATGAGATCATCCGACGCTTCTATGCCACAAGGTGCATTCCTCCCGATTTTCTCACCACTTGGATGACAGGGACAAGTGAGATATTCTTGCACAAAGCGTGCTTTTGAACATGCATCAATATCCATCAAGCGAATATGAGCAAATCTATGATGGAACAGCTTCTCCTCTTTCACTTGGATGAATTCTATGACACTACACAGAGATTTATCCCTGGTAAGATAATAGGACTTCTTCCTATTCCCAGCTTGGTAAATAGGATCATTAATCATACCATGTTACCAAAGAGCGGGAATTATGATGCAATTAGAGGACATGTTTGGAATATATTGGAATGCATCATGCATGGAAGAAAGTTTGATGTAGTGGATGTCATCATAAGGGAGATAGCAGGAACAAAGAATGATCGAGTCAAGAGAATAAACTTTGCTCCTTATATTATGGCTTTGATCATTCGTCAGACTGGTTATAATGGAGCTTTACCTTCAGCGCATAAAGCCTATAAACCAAGAGAAGGTCCTTCAATTCCTGACAATCTTAGGCGCGCTCCAGCAGAAGAACCTGAAGTTGCACCTCCTGCTGCTGCTGCTGTTCCTCCACAAGGTCAAGCCACTATGGATCAGATTTATGCCACCTTGTTGGAGTTGAGGGCATCCCAGGATACCTTCCAGGCAGTGACCACTTCTAGACTGGATGCATTTGAGGCAGCCACCTTTTCCAGACTGGATGCTTTCCAGGAGGCGACCACTTCCAGACTCGACGCCCACCGCTGCCCGCCTTGACGCTTTCACCAGATTCGCAGAGATTTCGCCACTGCTCGCTTTGGACGGCGTCGCCTTCGCTCTCCTCCCGGTGGTCCTCCCGCCGATCATCCTGTTGCTCCTCCAATGATCATCCTCAAGACCCTCCTGTGAGCAGTAGCCATTTGTTCTATTTAGGTCTTTAGACCTGGTACTGAAAAAATTGTAATATCTTTTATGACTACTTGGTTGTATGACTCTTATTTTGGCTATGCTATCTTTTGCTACTTTGTGTGAGAACATGTCTTTTATGTCATGATTTATGTTTGCATGAGATGTGGATGAGATGTGATTTTGAATAAATATATTTGTGGTTGATTATATCTTCTTGTCTCCTGTCGTGGATGTCCATTTTTACAAGAGAAATTCTGTCAAATTTTTTATGAAAATCTCTCTCAACATAGTTTGTAAAAATTGATAAAATGAGAGATTATCTAAATTTCTTGTCAAAAAAGGGGAGGTTAGTTGAATATGTTTCAACTATCATTTCAAGTGGTTCTCAATGTTTTGATTTAACATGGGAGAATGTTATGATCAATAGGTTTGTAACCTATCTTTGTTTCTCCTCTCATATCTTGAGAACAAAATTCCCTTCCTTGGTCATATAAGTTCAATTCATACTTTTTGTGACCAACCTTAATTTTTTGCAAGTGATATCGATTTGCAAAGGCTCCCTTGGCTAAGATTTATTTTGTGTTTTTTGGGTGATTCATGCCAAAAGGGGGAGAATGTGTTTATCAATATTCTTCATTTGGATGTTTGATTTGTTTAGACATGCCAAAAGAGGGAAAATATATGCATTAGCTGTGTAAGGGGGAGAATGTTTTCATATGCATTTTGTTTAATGCTTTATGTTTCACCTCATATGATGCATAGACATAGTTCATTAGTTTAAATTCTTTTCTTATGTCTATGAATATCCAAATGTTGTTATTGATAATGGATTTGTCATCAATCACCAAAAGGGGAGATTGAAAGATCTAGACCCGCCATTATGAGTTAATGAAGTGTTTTGGTGATTAATGACAAATCCAAATATGAGACTAACTCTTTTATCAAGCATTATCTTTATGTAGTCTCATTTGGATATAAAGGTGAAACATAACGAGGTATGCAAATCGACATCTCAATTTTATATAATGTTGCATTTCTCGGATCCAAAATATAGGATTGAACTCAACCATAAGTCAAACTTGAATATGTGCATATGATCCTATTACACATTTGTGTATGCACACATTTAGGGGGAGTTTTATCCTATACTTTGTGGTTTCATTAGTATTGATCCATATTCCTTTTTCCACATATACTAAGGATCTTTACGTTGAAACAAAACCTTTGAGTATACAAAACTTGTGTAGTTCGTATATACTCATGTTATGAGTATATAGAACTTGTGTAGTTCTTGTATACTCATGTTAGAGTATATATAACTTGTGTAGTTTATATACTCAATTGTTCTCTCATTTATCATCATTAAATTTATGAGAATTTAAGTGGTTATCATCAATTACCAAAGAGGGAAAGATTGAGGTATCTTGTCCCACCATTATGAGTTAATGGTATGGTGTGGTAATTAGTGATGATCACATTGTGGAACTAACATTTTCCATGAGTTGGATATATAGGTTATGTTCCAGGATGATGAAGACTTGGGATGATCATAAGTTGATCATCAAGTCAAGAGCTTGGTATAAATGATGCATCACGAGTTGATGCTTATCAAGAAGAGATGATCATGGGTTGATCATCAAAACAAGAGAAGACCCATCATGTGTTGATGGAGGTCAAGTGAAAGTATGCATCATGCGTTGATGCATGTGAAGAATCGGGATGAAGAAATCATCATGTATTGATGATGGCCAAGACAATATCCCGAAGTAAAGAAATCATCATGAGTTGATGATTGTCAAAGTCAAGGACCCGGACTTGAAGTGTTGATGTGCGTCATCAAGCCTCAAGAAGATGCAAGGCAAAGGTATGACTAGCTAGGGCTAAGGATGTGTTCCTAGTCTTTTACCGGTCTCGGTGTTTGGTTGATAGACCGGATTGCTAGTATAGGCTTGCCGTACTATTAAGAGAGATCTTGACTAGTAGTTTGAGTTAGTCATGTGTTGATAGCTCATTATATTTGCTTTAGCTCATCTATGCATGGAGCTATTATTTGCGAATGTGTTTTGCAAATAGCCGATGCTCATGCATTCAACCCTTGTAGCATGTGACTTAAATTTGCAAATGCGTTTTGCAAATGGTGAAAGTCCATGTACCATTTTCCTTGTGGTATGATTTCAAAAGTTGGCAAATGTGTTTTGCAACTTGTTGGGAATCTTGCTTGTGACCCTTGTTGGCATGGCTTGTCAATTAGCAAATGTGTTTTGAAATTGAAGTTGTTGAAAAAGCCATTTCGATTTCATCAGAAAATCGGAAGTTTCGGCTTAACGGCGGAAGTTCCGCACCCGGATCGTCCGATTTTCCGCGCTTGTTTTTTCCAGAGCGGCGGTTTGGGACTTAGCCGATTTTCGAAGTGCGGAAGTTCCGGAGTGTAACTAGCGGAACTTCCGATTAATCGGTTGCTCCGAAATCCGGCGGTTGGTTTTTTCCAGAGAAGCACCATTTTGGGGACTTAGCCAAAATTAAATGTGCGGTAGTTCCGCTATGTGTTGAGCGGAACTTCCAAGAATCGAACTTCCGATATTTAGTTGGCGTAGTTCCGACTAAAAATCAAACGGCTAGTTTCTCGTCGACATAGCCGCTGCGGTGCCTTTTCTCTCTCATGCGGTAGTTCCGCCTTTGCACGCGGAACTTCCGATTGCCCCGATTTTTCAGGGTTTGTCTCCCAACGGCTAGTTTTTGTGTGGGCTATATATAGCCACCTTGGCCGATTGGGAGAGGTTGCTGGTGCTATTGTTAAGTGATACACTCATTCTTTGAGCTAAGAGCAAGCCTCTATTCTCTTTTGTGCATGTGTTGCACTTGGTGAGATTAGAGAGTAAACCCTAAGTGCATGTGTTGCCTTAGGTAGTGGATTGTGTATCCACGTGAGCGTTGATACTTGATTAGTTCAAGTGAAAGTTCGGATTTGTTACTCTTGGTGTTTGCCGACACCTAGACGGCGTGGAGGCGTCTGGCGCGTGATCTTCTCAAGAAGCTTGTGAGAAGACCCGCGTGTTTGTGAGTGGTTTGGTGCTCGCCATCTCCGGAGTGGAGGAAGAGCAACCATAGTTGAGCGAGGTGTTGGTTCGGTTTGGAACCGGTCCAAGTGTTGGACTTACCTCGGAGGTGTGTGCTCATTTGAGGAGCCGGTCCAACACGGATTGGGCTTACCTCAACGTGGATTAGGGGAGACCGCAAGTCTCCGAACACCACGGTAAAACATAATCGTGTCATCTTGTGTTTACTTGTGCTTTACTTTGAGCAATTTACATTCTTGCTTTAATTGCTTATATATCTTGTATGATTGCTCACTTTGTATTGTGTTCATATTGTCGGTGCACTTAGTTGAGCCTAGTTGATTTAGGTTTTAATTGTGCAAAACCAATTCGCTATTAGCTTCCGCATTTATTTATTGGTTTAGCCCGATAAAGTTTTTAAAACGCCTATTCACCCCCCTCTAGTCGGCCACCTCGATCTTACAGCCAGTTCTGTTACGACGGCTTGTAATTGTAGTGGTACGTTTCGCAGGCATAGTAGGAGGGGTGGCACCAAGACGTAGTGGTCAGCCAAGATGGAGCCGTGGGTGGCACAGTGGGTGAATGCCCATGAGGACTGCATGCAGGAGGACGCCCATATGACCCCAGCGCGTATGACGAGTACCTTCGCTGGTAGGCTCGTAGACACGCACTCGGCTGGTGCATGTCGTCAACCCTCCCCCCGCTCGTGTACCAGCTCCGACCAACGTGTACCTTGTACACTTCGCGCGGAACTTGCACCTCGCAGTACGTACTATCGTGTTTTAAAATGTGTGAGTACAGTTACCTCAATTATAGGTTTGACGCTTTCATGTACTCCTTGCAGACGGATATGAGCATCGGGATTGCCAGGGACGGTCAGTCGATCCTGGACAGGGTCACCATTGGTCCATCGGGGTTGCAAGCTACTACAGTTTGCCCATCGGGCCTGTAGTTCGGCGAGGCATGCCGTGACCCTAAGTCGTGCAAGACGGTCCAACAGGTGGCCTCGTCGGCACATACGCCGAGGCCAGCATGTCCTACAGCACAGTCAGGAGGCTCAAGAGGGGCACATCCATGTGCCCCGCATGCGCCTACGCGTTGGCAGGCTGGAGGGTCCGGATGGGCACGTGGGTTCGCACCGCCACAGCCACCACCATCGTCGTCGTTCTAGGACACCTACCCTAGAATGCCATGGAAGTATCGTTTCTTCCCCGACCCATATGGACAGTACGACGGGTTTGACCCTTTCGCACCCATGGCCCACGACCACGGTACGTTTCCTCTCTTCAGGTTTGTGATCGTCGACATATTGTAGGGATTTACATTATTTGTATTGTAGGTTTCCTGCTCCAGCCAGGAGTTCGGCTCTCCCCGCATGAGGACGTGGACACCTTCTTTGCTGATCCTCCACCCGTGGAGGTCAGGGGAGAAGCTGAGCCCACACCCGTCGTGGTTCTTTCTGGGTCGTAGCTTAGCGGGCCCCCAGTGTTCACGCAGGCACAGGTGGAGTCGACCCCCGAGGCCTTGGGAGCACAGATCAGTAGGCCTCCTGAGCGCCTTTCCCTGTCTGGGCCCTAGCCCAGGCACCCCGCGCTTCGGAAGCCCAAGCGGGGGCGTATTGGTGGGCGCAGACCGGGTGTGGGACATGGCAACGATGGAGGAGGTGCTGCGGGTGGCGTAGCGGGTGGCCAATAGGGGTCTTCATTGTACTCTGTGAACTTGTATTATGTGTTTACGTATTCTACTTCGTAGTTACTATGACATGGTTGTCTATGCATTCCCTCTAGCATTGTTCTATAACTTGTATTATGTGTTTATGTATTCTACTTTGTAGTTACTATGACATGGTTGTCTATGCATTGCCTCTAGCATTGTCTATCTATTCTACTTCGTAGTTACTATGACATGGTTGGGCCAGTACGTGCTGCCAAGTCGTCCAACGGTTGAGCGACTAGTCTATGTGTCGCTCAACCGTTGGACCAGTACTTGTTGCCAAGTCGTTCAACGAGTGAGCGACTAGACGGATGTATAGAAAGCCAGACCCGGTCCCGTCACGTTTTCTTTCGCCGTTTCTCTCGGCAGACAACCAGAGCAGATCGAGAGAGGAGAAAAGGGGAGGGATAGGAGGATAGGAGGAGTGAAGAAGGGGAGAAGGTAGGGAGAGGGAGAAGCAAAGGAACTCGAGAGAGGGAGAGAAGGGGAGGAGAGGAGCATTACAGTGTTGGTGCAGAGACAGATGCAAGTTATTTAAGTCCAAGCACCGGCTAAGCCTGGGCATGCGTTGTTGGGGTTGCACGAACTACTCCAGCGACTATCCCGACCGCCGTTCGGACACGAGATGCTATGGGTAGCCGGTAAGGACAGGTAGCAGTATGTTACCCTACCATTTCTCTTTGAAAGTTTGCACTAACAACATCTCCCGTCTACTCGTAGTCCCCAAATCCGCTATGTGGCTACCGCAAGTGGATCGACTTAGAGATCCACCCACATGACCAGTGGACTCTCGACTGCCAGGAGTGGGATGCCAACAGGGATAGCGAGAGGAGGGAGGAGGAGTGCCTCACCGAATAGCACAACCAGTGTATCCGGCGGGAGACGCATGCCCATCTCGAGACGTGCAGGCGCACGGAGCGTGAGGCTTGCGAGAGGGAGTGCGAGAAAAAGAGAAAATTTACGGCCGAGGCCAAGGCGGCCGGCGAGGAGTACAACACTGAGCTTGCAAGGAAGGGCAAATGGACTCGGTCCACGCAGTAGTGCGAAGTCTTCGTCCATCTATTCTATGTATTCTAATTCCCTAAAGGCATGCTTGTACCGTCCTTGGTTCGTTAGCCTGCTTGCCATGTAACCCCTTGTCGGATCAAATTAAGTGTTGTTATTGTTGCACCATTTCTCCGAAGCTCTCCACCATGTATGAATTTCCTGCCGCATCGCAATATCACTTACCTTCGTACTTTTGAATCATTGCTACCTCTATCGTCCTCACAAAATTATTCAGAAATTTAGCGCACTACAACAACATATGATGATCACAAAATGTTACTGCGAGTCTGACAAATTTCGTACCCTTGAGATTATACGAAAATCACAAATGGACCAACCAACCTTGTCAACACTCTTTTATTTCCAAAAAAAACATCCTACAGCAGGATCATCTCTGGAAAATAATTTATTTAAATACGATAATATTTACCATGAATAAATATAATTTTTTAGAGCTTAATTCAACATTGTAAAAATTCAAACCAAGTTGCTCACCAATTGGGTGACAGACTCTAAGTCGCTCACCGATTGGGCGACTTAATAAAGTCGCTCAACCACCGGGCGACTCTAACTCTTATCACGCGCTCAATGGGCGACTTTGTGCAATCGCCAAGTGGTTGGACGACTAGCTCTAAGTCGTCCAACGGTACGTCGACTGATGATTATTTCGGAAAAATAATGTGGTATTATTTTAGTAATTCCGCATAAAAAAGATTATTAAAATTTTTTCTATAATTTGCCCGTCTAGGGACATATGTTTATATTAGGATTATACAAAGAGTATCCATGCCTTATACGATTCTCTATTTTATCTTATGATTATGGTTTACTATTAGCCATAAATAGGGTTCACCCGATCTAGGGACATATGTTTTTCTTTTTCCTGGAATTTCTAGCTTATTACTCTTTTTTTCTTAGCAATTGTAAAGCGTCTGTCATCAATTTTTATTATATGATAGATCTCAGCCGAAGTTTTCAAAAATTCTATCTAAATGTTCAAATCCCTCCGGTTAAGAGTTGGATATTTTCATTTGACTGATTAAATTCCTTGGTTGAAAGTTTTTCAATGTTCTAGTAGAAATTATTCAGAAGGGGAGAGGAGCGCCGCCGTTGCCACCGTGGTTGAATACTTGCTTTCCTCCTTGTATATGGCTTGTTTGTCTCCAGGGAGGCATGCAATTCCTTCGGATTTTATGTACAAATCCACCCTTCCAAACTGGAAAGTTTTATCTCCATGCGATTTTACCTTCTTCAAATTTACCCTCCCTCTTGCTGTCTTGTATTCCAGACAGCATGAACAACATCTCAGTCTAATCAACCAGCTTGATAATTAGAGAGCTCCCAGGGAGGCACAGATAATCATAATCAACAAGAGAAACGAATGGCGTCGGGCAAATGGGCCCCACCCATCACCTGTGGGCCCCACCGTGCAAATGGCTCCTGCTTTGTATTGGATTGGGAATTGGGAGGGACTTGGGGTTTTCCTTTTGACCGGCCGGGATTAGCATGTCAAAGCCCAGGCCAAGCCAGTATGGCCACGGTGAGAAGCAAGATCAAAATTCCAGTACCAGAGACAATATCGCCCGGCGGTTATGCAGCTATTATCAGTCGGTAATCGAAAATTTCAGAAAAAAATATATCTGAATTTTAAAAAATAGAATTTGAATTTGGGATGTAACCATCGGAATTTTGAATTTGAAAGATTCCAGGCTGTTTTTAGGATCCCGATTCCCACCGGTAAAATCGGTAACCGCCGGATTTCGATCCTTGGTGACCAAGTATATAGCCGTGTAATGAACAAAGTTTTGGCTAAAATGTTATGTTTTTAAGCGAAATGGTAAAAATAGTCCTCCACAAAGGAAATATTAAAAATAACACCCCTACCACGTGAAAGAGTCACAGCGTGCCACCTTCCACCGAAAACGGGTGTGAACAGTGCCCCCATCATGTAGCTACATTGCCCGCATTTTTTTCGCCTACCGCACGCACGGGGTGCTGCGATATTTTCACACGGTGGTAGTGTCATTTTTGCTATTTTGTTCGAGAGGTTTGATTTGCTATTATGTTCCAAAAAGAAACCAAACTAGTAAAAAAACTCTAACCGGAGAAAGGGGAGAATCAAGCATTGGATTTTAGGGTTCCAAAAGCTATTCTGTCATTGTGAAGTGGAAAACCTTCCCGTGTAAAAGGCTGCCTGCCTCTAGTAACTGAAGATGGCTGCTGCTAGACGGGAAGCTAGGCTAGCTTAGCAAATATAAGTACTAGACCAGACTTTTACTATCTGTAAAGTGGAATTTTAACTAGATTTCTGTAATAATATTAGTAAAGTTAGAAGGTAACTCTGAAAACAAATTCTGGATAGAGGGAAGCATGTTGTTAAACCATTTTGGTCTTTGGCCAATAATATTTTCTAAAATATTTCATTGGTCACATGGAAATAATATAAGTGGATTCGATTTGCTATAGAAAAAAATATTTCTTTATATTTCTACAATTTTTACTACTGTAGTGTGAAAAAATGGTAAATAATCGATAGCCTCAAGAATATGAACCAAAGAGAGTACAATGTAATGATAATATTTTATGATAGACATATTGATATTACACTACTACAAAAAAACCTAATATTGGACGCATCGCCACAGACGATTGACCAAAACCGTATGTATTAAATACAATAACCGACGGTTTTGGTTTAGCGACCGTATGTGTTACTTTATGCGCTAAAAACCGTTTGTGAAGAGGTAATATCACAGACGTTCATGTTGAAAACCGTATGTGAAGTATCACAGACGGTTTTGAACAAGAACCGTATGTGATATTACATAATGTAATATCACATACGGTTCTTGTTCAGAACCGTCTGTGATACTTCACATACGGTTTTCAACATGAACCATTTGTGACTTCCCGTCCTCATCACAGACGGTTTGGATTAAAAATTATCTGTGATGATCTTATTTATTATAGACCCGACCCTCACAGATCAATCTGTCTTAAATTCTAGCTTTGTTCTCGCTGTGTTGCTGCAGGTGGGGCTTTGAGACGATTTGGTGAAGGGAGACCGCTGATTTGGTAATTTGTTCTGGACTATCGATGGTTAGTACATAATTTATTCCTTATATTGTATTCTGGATCTAGTTTGGTAAAGAGAGGGAATTGAAGATGGTTTAGATCGGTAAAGAGAGAATTGAAGAAGGTTTAGATCTAGCTTTTTGTGTTGTTTTGCAAGTTTTGGCTTCTTGTCATTTGAAGTTTGGCATAGGCTATCTAAAATATATTTGTGATGAACAACCTGGCCCTACAGTGCATTGTTGTATTTTCAGTTCATTAGAATACATATTTCAAATGACATATCAAAAGTTGCATCTATAGTATACTAATTAATTAATTCAATATTTAACACCAAATTGTTATATACGTTGCGTAGATGGATCGAAACTGGATGTACGCTGGCAACCGTATGAGTGAAGAGTACATTAATGGCGTGTCTGCTTTGACAAGAGCTGCTGAGGAGGAT
The DNA here is from genome assembly GCA_036346395.1 of Hsuehochloa calcarea. Classification (NCBI taxonomy): domain Eukaryota; kingdom Viridiplantae; phylum Streptophyta; class Magnoliopsida; order Poales; family Poaceae; genus Hsuehochloa; species Hsuehochloa calcarea. The sequence continues at coordinate 20,502,544 of CM070602.1, read as the reverse complement.
ATGTTGAATAAGAGGGTGGAATATATGTACTGTCCATGCATTGACTGCGAGAATTTGAAGATGTTTAAGAACCGAGCGCAGATTGAAGCACACTTGATTCGAAGGGGTTTCAAAAGGGTTATACACGTTGTACCAATCACGGTGAAGAGCATATTATACAGGAAGGTAGTAATAACGACATCACCAACGAAATCAACGATATGCCGTTGGATGATGTCGATTGTGGTTTCGATTCGGATAGGCTAGACGATGACAATCTGGATCAGATGCTTCGCAATGTAGAAGGGAACTATGATGATAGAGAGTATGTTAAATTCAAGGGCTTGATGGATGTCGGGACCCAAATATGCAAATCTGGACCCTCTGTGTATTCTGCACTAGTCCAGGATCACGGCAGTCTGGACTAGTGCACACAGTGTCAACATCGATGAAATATCACATCCATACAACGAATATAAGAATAAACGGGTACTTTGAATAACAAATAACTGTTGGGACCTTACGGTCGAGTTTTACATTTATTAAGCCATGCAAGGCTGACAATAAAGAATAAACTGCAGCGGAAAAGAAGTAAACTCCAGTGGGCTTCCATCAATTTACCACAGGCAACTGACTGGGATCAAGACCCTAACAATCAACCTTCGTGGAACACTTCTTCAAAAGCAGGCGACGACTCCTCCACTTCTGTTGATTTGTTTAGCAAGAGTGAGTACACACCGTACTCGCAAGTCATACCACAGAATGCATTTATACATGATGGCTTATTCCAAAGAAATGGCTTCTGTGATTATTTTGCGGAAATGCAACATTTGCAATTGAATACTAATAATAGATTGAAAACATAATTGAAAATAATTAAAGAATATTAATTTAACAATTGGTTTCACAAAGGACACACAGTCTAAACAAGTTATTCACACAGCTGTACAAGTTATCTCACACAGCTGACCCTCCCCAAATGTTTCATGAAAATCTACCCTTCGTGTGAAATTCCCGAGCATGTCGAGGACGCGGCTATTCGAATAGATTGGATTAAACACTCTGCAGAGTTTGTACACTTTACCCACACGATGAAATAAACTGGATCAGAGTTGATCATAACAAAACCTTTCAGAGACTTCATCTCAAACAATGACACTCCCGATGTGCTTTCCTACCGACCAACCGATACACACAGCGTTTGGTTACGACACACATCGTTGGACAGGGATGCAGCGAACCGTCCCGCGATGTGACATATCACACCTCCAGCCCATTACACAGCTTAAATACAACCTGAGTTGTCAATATCAAGACTCCATAACTTACTAAGTTAGGCCCAGCCCATACTAGGCATGTGGTCGTACAGTAAGGCCCAGTTCAATGGCGCACAAAGTTAAGTCCTTATTTGACCAAGGCAAGACTTCCAGTTTTAACCCAAATCACAAAGTTAAAGCGCACAACTCCACCATTCACACAGATCCACCACTTGCCTCAGTCTAAATCTTTTCTCACCCTGTTGATTAAGTGCAACACATGCCATCAACGAGTAATAGCACACAGCACACAGTTTTATCATACAGTTCCATAATACATTAATCAGGTTCATAATTGCGACTCACATGAAATGATGACTCGTGGCATGGCTAAGCAGTCTAATCGTATCTAACCAACCCACATTGGTGCTATGATAATACCAACTAGTAATTAACCATCCTAGGGTGACAAAAGATCATGGCATACAATAGACAAGGTGGATATAACAGATTGGATTAATAACTATCCCAAAAGCATTTAAATAATTACTTGAAATAGAATGCAATACATTGAAATAAAGTATTTTGAAAACTGGGTACAAGATTATCAAAGGTATAACTTGCATTGGAATAGATCTAGATATTGGTCTTGGTCTTGAGGTGCTCCTTCTTCTGCAAAACTTCCAGTAGTATCGACGTCTACTCGCAAACGAGACAAAAGAAACAAAAACAAATAAATAACAGAGGTAAAACCAACTCCAAAAATCAAATAAAATTCACCATTAAATAGATCTTGATTTTATATGAATTTACAAATTTGAATGGGCTCAATCGGAGGTCGGATGCAAAAGATATGGGCTTTGGAAGATTGTAAAATAATTAAAACCCTAATTTGGATTTTAATTTGATTTCCCGAATTATTTTTGTAAAGGAAAATTAGATTATTGCGCAATGCTTGCGTCAGCCGGGAAAAGAAAATAAATAAAAAGCCGTCTTGTGTGGGCCCCACATGTCGCTGATCGCTCACGATGAACTGGGTCCACCGAGCCGAGTCAGATCTGGCGCGGTGGACTGAACCACGTCTTGCGCGTGTTTGCATCGATTTGGCGCCACGCGGTGCCACACCAAAGACCGAGGCCGATCTTGTGGCCGAGCCGGACGACGACGGCGGCGGCGGCGCTCGGGACCGATGGTCACCGGCGTTGTGGCGAGTCATCGGGCGAAGGGTACCAGATTGTTCCGTGCTATTGCGCGACTCGGGTGCCCTTACCGTGGCCGGCAATGACGGTGGCGGCCGGCGGCGGAAGAAGCGGTGGGGTTTGGGTTTTGTCGGAAGGTGCTCGTGATGCTCGACGAGGAGGAGGCGCCGAGGTGGCACGGACTTGCGATCACGAGGTGCGGTCGGTGGAGCAAGGGCGACAACGACGGCAGCGCAATTCACCGGAGAAGAAGCTTGGCCGAAAACCCTAAATCTTGGATTGCGGCGGCGCTAGAGCGATCGGGAATACGAGGGTGGCGGCTGCAGGTTGCGCGGCTGGGTGATCCAAAGGGGTATTTATAGGCCGGGGCGCGGAATTGGAAACCCCCAATTCGAGTGCGAAACGGCCGGGGTTTTGAAATCCTTGATACTCGGAGATTGAGAGAGATTCGGGGTTTGATTCGGTTTGAAAAAGATAAGGAATAAACAGAGATACGATTTGGTGGGGTCGGCGCGAAGAATCAAGAACCGATCTGCGAAGGCGCGCGCGAAGGAAGAAGACTCACGGAGACGACGACTTCGGTGATGGTCCCACTGCGTGGCAATGAGGCGCGCAAGAAGCGAAGCGAAGCGAGATCGTGGCGAGGCCACGCGGCGAACATCCAACGGACGGGGGCGGGGTTGAGCGCGAGTGTTCGATCAAAATGAGGGGCACACGTCGCACATTCAACGGACGAGGGCGCGAGCGAGCGGGAGATGGGCTGGCGCGTGGGAATAGTGTTGGGCTTCGGCCCAGCACTGTTCCGAGGGATTTAAATAGATTTTTATTTTTAATAAATACAGAAAATGCAAATAGAAAATAGAAAATAGCAAATGATCCTGGAAAAATTCTATAAAATATATCCAAGCATATAGAATCTAAATAAAATAGTTTTTACAATTGTTGATGTTGGGATTAATCATATTAAATTATTTTGTCCTTAAAGTCCATATTAAGCTTTTAATATAAGTTCAAATAAAATGCAGATGATGAGATTTTCAACTAGCAAATAAATAAAGTATTTTAAAAGGCTCAAAAGTTGGGATGTTACAATGGAGGATTGGGAGAAATTATGGGGCTTGATGTAGAAGAGGACTGCTGAAATAGAAGGCAAACAACAGTTGGTCCGACAAGAGTTTCACAGCGCTGTTAGGTCTCTTAGCGGATATACTTTCGGAGGAAAACGAGGTGCCCAAAACCACTACAAAGACAAGAAGGTTCTTTGTCCATTGGGAATGGAAGTAGAAAGAATACATGCATGTCCAAACGACTGTATCCTCTACCGTGATGAGTATGCAAACATGCATGTATATCCGGTGTGCAACGCATCCCGATACAAGTGTAAGAATCCATCAGATGCTGGCGAGGGAATCGAGGTGAAGAAAGTACCTCCTGCTAAGGTGGTGTGATATCTTCCTGTAATTCCCAATTTGAAGCGGTTTTTTGCGAACCCAAAGGATATAAAACTACTACATTGGCACTCGGAGGAGCGTAAGAATGACGTAAAACTAAGACACCTGCTTGATTCCGCCCAGTGGACAAACATCGACAAGAGGTTTACAGACTTCGGTGCGGAACCAAGGAATATAAGGTTTGGATTGAGTACAGATAAAATGAATACTTTCGGTAACATGAGCAGACGACATAGCACTTGACCCATAACTCTCTGTATCAACAACCTTCCTCCTTAGTTGTGTATGAAGCGGAAGTATATTTTGCTATCGATACTTATCCAAGAGCCAAAGCAACTTAGGAATGATATTCATGTGTACCTAGCCCCATTGATGGAAGATCTAAAAATATTATGAATTGAATGGGTACAGGTATGGCATGCGTACAAACGAGAGAACTTCACTTTACGCTCCTTGTTGTTATGCACCATAAATGATTATCCTGCCTTTACTAACCTGTCGGGCCAGAATACAAAAGGGGCGAAAGCCTGTACTCACTGCTTAGATGATACCGAGAGTGTGTGGCAGAAGCACTCGCGTAAAACCGTGTACGTGCGTCACTGTAGGTTCCTTCGGAGGGCTCACCCAAACCGCAGGATGAAAAAACAATTCGACGGAGAGAAGGAGGACAGTTCAGCTCCAAGACATTTTAGCGGAAAAGAGGTCTATGGTATGGTTAAGGATTTAGATGTTGTACTCGGAAAGGGACGTAAATCGAGGACCCGTGAGAAGAACATTTGAATGAAGAGATCAACATTTTAGAACTTACCTTATTGGGAGCACCTAGAAGTTCGTCACTGCATCGACATCATGCACATTGAGAAGAATGTATGTGACATCACGTTCAAGAGATTCATGGGAATTCTCAACTCCTATGTACGGAATCGATCTCGGTGAAGGGCGGCATCGTCAAAGTTACGCAACCGAAGAGGTCATTGAGTTCTGCGTCGATTACATGGCTCAGGTCGAACTGATAGGTGTGCCTTGATCTCACCATGAGGGGAGGCTCGAGGGTATCGGTACTATAAGAGGGAAAGCAATTACTCCAGATATGGATACATATACTCAAACACATTTCACGGTCTTGCAACACATGACTGAAGTGTCCCCGTGTTGGACCGAAAAGGCGACTAGAGGGGGGGTGAATAGAAGCACACTCACTTTTTCACAAATAATGGATTCAACACAAATTTCACTCCAGTAGCTTTGGAAGCTATGAAGATCAGTATATCAGTACAGCGGAAGACTAATATTGAATACAATATAAACCCCTTCGCAAAGAGACAAAATCAACAAAGATTAAAGCAAATCAATGCACCGCTCGGTCGATCATTTGTATTCTTGGCGGTCGGACCGATTGCTCACTACGTCGGATCGGTGACTCGCCGATCGACCCACGGCCTCGAGCGGATCAAACGACTGATCACAAGTTGCAAATAGATGAAACTTTTGATCTACAACTCCAAACTTGATAAAACTTGGAACACACCTTCTTTATGATATCAGGAAGCTATTCCAATCGAAGATTGTGATAATTCTTAGAAGAATAAGGATCCTTTTCCGTTTGATTGAAGAAGGGTTCAAAACCGGGTCAAAACGAAAACTTGATCCAAAAACTTACTCGTGGGTGATTGATGATCCTAGATAGGTTTCCACATGTCACATCAAGCTATATCACATGGAGAATTCAATCAAAAACTCATGGATCAAAGAAAGACTCAAAATTATCAAATATAGAGAAAGAACGCAATGAGATAAAATATTTATCAAACTTTCCTTTGATTGATTGATATGATATGGGCTTACAGCCTCTCCATCAATGGAGGACAATGCTCAATCCAAGAGCACAAAAATCACATCAAACTATCAAGAACCCTAGCCTCCACAAAAGCTCTCTCTAAGAAAATTAGGGTTTACAAAAATAGCAAAAGAGGCGAAGAGGAGGTGCAGCCACCTCCCTCTCCTATTTATAGTGGAGGGTTAGACCTTCTAGAAGTTTGACTCAATTGGGCTCCTGTTAAGGCCCAAAACAAACGGGACACATAAGCATGCATTTTAATGCGCCGTCTTTAACACCTCTTGACCTAACTAGCTACACCTTGCGCCATCTTGCGCCTCGGATTAGCCAATAGGTCACCCTTGTCTATCTTGCACCATGCTTGAGTATATTGACCTCCCGGCATCGTCGATCGTTCTGGACCTCAGCTCTCCAAGCCTAGTTCCGATCATCCTCGCCGTTGACCGTCGTTGACCACCAAGCAACCTGCACAACAATAGACAAGTAAACCGAATTTGGGAACAAGTTCTTCACAACTTGACCCATGTTAGTCAAAACATGCATCATGCAACATATATGCCCTGAAACTCATGACTTTGACCTAACAACCGAATATCGCCGCCACGACGGGCGACGATCCAAGTGAAAACCGGACCGCCCCGGGGCGGTCGGCCGCCCTGGCGGTCGACCGCCACCTATTGGTCGGTCAGACCGCCAGTAAAGACTTAGCCGATTTTCAATCTCTGAAAACCGAAACCTACTGGAATTTTCAATCCAATAGAACTTTTGACTGGAGACTCCAAAAACTATGAGACCAAGTGCAATAGAATCCCCTTTGTGGCCTGCTACCTCTATTTTTGGCCCAGCTCAAAATACCACTTTCTGACATTGCCGTTCCGACCGCCGCTATGGCCGGTCCAACCGATCTTGGACCGGTCGACCGCCGCCCTAGCAGGTCAGACTGGTTAAGGCTGACAGTACTGTAACTGTGCTGAAAACATGTGAAATGACAAACCGTTAATGCCATTGCCAATTGTCACATCATCCTAAGATCTGGAGTGTAACCCCGTGATATCCACACCCCGTATATCGACCAGCACAAGGACATGCTTCGACAACAGAATCCGGAGCGGCCGGATGTTTGTGTTGGAAATATGCCCTAGAGGCAATCATAGATATGATGATATTTCATTATGTTCATGATTTTGATAATATGTTATCGTGTCCTTGAATGAATCATCAGTTATAGATCAATAAGTATGTGACTTGTTGGTGGAACTCTTTAACTTATATGATGTCATTCTAATTGTATCCCTGGTCGGATGTCACTTTGGTGAACACGGTGACTCTCGATCAACACATATATTGATTGATGACCATGTTTCACCGGTCATGGATATGGGGATATCGAATCAATAATGTGAGCACATGTTAGAGAACATGGGGTTGGATAGACCCACCATTGAGACTCTATTGAGATTGTTATTAATCTTTGTGTCATTAGTTGGTCTCAAGTAATGGTGATGTATAATCCTTAGACCTGAGATCAGCATGGTTCCCTACATGTGTAATAGCACTCTTAAGGGTTGCCAAACGCTACTCGTAACTGGGTAGTTACAAAGGTAGCTTTCGGGTATGCTATGAAACATGCGGAGGGATGTGACTGGTCGAGATGGGATTTGCCCCTCCTAACATAATAGGAGAGATGTCTCTGGGTCCTCGTGGTGATCGGATAATGTGGATATCGTGAGGATATGTGCACGATCTCAGGATGATGAGTCAATTGGCAATGACGTTGTTGGTTTGCAAAATCTCGCGTTTTCGGGTTTGCTCGTAGGCTATCAGACCACAGGCGGTCTGACCGGTGGTGTCGGGCGGTCAGACCGCCCGTGGAGGAGTCCGACCGGCCATGGTGGCCGGTCCGACCGCCAAAAATGAAAATGGGTTTTTGGGGCTAATCCAAAAATAGGTTGTGTAGGCAAGTGAGGGGAGTCTCCTGGATGTGGTCCCATAATTTTTGGAGCTCCCAACAAAAGTTCTATTCGTTTGAAAATTCGGAAGGTTTGAATTTTGAGTTGAAAATTTGGCTAAGTCCTTTGGACCGGTCCGACCGCCGTTGTGGGAGCGGTCCGACCGGCATGAAATCGGTCGGATCGGCCCTGAGGGGCGGTCAGACCGGCATTGGCTTGAAGGTTAGCCAAATGTTGCATTGAGTTGGTTTTGATTGTGTTATCATATAAACTTCAATGCTTTATTGATGTATATTGCATTGCGGGCCAGCGTGGGTCAAGTTGTGAAGAACTTGTTCGGAATCGGTTTGTTTGTCTATTCTTTGTGCGGTGGCTTGCGTGTCAGCGGCGTCAGCGGTGAGTGGATCGGGACTACGCTTGGAGAGCGAGGTCGAGCGATCGGTGATCTGGGTGGTCGTGTGACACAAGCATGGTGCGAGATGGACAAGATGGATCTAACGGGTGGTTCGATGCAATGGTTGGATCGGCGGTGCGGATATCGATCACGAGTCTCAGGAGGTTCCGATGGGATTCGGACAAGAGAGGCTTGGCGACGCGATGAGAACCGTGATCAACCTATACGTGGTGAAGCGACGATTGCTTCAAGAGTTATTTGTGTGTGGGTCCCATGTGTAAGTGACCCCAAAAAGGAAACCCTAGCTCTCTAGTATAAATAGGAAGGGGGGAGATGGAAAACTAAGCCAAGCATTCATTTAGCCCCCTTCTTCCTTTTCTAGGGTTTGGAGGAGAGGAGAGGAGAACTAGGGTTTGGAGTGTGCTCCTTGTTGAGCTCTTGCCCTCCTTGGTGGAGAGGCTTTGTAAGCATCTATTGTGAGTGAACAATCTTGTGATGCTAAATTGAAAGATCAATTGCTCCTTTGTGCTCTTCTCTCTTTTGGATGTTTTGGTGCTTCTTTGATTCAAAGGTTCATGCTTGGTCTCTTGGCCTACTTTATCTTGCTTTGATGTGTGGGATTACTCCTAGAGTCATCTAGTTCATCAAACCCCACAAGCAAGTCTTGAATCAAGATTTTCTCATTTCTAGGGTTTGTGCACTTCTTTGGAAAAATCTCGAGAGATCGATTCTCGAAGTGGATCGACGGATCGTCGCTAGAAATAGGTCTCCAATATCATTAGGGAGGTGTGCTAGAAATTTGGTCAAGTTTTATTGGTTGAATCAAAAGTTGGATCAAATTTCGTTTTGGATTTGGGTGGAGTTTTTGATCTTTGGACTCTACCGGTCCGAAACCTTTCAGCGGCGGTTCGACCGCCGTGTATTCGACCATTGGTTTGCCGGGTCGAACCGCCGCCCACCGGTCCGACCGCTAGTTAGTTGCTTGGTCGGATCATTGGTTGACCGTCGGTCCGACCGCCGTGGTAGCCGGTCGGACGCCAAGATACCAGATGAAGAACGGTGAGTTCTTTTCTCCATTTGTGTCGTGTGGTTGAGGGTTTATCAAATCCAACACAAAGCTTCCGTTGTGTGCTTACTGATCTTCTTAGCTTTCATAGCTAAAGGAGTAAAGTTCGTGTTGGTTTTTGATTTAGGCGAAAAAGTTTTGAAAGCGCCTATTCACCCCCCCCCCTAGTCGCCTTTCCGGTCCTACAGATAAAGAAGGTGGATGAGCTCTCCCTGACCTTGATTCGCCAATATCAAGTTCACCAGATTGTCCATTTATTGCTGCCTGTGCATGGTGTCCTCTTGCATCTGGACTTGCATTTGTCTTATCCTATCGCCCAACTGCTGATTATGAGTATTCATATCTACTAACCTTCCTTTGATTTCTTCCACTTCACTTGCCAGATGCAACTCCATTCCTTCTTCTTGTTGGAAATATGCCCTAGAGGCAATCATAGAGATGATGATATTTCATTATGTTCATGATTTGGAAAATATGTTATCGTGTTCCTTGAATGAATCATCAGTTATAGATCAATAAGTATGTGACTTATTGGTGGAACTCTTTAACTTATATGATGTCATTCTAAATGTATCTCTGGTCGGAGCACCAGTGACTCTATGACTAGCACATGTATTGATCGATGACCATGTTTCACCGGTAATGGATATAGGGATATCGAATCAATAATGTGAGCACATGTTAGAGAACATGGGGCTGGATAGACCCATCATTGAGACACTATTGAGATTGTTATGAATCTATGTGTCATTAGTTGGTCTCTAGTAATGATGATGTATAATCCTTAGACCTGATATCAGCAAGGTTCCCTACATGTGTAATGCCACTCTTAGGGGTTGCCAAACGCTAATCGTAACTGGGTAGTTATAAAGGTAGCTTTCTGGTATGCTATGAAACATGCGAAGGGATGTGACTGGTCGAGATGGGATTTTCCCCTCCTAACATAATAGGAGAGATGTCTATGTGTCCCTCGTGGTGATCGGATAAAAAAGTGCATGGCCATGCCACTAGTGGTCGAAGTGTCGACCACATGAAGTTATCCGACAACTCGATTGAGAAATTATTGAACAGTCCATGGATGACACATTGAAGGACCGTAAAGGCGACTAGGGGGGGTGAATAGGCGCTTTCTCAACTTTCTCGCCTAAATCAAATTCAACACGAACTTAACTCCTTTAGCTATAAAAGCTAAGAAGATCGATAGCGCCACAATGAAGCCTTGTGCTGAATTCAATAACCCCCTCAACCACACAACACAAAAATGGAGAAAAGAACTCACTAGTCGATTACGAGCATCGGGCGGTCGACCGGTGAGAGCAAGCGATCGGACCAACGTGCAACAGCGGTCGATCCGGCTACTAATCGCGGTCGAACCGTTGGATATCGGTTCGACCGGCGATCTTGAAGCGATCGAAACGCGGCGATCGGACCGCCGTTATAAAACCGTTCTGACCGATTTGGTCCAGAACCGAAAAACCTAGCCCAAATCCAAAACGAAATTTGATCCAACTTTTGATTCAACCAATGAAACTTGACCAAATTTCGAGCACACCTCCCTAAGGATATTAGAGAGCTATTTCTAGCGACGATCCTTCAGATCCACTTCGTAGAAACGATCTCTCAATGTTTTACCGAAGAAGTGCACAAACCCTATAAATACGAAAAACTTTGATTCAAGACTTGCTTGTGGGGGTTGATGGTCTAGATGATTCTAGGAGTATTCCTACACATCAAAGCAAGAGAAAATGGGTCAAGAGACCAAGCTTAACCACTTGAATCAAGGAAGCACCAAATTCATCCAAAAGAGTGAAGAACACAAAGGGAGACAAAGGATCTCTCAAGCAAGCATCACAAGATTGATTGATCACACTGGATGCTTACAAAGCCTCTCCAACAAGGAGGACAAGAGCTCACACGAGGAGCACACACACAATCTACAAACCCTAGTTTCTCCTCTCCTCTCCTCCAAACCCTAGAAAAGGATGAAGAAGGCCAAATGAGTGCTTGGGGGTTTTAAATCTCCCCCCTTTCTATTTATACTAGAGGCCTAGGGTTTCACTTTTGGGACCCACTCACACATGGGACCCACACACACATAACTATTGAAGCAATCGCCTGCTTCACCACGTGTAGGTTGATCAGCGGTTCTCATCACGTCGCTAAGCCTCTCTTGTCCGAATCCCATCGGAATCTCCCAGAGACTCACACCGACTTCCGCACCGCCTGATCCAACCAGCTGTACCGAACTACCCGTTCGATCCATCTTGCCCATTCTGCACCATGCTTGAATCACACGACCTCAGCCGGTATCCATGATCGTTCTGGACCTCAGCTCTCCAAGCGTAGTCCCGATCCACCTCACCGTTGTCATCGTTGACCTGCAAGCCACCTGCACAGCAATAGACAAACAAACCGTTTCCGGGAACAAGTTCTTCACAACTTGACCCACGTTAGTTCAACAATGCAATATGCAACAATAAAGCATTGAGGTTCATACAATAAACACAATCAATACACAACAATGCCAACAAGGCCAAGTCTCAAGTCATCGGCGGTCTGACCGCCCCACAAGGCCGGTCTGACCGATTCCACGCCGGTCGGACCGATCCTAACAATGGTCGGACCGCTTGAAAAAGACTTAGCCAAAATTTCAGCGTGAAAATCCGAAACCTTCTGGAAATTTCAACTGAATAGAACTTTTAACTGGAAGCTCCAAAAATGAAGTGACCACATCCAGGAGACTCCCCTCACTTGCCTACACAACCTATTTTTGGCTCAGCTCCAAAAACCACTTTTTATTTTGGCGGTCGGACCGGCAAGCACTGCCGGTCAGACCTTCCCACTGGCCGGTCGGACCGGCGACCTGGCCGGTTGGACCGCCGTGTCTGACGACACAGAGCAAACCCGAAAATGCGACAAATTGCAAACCAACAAAGCCATTGCCAATTGACTCATCATCCTGAGATCGTGCACATATCCTCACGATATCCACACACATTATCTCACCTGGAGTCCAACCAGACATCGTGAGGCAAAGGGAGAATGCATGAGTAGGTCGCTTAGTTCGATCAGTTACGGACTAGTCGTATGGAGATACGAGCTGGTCGTAGATTGGTCGAACGTAATCACATTATGGTAAGGACTTGGTTGTAAGGAGTTACGAACTGGTCGTGACCAAATACAACCTGGTCGTATAGAGGTACGAACTAGTCGTAAATGATGAGGACCTGGTCATATATCATATTGCATCAAGTTTCGGCCGACATATTCTATGTGCATTTGGGAATCGTTATGTGCTGCTAGGTACCGCTAATGACTGGTGGTCGAAAAAGAGTTTCCGAGTCATAACCGATTTCACATGAACCTGTAGGGTCACACACTTAAAGGGCTAGGATTTGTTTTGGATGGTGATCCGAGTTCGTATAGGCCACGAGTTCCTAATGGGCCTCAAGGTCGAGACCCATCATGGATGCCTATATAAAGAGGGGCGGTGGGATGGGGTGAGGTCAGAGGATGATCTTTGGAAGAACTCCCGAAACCCTAAAAGCCACGACTTCTCAACCACGCCACGGTGCTAGCACTCCCACGCGTGGTGATCCTGCCCCATACGTGTGGATACCTCAGAGGTGTTGTTGCGAAACATCGACACTATGACGATCTGCAACTCGTGATGATCACAGGTGTCAAAGGAGAAGTCGCGCGGTGAGTACGACCACTCGGAGGAGCATACGCGCGGTGAGTACGACCACTCGAAGGAGGAGACGCGTCGTGAGTACGACTGCATCGACTCGCTACAACGACTCTACTTTCGCTACGAGTCAACGCGTCTAGCGGTAATCTCGTGATCTATTTCTAGCGGAGGTTCCTTGGTTGCGCAGTAAATTTTTGTTTGTGTTATGCTAGCATTGCCGCGATCCCTTCAGTTTGGATCACGATATGACACAGCAGTTGGTTCAACCAATGGTTGAAGGAGCGACTCGCTAGGAGCTCATCAAGTGATATGCTGACATGGTTGGCAAAAGGGCTAACATTTATAGTTGTGATATCGCAAGGATATGACATAAATGGTTACATATTCTATACGCATGCTTAGGATATAATTAGCACTAACCAGCAGCGGTGTTCGTATAGATGTGTTCAGTACTGATGGGCTGGGGAGCTCCTACTATGGGCTCATAGAGGAGATTTGGGAGCTCGACTACATGCTTTTCAAGATCCTCCTATTTCGGTGTCGTTGGGTCCATCTCCCACAGGTGAAGGTCGACAAGTACGCCATCACTACCGTGGACCTCGAACGTGTCAGATACAAAGACGAATTATTTGTATTCTCTAACAAAGTTGTTCAAGTCATCTATGTAACCGACTAGGCAAATAAGAAGCGCCACGTAGTTTGTCATGGAAAAAGGAGGATTGTTGGAGTTGAGAATGTAGTGGACAAGGAAGAATACAATCAATTTGATGAGTTGTCTCCTTTCGAAAACGATATAAGGGTCGAGGAAGAACAATGTGACCAAACTAGCTACATACGAGTCGATCATCATGAAGGGCTAATTTTTAAAGATTGAACAATATGTGTATTTGTTTTGAATGGTTAATTTTAGTTCATTTGAGTTAATTGATTGTACTGTGAAGTGGATGTGTTTGTTTCTGAAATGAATGTGAATTGGATATATACATGTACTTGTTATGTTTCTGCTTGTTTCAAAGGGCGTGGATAGCATTTCCTGAGGCTAGCTAATAAGCAGAACTAGATTTACCAATACAAAAGAATATCACAGACGATTTCATCTACAAATCGTCTGTGATAATCTATCACAGATGATTCCATCTACAAACTGACTGTGATACATCAGATTTCACAGACGATTCCTTGGGAAAAGCCATTTGTGATACATAAGATATCACAGACGGTTTCATCTGCAAATCGTCTGTGATACACAATCTATCGTAGACGATTATTTATTAGAATCGTCTGTGATATTATTTATAACAGACGGTTCTACTTTAGAATCATCTGTGATGTCCAACCCTATTTATATTCGTACTCTAGGGTTTGCCTACGCCCCCACTCAAACGATTAAGTTTCTCAAGTCACCCTCCTCCCCTGAACCCATCGTCCTCGTCCTCGATGTCACCTCGTCCTCGAGCCACCGCTTCTCCTCCCCTGAGCCAGTTACCGCCGTCCTCAACGCTGCCTCCTCCCCCGAGCCCGATGCCTCTTCCCCGAGCATGAGCACGCGTCGCCTCCTACTCCCCTAAGCCCGCGGCCTCCTCCCCTCCGCCGAGCACGCGTCGTCTCCTCCTCCCCCGAGCCTAGCGTGCCTCCCCTTCGACGCCGCTCTACTGCTCCGATACTGCTCCCTACTCGTCCTTCTCCTTGATGCCCAAAGGTAACCGATGTCGAGTTGCTGACCCCGACGCCCCTTTCCCTCACTCTTTCTATCAATAATCTGTGATGCTGTCATGGTCCTCATGGACTCATGTATCTGGTTCAAACACGGAGTAGTATGAGGTGTTGTACTTGTTTTATGAAGTTGTATTTGTTCTAGTCAGTGATCATATGGTATTTGTTTTGATACTGCTATTGGAATATATTGCAATATGGTGTGGTGGGCTTGAGATGAATGCTCTGTGATGATAATAGTCTTGTACTGAAATTGTTTTGATAATCGAGTTTGAACTTGAGCTCTAATTGGAATGCTTACTCTACATCTGAGAGCTATATCAAAATGTTAAATATTAGCTTTATGCTGATTTCATTTGTTCACATGATGTTTGTGCTGAGCATATTATTCCTTTTAAATGACTTGGAGAATTTACATGTTTATATGTCAATTATGTCATTGTATTGGTCCTAATTTCTTCCCTACATATCCCAATTATTTATTAATTATGTGTATACACATACACATAGATATCGAATCTTATGATAATATGTTCATGCGTGTTAGAACTTCTATTTCTTGTGAAGATGTCTTTTGCTCGTTCTTTGTCATCGTCGCCTCACGCGTCTGATGCGCCGTCCTCTGGAATATCCAAACGCGGTAGAAGAAGAGGAATATCGAAAAGGCCTGGGACCGATTTACCATCACGGAGGTCGATAAGTATGCGACCCCTATGAATCCTCCCTGAGCAGCATCCGCATTATTGAGAACAGTGAGAATAATCGCATACAAACGGGTCAATATCACTTACGATTCACGGAAGTAGTTGACCAAAGCTCAGAAAGATGAGCTGCTGATGGATATTTTTCGATCGTTCGAGATCCCAGAAGAACACCAGGACTCTATGTGACGACACGTATTGCTACAGGTGTGCAAAGCGTGGAAAAACTTCAAGAGCACACTTGTCAAGAACTACGTGGAGAAGGATCTGACAACCTTTCACAAGTATCCGTTCTTCGAAGAGTACTGGGAAGAGTTTATGGTGAAGAAGATGACAGATGATTTTAGGAGTGAAAGTGCGGCGTACAGGGCCCTCCAGGAAAAAAACACGAACCCCACAGACTCGGTACCGCTGGGTATGCGGGTAAAATCTCGCAGTGGAGGGATCAGGACCGGCAGGCAAACCGTTCGAATGCCTCCTTGCCATTTGTCAAGATCCCTGATGAGCGCACCCGAAACTGATTAAGAGTGAGGTTATCTACCCTGTCTTCAGGGGGCATCTCCTTTCCAAACCCCGCAGACAAGGAAGTTTCCCAACACATGGTAAGATATCAAACTACGTAGTTTGTAATTACCCCATAACTTCACAGGAAGTGAAATGATATGTCGGGCTATTGTAGGAAACTCTGAGTGCACAATCTTTCCAAGGCTCATTCCAAGTAGTCAGGGAGAGATATATACTCTCTGTGGCCTGAGAAATAATGAGCACCCGGGGCCTTGGTTTTTATGTTCCATAGAAATATGGATTCCAGCGAACTCCCAAGAGTACCAAAGTAGAAAGAGAGCTAATGCCGAGTGCGATGCGTGGCTACGAGAGGAGATTCGTGAATCCCTCATAGATGATATCACTGAATCCATCAGAGATGAGATCAATGATCGTGTCAGAGATGAGACGCGATAGCAGATGGAGAGTCTTAAGGAAAGGCTTAGGGAAAATTAGTTCCAAGCCCCTGCCCCTATTGTGCTAGCCAGCCCCCCAAACTTCAGAGTAGCTGCGTGTCCAACCCTAACCCTACCCCAAAAGGCGACAACAGATTTCCTGTCGATGACATCCTGGTAATAATTGTTATATCTAGAATGCTCGATCCATAGATAGGCCTGTTAGAGTAGCTAATTTTGTATCGTTGTGTAGGTGGCTATGAAGTGCTAGATCCAAGTGAGATATGCTTATATTGCCCTAGATGCTGCTTGGGCCAGGTGTATCCATCTGGTGTCGGGGCTTTGGCGCGTGGTGTAAATCCAGCGTTGGGTTTCGTAAAAGTGAATGTGGACGGTATTTATGTCAATTTAGTGGTAGTCTCGCTACATATTCCCCCAAACGACGAGGTCGTGACTCTAGGGTAAACCATTGGAACATTCATCCAATGGCCCAAGAGTGACATCTGCTTGGAGCTACCTGCTCCGGTGTCAACTTGTAACATCCGAATTTTCTGAGCTCTAAAAATCTTTTGAATAATTACTTGTGGGAAAATACATTATTTGAATTTCTATTAATTTTTAGTATTTTTATTTAGAGCTTAATATAGACTTTCATGACAAAATAATTTAATAGGGTTAATCCCAACATCAACAATTGTCAAAACTATTTTATTTGGATTCTATGTGCTTAGATATATTTTCTGGAATTTTTCCAAGTTCATTTGCTATTTTCTAATTGCTATTTGGATTTTCTATATTTTCTAACATAGAAAATCTATTTAAAGTCCTTGAACGATGCGGGCGAAACCCAACCCTATTCAATCTCGGCCCAACACTCATGCGACCCGACTTCCCTCGCACGCCGCGCCATGCGCTTCCGATCGACATGCGGGCCCCACCGCGGCCTCGCCTCTCTCTCGCGTCGCCTCCGCTAACAGATGGCCCCCGCCTATCAGTCTTTGTCGTCTCTCTCTTCGCGATCGCTTTTTTGCCCCACCGGTCGATATCACCCACGCCGTTACCACGCGAACTCGCATGAAGCCGTATCATCGACGTGTGGGCCCCACCAAAACACTGTTCTTTGTCTCTGTTTTGGTTAGGATCCGAACTCTGCCGCCGCGTATCCGATTTGGGCATTTGTGCCCTGGACTCTCCCGAGCGGCCGGGTATAAAGGGAGGGGTAGGCCTGGAGCTCCGCACCTCAACCCTAGCCGCCGCGAAACCCTAGCCGCCGCTAGAGCTCAAGAAACAATCCCACTACCACCAGCTCCGACGAGCAATCCCGCCGCAACCAGAGCTGCCCAAGCCTCGTCGTCTACACCTTCAGCATCGCCGGGGCAAGGGCTACATCCTAGTCACCTTGGTTCAGCCGGAGCGTCACCGGAGAGAAGATTCCGTCGAGCTCGTGGCACCGCCTCCGCTCCGACCTCGCCGCCGGCCAGTCTAGTCGTTCTCTCGCACTCGTGAGCACCTCATTGGGTTCGCCTTGGCATTCTCTACCTCCCTGTACCACTCGCCACCGACGAGCCACCGCCCATCGCCGGATCCCTTGGAACCCGAGCGCCACCCGCCTCGCCGTCGACCACGTCAGCTCCACGTCGCTAGCCACATCACCGCCATGTCAGCTTCGTGCGTTCATGTCCGCCAAATCATCGCCGGGTCAGCGCGGCGTGGCACAGTCCACCGCTTCCAGATTCCCATGGCTCGGTAGACTCAGTCCACCGTGAGCTATCCCACTAACATGTGGGCCCCACATGTCATAATTTCTTTTAGTTATTCCTTTTCCTGAAATTCCTTCGCTGACGTCAGCATTGCGCAATAATCTAATTTTTCTTTAGAAAAATAATTCGGAAATTCTGGAAAATCCAATTTAGGGTATTTTATGAAATTTCAAACTTTCAAAGTCCATATCTTTTGCATCCGAACTCCGATCGAGCCCATTCAAATTTCTAAATTTATATAAATTCGAGATCTATCTATTTATAATTTTTATTTAATTTTTGGAGTGTATTTTTTCTCTATTATTTTTTTGTTTATTTGTTTCATTTGAGAGTAGACGTTAATTCTTCGGAGACTTTTGAAGATGGAGGAGTGCCTGAAGATCAAGACAATACCTAGAACTATTACAAGACAAGTTATACCTTTGATCATGTTGAACCCAGTTTTTAAAATAATTTATTTCAATGTATTGCATTCTATTTCAAGTATTTATTTAAATACTTTTGGGTTTAGTTATTAATCCAAATTGTTACATCCACCTTGTCTTTTGTTATGACATGATCTTTTGTCACCCTAGGTTGATTCTTTATTAGTTGGTATTATCGTAGCACCAACGTGGGTTGGTTAGATACGAGCAGATTGCTTAGCCATGCCACGAATCATCATTTCATGTGAGTTGCGTTTATAAACTGGACTAAGAGATTATGGAACTGTGTGATGAATCTGTGTGTGTTGTGTGCTATTACTCGTTGATAGCATGTGTTGCACTTAATGAACAGCGTGGGAAAAGATTTAGACTGAGGCAAGTGGTGGATTCTGTATGATTGTGGAGCTTTGTGCTGGGAATGATAAATTGTGTGGCTTAGTTAGAAATTGGAAGTCTTGCCTTGGTCATTAAGGACTTAAATTTGTGCGCCATTGAACTCAGCCTTACTGTACAACCACATGTCTGATATGGGATGGGTCTAGCTTAGTAGGTTATGGAATCTTGCCATTGACAACTCAGGTTGTAGGTTTAGCTGTGTGATGGGCTTGAGGTGTGTTTATCACATCACGGGACGGTTCGCCGCATCCCTGTCCAACAGTGTGTGTTGTACCCAAACGTTGTGTGTATCGGTTGGACGACAGTAAAGCACATCGGGAGGGTCAATGTTCGAGATGAAGTTTCTGAAAGGTTTTGTTATGGTCAGTGCTAGCTACACTGATTGTATCTTGTAGGTAAAGTGTACAATCTCTGCAGAGTGTTAATTAACCTATTCGAATAGCCGAGTCCTCGGTGATGGACATGCTCGGGGATTTCACACGAGGGAAGATTTTCATAAAAACAATTGGGAAGGGAGCCGTGTGATCTAAGTCATATGGCTGTGTGAATAACTTGTTTAGACTGTGTGGCTTTGTGAAATCAAATGATAAAGTAATATTGTCTTATTTGTTTTGAATTATGTTTTCAATCTATTATTTGTATTCAATTGCAAATGTTGCATTTCTGCAAAATAACCACATAAGCCATTCCTTTGGAATAAGCCATCATCTATAAATTGCATTATGTGGTATGACTTGCGAGTACAGTTGTGTACTCATTCTTGCTTCAAACAAACAACAGAAGTGGGGGAGTCTTCGCCTGCATTTGAGGAGGAGTTCTACGAAGGTGTCGATTGTTAGGGTCTTGACCCAGTCAGTTGCCTGTGGTGAATTGATGGGATTCTGCTGAAGTTTATTTCTATTCCACTGCTGCTATGTTATCTATTATCAGTCATGTGTGGCCTAATAAATGTAAACTCGACCATAAGGTCAAAACCATTATTTACTATTCAAATTAGTCGTTTATTCTATTAATCGTCTTGTGTGGATCGATATTCATCTATGTTGATATTGTATGCACTAGCGTGATCCTGGACTAGTACAGAATACACAGAGGGTCCAGAATTGCATTTTTGGGTCCCGACACAACTTCACGGGAATGTCCTGCAACGGTGTTAAGTCCACGGAAGCTACTGCGCACCGAAGCGGTAAGGGCCCGGTGCATAAGATGCATCTACACCTTGTGCTCAGTCGACTCTAGTGAAGTCGACCTCTAAAATGCGAGGCAGTAAGGGCAAATCGAAGACGATCGACTCATGTTCTGATATCCCCTTCTTGCCGTTGGCCCGGAAATTTGTGCTAGGCGAGCCGTTGGTCGAGACGGTACAGCATGACCGTACCCTAGGATTCGCTTGCATGAGATTACATGTATGGTACATGGAACAGACCAACAAGACAGATGGACAACGACACTCGGGTGTCAACATCAAGTTCAAGAAGGATCATCTTAACCACGTGGTTCAAGACATATCTTCACGTTGATCTTTGAGGACTTGTTCTTTCTCTTCAACCTCGACGCCCTCGATGTCTCACTCACGCGATGTTGGACACTGTAAGTGTGTACAATCACGGTCAACGTTCATGTCATATCGATAAATGTCATATAAAAATCCTTGCTTTTGTGTGTATATATATAGATACATGATTTCTGAAGTCGAATTAAGGAATTCACCGATAGGTTTCCTCGACCCACACTTGGTCTCCTTGCAAACCATCTAGGAGAATGCAAAATTCGTCGAGGATTAAATGACGGAGTCATTGTTGGCTCACCGCGACAAGGAATTCATACTTTTAACATACAACCAGGAGTAAGTGCTGCACTAGTGGTTATACTTGTTGATTTGTACTTTTTATAAGCAACACGAAGTTAGGTTTAATGACCATGGTGGCATTCCTGTGTAGGTTCCATTGGATTCTAATTGTAATTGTACTAAAACGGAACAAGGTAATATACCTAGATTCCCTAAAGAGGCCCGCACACGACTCTATAATTGTCCGATAATTAATTGACGGTAAACATATTTCCTCAATAGATAACTCTATTGTAGTCTTTTCTTCCTTTATAATGGCCAAGACTAACTTCTTGGTATCACGTAGGTCGTTCGCTTGTGTACTATGCTAAAGGAGGGAAAAACAAGGGAAGTATTTTGCGACACGATCTAAATTTCCTAGTATTCGCTAGTACACATTAATCCTATATAACACTTCGTAATAATGCCTCTTGAACTAACCAATTCTATTTTTGCATTGCCACCAGCAGCCGCAAATCTGTAACATCTATGAATACTATGTTTGCCACAACATTGAAAGCATCTAGGCCCCTAAAAATGGTTTTGGTAATTAATGATAATATGTGAATATGGGATTAACAAGTTTACTAAGAATGTGCAAGGTTAATTCCATTTGATGAACATGATGAAGCAAGGATGCATGCTAAAGGAAAATGTGAAGATCAACAAGGCTTAAAGTCAAGGTACAAATAGTCTAGGATCCTTTTCTATTTTACCGGTCTAAGGAGAATTGGTTGGTAGACCGGATTATAGGATAAATGCCGTACTATTAAGGGGGATCACGACTAGTAGCTTGATAGCTTATTCTTGTGCCATATGGATCAACTTAGGATCATGCATGCATTTAAAATTGGACTTGAATTTAAGTTAGAATGTATTCGATGCTTTAATTCGGAATCGGATGAGCAGAAGGCTTAGCGGTTGTGCCGAAGCGCGGTTGTTCGGCGGCATGTGAGCGGTTCAACCGTTAGCCTTTTAAATTGAAAATCAAGCCGATCGTCGGATCTCAATCTAACGGCTAGGATTAAGTGGGCGTTCGGACCGTCCGAAGTGGCAGCGCATGTGGATCGTTGGATTAAAATCAAGCGGCTCGAGATCTTGTGTCTTGGCCGAACCACTAGGCGATGAGTCCATCGTGGCCTTCCACGTGTCATGATCTCGTGGTGATCGATTTCGTGGATCTGCGGTTGTACCGATGGCTTGAGCGATGCGACCGCATCCGGTTGTTCCGATGATATTACTGGCGGTTGCAAAATAACGATATGAGTGTAATCTCCTTTGAAAACCTCTTTTGAGAATCGGTTTGTACGCACGTATAATCGGATGAACCGCAATACGGATGTTCGAAATGTATTTGGCGGTTGTAAAATTCGAAACGATGCAAAATCTACGGTTTAGAAACCCAAATCGGACGATCCGGTGTTTGCTGCGGATGAACGCAACTAAATCCAACGGCTATATCGATGCATTTAATCGTGTAACATAGCCGTTCTTGTGCGTGAGCATAGCGGTTGTACCGATGCTAACACGCGGGTTGTTCCGATTTGTCTTTGAACTTTGGGAACTTCTTCCCAACGGCTAGAATTGTTTGGTGGAGGCTATAAATACCTCCCAAGCTGCACAAGGGACAGTTACACATTGCATTGAAGATATCTCAACCCTTGTGAGCATTGTGCATTCAATTCTACTCCTAATTTACTCTTGCATTCATTAAGAGGAGATCAAGTGCATTCATCTTTAGTTGATTCATTGGCACTTGAGTAAAGTCAGCGAGGATCGTTGATCTATTCTCTTGGGGTGTTGCCGCACTCCTAGGCGGCTTGGCGGTGAAGCACGGTGATCTTCTCAAGTGAAGCTTGTGAGAAGACCGAGCAAGATTGTGAGTGGTTGGTGTTCACCATCTCGGAGCGGAGGAAGAACAACCCAAGTGATCGAGGAAGGCTTAATTCGTGGAGCCGGCTTGGGTGGTCAAGTTTCCTCAACGTGGACTAGTGAAGACCGGCAAGTCTTGATACCACGGGAAAAACATCATTGTGTCTTGTGGTTATTTCTTGTCTTTACAATTCCGCACTTATATTTCTAACTTGTTTAGACTAAGTCATTAATTGAATTGGATAAATTGTTAATTTGATAAAAACTTTAAAAACCTCCTATTCACCCCCCTCTAGTCGGTTATCCTTGATCCTACAAGTGGTATCAGAGCTTGGTCTCTCCGTTGTTGGACTTAACCGTCTAGGAGAGCAAGGATGGCTAGTGAGGGAATGGCTTTAGGAAGGGCTCCACTCTTTGATGGCACAAATTATGCTTATTGGAAAATTAGAATGTCAATCTTTTTAAAGGCCATGAGTCCAAGCATTTGGAAAATCGTAAATGATGGTTACACTATGCCTCTTAATCCACTTGAACCCACGGATCAAGACACGCGTAACTCTCATTTAGATGCCCAAGCTATGAATGCTCTCTTTGGCGCTTTGAGCGGATGAGTTCAATAGAGTGAGCAATTTGGAAACCGCTCATGCTATTTGGACAACTCTCTCGAAATCCATGAGGGTACATCCACGGTCAAAGAAGCCAAATTGCATAAACTTGGATTAAATATGAGATATTCATAATGTTGCCTCATGAAAACATCAATGAGATGTATTCAAGACTCAACAACATTGTGAATGAGCTCAAAGGCCTTAGGACTAACCTTTAGATGTTGATATTGTGCGCAAGATGCTTAGGGCTCTTCGACAAATATGAAACTTTGGTGGCGCTCTTCATCAACTCTCCCGAATTGCCAAGGATGACACCAACGGGCCTTTTGGGCAATCTCATCACAAATGAGTTGTTCAAGAAGGACAAAGAAGAGCTCGTGGAGACATCCTCCTCAAAGAAGAAAATTACAGCTTTCAAGGCCAAAGCGGAATCAAGTGATGATGAGGATGAAGGAGAAGATTCCGATGAGGAGTATGCACTCCTTGTAAGAAAAATGAAGAAGTTCATGAAGAGACGCCCCAATAGAAGCTACAACTTTGACAAATACAAGAAGGGACAATATTCAAGTGACAAGAAGCGTTATAGCAACATTCGATGCTATAATTGTGATGAAAAGGGCACATCTCATCTCGTTGCCCATAAAGAAGGATGACAAGGACAAGTCATTCAAGAAGAAAGAATATAATGGCAAAAGAAGCTTTTCAAGAAGCTTCACAAGGATGGCAAGAATGAAGCTCACATTGGAGAGTGGGATTCAAATGATGAATCAAGCGACTCAGACTCAGATGAGGATGAGTCTTCCAAGAAGAAGGGACTAGTTGGCATTGCTATCAAAGAAACTCCTTCACTATTCTCCACTCCTACATGCCTCATGGCAAAAGGAGATAAGGTAAAATCCATTGATAGTGATGAACCAACTTATGAAGAATTATTGGATATGCTTGATGAATTAAATGAATTTAATGGAAAAGAGAAATCAAAATTTAAAGTCTTGAAGAAAGAATATCTCTCTAAAAGACTCTTTTGAGGAGCTAAAGAAAGCTCATGATTCTCTCATCTTAAAGAATATTGAAAAATCTCATTCACATATTGGAATTACTTGTGATTTAATGAATGAGATGTCTAAAGTAGATATTGCTTTAAATGAAAAATCCATGTCTAGCATTTCTACTTCATGTGATGATTTACTTGCCATGCCATGTTGCTCTAGTGATGATTCAATTGCTAGTTTAGCAAATACTTGTGATCCTTTACTTATTGTTGAGAACCATGAATTAAAAGAACAAGTCAATAAACTAAGCAAAAGTTTGGAAAGATGCTTTAAGGGTAAGGCCACCTTAGACAAGCTTTTGAGTGAGCAAGGTGCTCATTCAACAAGGAAGGTCTCGGTATGTGCCTAAGAAAGGTAAGAAGCCAAATAAACCCACAAGGTATGTGAGGAAAATGGTAAGTATTGCTATAAGTCTTGGAAATAGGACATGTGCAACAAAATTGTCCTAAAGGTAAAATTGCATCTTTTGATATATATGATTCATGCTATATGCTTAGAAAGACTAAGGATGGTAAAATACTTGCTCATTTTATTGGCACTTCAATTTTAGGCGCTAAAAGAATGCTATTTGGGTGCCTAAAACCTTGGTCACTAACCTCCAAGGACCCAAACAAATTTGGGTACCTAAAAGAACTTGATTCTTGTTTTGTAGGTGAACTACAAGACCGGTGGAAAACATTGGGTGCTTGATAGTGGTTGCACTCAACACATGACCGGTGATAGAAAAATGTTCACCACATTCGAGAATGGGAAAGGAATGGACAAAATCACATTTGGTGACAATAGCAAAGGAAAGGTAATTGGATTGGGTAAAATTGCTATCTCAAATGACCTTTCCATTTCAAATGTATCTCTAGTAGAATCACTAAACTTTAACTTGTTATCCGTAGCTCAAATATGTGATCTAGGACTAATTTGTTCCTTCTCTAAAGAAGGTGTTACAATTTCAAATGAAAATGATAACTCTTTAATTTTTAAAGGATTTAGATTTGGAAACCTTTATTTGGTAGATTTCACTTCAAATGATTCATGCTTAAAAACTTGTTTGATGGCAAAAACCTCCTTGGGTTGGCTTTGGCATAGAAGGCTAGCTCATGTAGGAATGATTCAACTCAAAAGCTTTTCAAACATGATTTAGTTGTTGGCTTGAAAGATGTGAAGTTTGAGAAAAACCGACTTTGTAGTGCATGTCAAGCGGTAAACAAGTCGCTAATTCTCACCCTTCCAAAAGTATCATGTCAACTTCTAGACCATTGGAACTCTTACATATGGATTTGTTTGGGCCAACAACCTATAAGAGTATCGGAAATAGCTATTGTTTGGTTATTGTGGATGATTACTCTAGATATACATGGGTATTCTTCCTAGATGATAAAAGTGAAACCTCAGAATTTTCAAAACTTTACAAAAGGGCCCAAAATGAATTTGATTTCAAAATAAAGAAAATCCGTAGTGATAATGGTTAGAGTTCAAAAATACTAAAGTTGAAGACTTTTGTGATGAACTTGGAATAAAGCACTAACTTTCCACAACCTACACCGGAACAAAATGGAGTTGTAGAAAGGAAAAATCGTACATTAATTGAAATGGCTAGGACAATGCTTGATGAATATAATACTTAGATAGTTTTTGGCGGAAGCAATTAACACCGCTTGTCATGCCATAAATCGTCTTTATTTACATCGTCTTTTGAAAAAGACTTCCTATGAGCTTCTTGTAGGAAGAAAACCGAACATCTCCTATTTTCGTGTCTTTGGTTGTAAATGCTATATTTTAAAGAAGGGTGTTCGGCTATCAAAATTTGAAAGTAGATGTGATGTTGGTTTCTTGCTAGGTTATTCATCAAATAGTAAAGCTTATCGTGTCTTCAACAAAAACTCCGGTTTAGTTGAAGAAAAACATGATGTTCAATTTGATGAAACTAACGGCTCTCAAGAAGAGCATGAGAATTTGGATGATGTAGGCAATGAAGCTTTGAGAAGGGCAATGGAGCATATGCAAATTGGCGACATAAAGCCCGAGGATAATTCATCATCCTCCACACAAGTTGAACCACCAACATCTTCTACAAACCAAGTTCAATTTGACAATAAGGAAGATGATCAACCATCTAACTTACCACCAAGAATCCACAATGCAATTGCTAAGGATCATCCAATAGACCAAATATTGGGTGATGTAAGTAAGGGTGTTCAAACTCGATCTCGTGTTGCTTCTTTTTGTGAATATTACTCTTTTGTCTCTTGTATTGAGCCAAAGCATGTAGAAGAAGCACTTGAAGATCCGGATTGGGTGAATGCTATGCATGAAGAACTCAACAACTTCACCCGGAATGAAGTTTGGACATTGGTGGATCGACCCAAGGAACACAACGTCATTGGTACAAAATGGGTCTTTAGGAACAAGCAAGATGAAAATGGTTTGGTTGTTCGAAACAAAGCAAGATTGGTAGCTCAAGGGTATTCACAAGTTGAAGAGTTTGGTGATATGATGTCTAGGGAATTTGAAATGTCGATGATTGGAGAATTAAGCTACTTCCTTGGATTCCAAATCAAGCAATTCAAAGATGGGACCTTCGTGAGCCAAACCAAGTATGCAAAAGAATTGATCAAGAAGTTTGGTATGGAGGATGCAAAACCCATCAAGACTCCCATGGCAACAAATGGTCATCTTGACTTAAATGAGAGAGGTAAATCGGTAGATTTAAAGCTTTATAGATCTATGATTGGTAGTTTGCTTTATCTTACCGCATCTAGGCCCGATATCATGTTTAGTGTTTGTATGTGTGCTCGCTTTCAAGCAAATCCAAAAGAATGTCATTTAATGGCTGTTAAAAGAATTCTAAGATATTTAAAGCATTCCTCTAGCATTGGCCTTTGGTTCCGAAAGGTGCTAAATTTGACTTAATTGGATATTCGGACTCGATTATGCGGGATGCAAAGTGGATAGAAAAAGCACCTCGGGTAGTTGTCAATTTTAGGAAGATCTTTAGTATCATGGTCATCCAAGAAACAAAATTCCGTAGCCTATCCACCGAAGCCGAATATGTTTCATGGGAAGTTGTTGTGCTCAATTGCTATGGATGAGGCAAACATTGATGGATTATGGAATTAAAGCGATAAAATGCCTCTTTTGTGTGACAATGATAGTCTTTGTGAAAATTGCTAATAATCTGTTCAACACTCAAGAACCAAGCATATAGATATTCGCCACCATTTCTTGAGAGATCATGTGATCAAGGAGACATTGAAATTAGCCACATAAGAACAGAAGACCAATTAGCGGATATTTTCACCAAGCCATTAGATGAAGGCGCTTTTGCAAATTGAGGAATGAATTAAATGTCATAGATTATTCAAACATTGTTTAAATTTTTGTTATTACGATTGCTTTTTATTTGGTGTTATTTAAATATTTTGTAAAAGAATTTCTCAAATCTCATATTAAATTCACTATAATTATAAAAATTATGTTTATATATAATCTTGATATATTATATGCATAATGATCCCTAAATGATGTTTTATTGAGTGTAAATCTAAGGATCATTTGCAATTAT
The DNA here is from genome assembly GCA_036346395.1 of Hsuehochloa calcarea. Lineage (NCBI taxonomy): Eukaryota > Viridiplantae > Streptophyta > Magnoliopsida > Poales > Poaceae > Hsuehochloa > Hsuehochloa calcarea. The sequence goes on along the minus strand of CM070602.1, from coordinate 20,474,870 downwards.
TCAAAATTCCAAAGAAATCCAGAGCTTTATCAAAATCCCAGGACAATCGGTACATCCGGATTTATGCGAACGGTACGTCCGCAGTGCGGATCATCCGGCGTTATAATAGCGGAACGTCCGTTTTCCTTTTGACCTTATCACTCCAGCGGCTCGTCCGTTTTCCTTTTTCATCCCAGTCCGCTCGGGTTCCTCTCTCTCTCCAGTCGAGCGTCTCTCAAAACCCTCTCTCAAATCGAGTGGTTCTCTCGGTGGATCTCCAAGTCCTCGCTGATCCTTGCATTTCCAGTGCCCTCCTTCCTCAAATCTCAAGGTAAAACATCTATTGGTTCGTGTTTTACCGCATTTGGAGCACTCGGGGCAGTTTTAGGGTTTTTGATAATGCGGTTGATAACTAGCAATCTAATTGGGCAAAAGTGCTTCACTGGTGTCCTATGACCCTTGCACATCCAGTTCTAGCACTCACTCTCTTAGATTCCATCAAAATCTCGGAAATTCTTCAACCCTAGTTTTCGGTCAGGACAATCGGACGTTCCGGTTCTTGAGGCGAACGACCGCGATTCGAACGTTCCGCCACATAACGGCGGATGATCCGATTATCTGACAACCGAAATTGTCATTTCTTTCAATTCAATTCAATTCAAATATGTTCCTTGACATCTTATAATCACTCCAATCTCTGTATAGATGCCTAGAATGCGAGGAACATCCAAGAAGTCTCAGGGATCGTCAAGACAAGGGTCTTCGGCACCTCAACCTCCACTGCAGGGAAAAGGAAAGGGAAAGAGACCAGCTCCAGAAACTGAATCAGAAAATAGCTCAGGAAGTAAATCAATTGAGGAATCTGAATCCGAAGAAGAAGAAGAAGAAGAGGAAGTTCCTCCAAGGACAGCAGAAGATGATGATTTGATTGATCCTCAGGGGACTCCTCTTGACCTACATCTTACGTCGTGGATGACTATGCCATCAAGCGCCATGTCAATCAATATCTTCTGAAGAATGACACATTAAATCCAAAATTCCACACAATCTTTCAAGAGCAAGTGTATGAGCAAATATATAGTAGGCACAAGAAATTTGCCGATCATAAATGGATTAATTGGTCTAATATTAATACCTTGGACAAATACAGTGGAGTCTATCAGCTTTTCTACAATGTGGGTCTTCATGATCTTGTGGGCATAAAACAGAATTATGATGACAAGATCATTCGACAGTTTATGCCACCTTGCATATGTCCCATGACTTGAAGACTTTTAGATGGTGGATGGTGTCGAAATGTGGAAAGCACCAAAGAGGAATTTGCGAGTGTTGAGAATTGATCCGACTCTTGGGACAAAATCTTTGAGAGTTGACCCTACTTGTTCTGCTTGGGCGGGCATTATGACTCTTGACCAAATGCAAGTTAGGGACAATTCTTGGATTGAAGCAGTGAGCATGATTAACGGGATAATTAATCATACTTTCTACCCTAAGAGTGGGAATTTCGATGCGATGCGGGGCATGTTTGGAACATGATAGATCATATTGTGGAGGAGTTAAATTTGATGTAGTGGATGTTATTCTTCAAGGCATAGCCTCCTCCAAGAATAATGAGTTAAAAGGATTTATTATGCTCCTTACATCATGGCATTGATTGTTAGAAAGATCGAGTACCGTGGTGGCTTGGGATCTACTCACAAGCCATATAAACCACGAGATGCCATTCCTCCTCAACAAGTCTCTGAGGATGCCCTGCTTTGAGGTTGATGCTCCTCCTGCTTCTTTGCTATGCACGATGCAAGTGCTCTAGCGCAAGTACTTCAAAATCGCAGATCTATTATCGACACTTTGCGTGAAATGAAGGTGAACAAGTTGCCTTTCGAGATGAGACTCGTCATAGGCTTACTAAGATGGCGGCTATCCAAAATGACTTCTTTGATGAGACTCATAACAGACATCGGCTTTGTCGAGGGCCTAAATGACTTAGAACATTTTCTCAAGACCCCTCGTTATGTTCGCCGACCTCCTCGATCGCCCAAGGGTCCTTCTTCTAGGGCAGTGCACCTACCTCGGCTCCTCACCGCACCTCACGAGTTTGAGCTCCAGCTCCTCCAGCTCCTACCACCCTCTCAGTATCTCAGGATCCCGCGCCCTCTGTGTCAGCTTCTCCGGATCCTGCACCAGTTTCAGCTCCGCCTGCTGCTTCTCCTGCTCCTGCTCCAGCTCAGGACCCAGTTTCTTCCTCTCAGGACCCCCCTGTTTGATGCTTTTTGGTACTTTGATGCCAAAGGGGGAGAAATTGTGAAGATGTGAAGACTTAGTTTTAGGGGGAGCTATTATGGGCTTATGTGATTTATATGTGTTTTGTAAAACTGGTTGATTGTTGATCTATTTTGTGCCTGTAATAGTTGGTAACTTTTGTTGAACTTGTGGAATGTGGTTATGTCTTATTATCTTTTTATGCAATGCAATCTGAATTATTTGACATATCTTATACTGTATTGCTTCCTCAAGTTCATAAATGCAAAAGAAACTCCGCCAAAAATTTTCAATTCTTTACATATGCTTGCAAATTATTTACTATCCATATGCATTTGTTTAGGGGGAGTCTTCTTTTAATTGGATTTGACAAGAAAAATAATTCTCAAAATTCACTTATGCTCATTGCAAAGATTATTTTACCTGTCAAAAGACTTCAAAAGAATATACACTCTTAGTATATTCAAAACAACTTTTCTCACATATTAAGTGTGTTGTCATCAATTACCAAAAAGGGGGAGATTGAAAGCATCTAGGCCCTAAAATGGTTTTGGTAATTAATGATAATATGTGAATATGGGATTAACAAGTTTACTAAGAATGTGCAAGGTTAATTCCATTTGATGAACATGATGAAGCAAGGATGCATGCTAAAGGAAAATGTGAAGATCAACAAGGCTTAAAGTCAAGGTACAAATAGTCTAGGATCCTTTTCTATTTTACCGGTCTAAGGAGAATTGGTTGGTAGACGGATTATAGGATAAATGCCGTACTATTAAGGGGATCACGACTAGTAGCTTGATAGCTTATTCTTGTGCCATATGGATCAACTTAGGATCATGCATGCATTTAAAATTGGACTTGAATTTAAGTTAGAATGTATTGATGCTTTAATTCGGAATCGGATGAGCAGAAGGCTTAGCGGGTTATGCAAAGCGCGGTTGTTCGTGGCATGTGGCGGTTCAACCGTTAGCCTTTTAAATTGAAAATCAAGCCGATCGTCGGATCTCAATCTAACGGCTAGGATTAAGTGGGCCGTTCGGACCGTCCGAAGTGGCAGCGCATGTGGATCGTTGGATTAAAATCAAGCGGCTCGGATCTTGTGTCTTGACCGAACCACTAGACGATGAGTCCATCGTGGCCTTCCACGTGTCATGATCTCGTGGTGATCGATTTCGTGGATGCGGTTGTGCCGATGGCGAGCAGTGCGACCGCATCCGGTTGTTCCGATGATATTACGGCGGTTGCAAAATAACGATCTGAGTGTAATCTCCTTTGAAAACCTCTTTTGAGAATCGGTACATCCGCACGTATAATCGGATGAACCGCAATACGGATGTTCGAAATGTATTTGGCGGTTGTAAAATTCGAAACGGATGCAAAATCTACGGTTTAGAAACCCCAAATCGGACGATCCGGTGTTTGCTGCGGATGAACCGCAACTAAATCCAACGGCTATATCGGTGCATTTAATGCGTGTAACATAGCCGTTCTTGTACATTGAGCATAGCGCGGTTGTACCGATGCTAACACGCCGGTTGTTCCGATTTGTCTTGAACTTTGGGAACTTCTTCCCAACGGCTAGAATTGTTTGGTGGAGGCTATAAATACCTCCTCAATCGCACAAGGGACAGGTTACAGTTGCATTGAAGATATCTCAACCCTTGTGAGCATTGTGCATTCAATTCTACTCCCAATTTACTCTTGCATTCATTAAGAGGAGATCAAGTGCATTCATCTTTAGTTGATTCATTGGCACTTGAGTAAAGTCAGCGAGGATCGTTGATCTATTCTCTTGGGGTGTTGCCGCACTCCTAGACGGCTTGGCGGTGAAGCACGGTGATCTTCTCAAGTGAAGCTTGTGAGAAGACCCGAGCAAGATTGTGAGTGGTTGGTGTTCACCATCTCCGGAGCGGAGGAAGAACAACCCAAGTGATCGAGGGAAGGCTTAATTCGTGGAGCCGGCTTGGGTGGTCAAGCTTCCTCAACGTGGACTAGTGAAGACCGGCAAGTCTTCGATACCACGGGAAAAACATCATTGTGTCTTGTGGTTATTTCTTGTCTTTACAATTCCGCACTTATATTTCTAACTTGTTTAGACTAAGTCATTAATTGAATTGGATAAATTGTTAATTTGATAAAAACTTTAAAAACCTCCTATTCACCCCCCTCTAGTCGGTTATCCTTGATCCTACAAACATGGAACTGCTCGTCGATTCTGCGATGATCAATGATCCTCAGGTTTGTCAATCTTGCAATAATTATTTTTATACTTATCAATTTATATATGCACGAATTTAATCTTCCTGACGACAGGTTGCGAGTATCCATACAATTGCATTGGAACAGGGCTAGCTCATAAACATTCGAGAACAGTTTGTGTCATTCTTGAATCGTGAGGTCATAAATCCAGATGGGAAGTTCCACATTGTAGATTGAACTTGATTGGAATAATATTGAACTTAATGGTACATGTGTGTAAATATACATGAATGGTTAATTTTAGTTAATTGAGTTGCGAATTGGATGTGCTTGTTTCTGAAATGAATGTGAATTGGATGTACCTATTTCTGAAATAAATGTGAATTGAATGTATTCATGTACTTGTTGTGTTTTAGCTTGTTTCAGAGGGCATGACTAGCATTTCGTGAGGCTAGCCAATAAACTGAAATAGATTTAGCAATACAAAAGAATATCACATACGGTTCCTTAAGACATACCGTCTGTGATACATCATCTCTCACGGATGGTTTCATCTACAAACCGTCTTTGATGACATCATGTTATTACTAACCCATAAACTCAGACGGCTCACAAAACCATCTGTGATGACGTTTTTGAACCGTCTATGAAGACTTTTTCTGTAGTAGTGTTATATAAATACAGCAAGTCATAGATTTTTTTAAAAAAAAATCATGGCGAATTTTTAAAATATTTAACCAACCACACATACCCAACGATGCCAAAAGGACACATTCCCTAGCGACCCGTGGGGAATTCCACTACTAGGGGATGAGTATGGAGAAAAACAACTCCACATGTATATGGATGTCCATATATTATCTTATCTCTCCAAAATGTCTCAAGACTCATGAAAAGTACAAGAAGCTGGAATGGTGGTTCGAAGGCTTTCAACTCAAAATTTCTCATTTCCACTTAAAAATTCAACTTTCAACTCAAAATTTTTGAAAACTGTCAATTATGTAGTTGAAAACTATCAACTCAAAATCGGTACCTTCCAACTTAAATTTGAGGACTTCAAACCAAAAAAATCCACTCCTGTATGAAAATCTCAACTTTCAACCGAAAAATATCAATTTTAACTAAAAATCCCTAGTGTGTAGTAGCTACCATGGCAGCCAGATATTTCCATACATATATAATCTATAGTGTATAACTCATTTAGTATTGCTCTACCATCTTATTTATTAGTAAATTTACTTTTTTTCCTACTTACACATGTGATAGACTTATGAAATAAGTTCTTCTCTAAAAATAATTTATGAAATAAACTCAATGTTATTCAAACTTAGGTCTTTAATGGTCTGTCTCCGGCTCCCGCAAAATCCTTTGTGGGGGCAGGGATGGGACAGAAAGAAAAGTTGCACCTGATAACTAAATATGGATGGAAATGGGAAGATATTGCTTGTGGGGGGAATAACTTCATTGTCATACTACGCGGACCAACATTTGGAACAAAAAAAAAGGTAGTGCTTAGAACTCCCACCAATTGCATCAAACTCTCTTCTTCTTACGAGGAATAATATTAGTGTTACTATGTAACATCCTAATTTTAGAGTTTTTGATAAATATAAAATAAAATAAAAATAATCATTTGCTTTTATTGCTAAAGCTTAACTAGGAGTTTCAGAAATCTAAAATAATTGAATATGTATTAATCAATTCCAATCACGTCAAATTTGGCTTAGTTGAGTTTTTTTGGTATTTAAAGTCAAAATTATTATTTTAAGTATAAACTCAAAAAGGTTTTTCTAATTTCCCAAAAATTAAAAATATTTCATTAGCAAAATTTGAAGATAAATTAAATTTGAAAATATTTTTATTAAGTTCCAAATAATTCAATGAATTTTTGTGTATTTTTTTAAAATTTTGGACTTTGTTTGCTATTTTCTAAAAAGCCTTTAGATTTGTTGTATTTTCTAGAAATAAAAATTATTAAAAATCCTATTTACTGTTCACAGGCCAAATCCTTTTGGCCCGCTCCTATTCCTCTAGCTCGGCCTGCGTTCCCCGGCTTTCTCTGCTGCGCAGGTCCGCTCCGCGCGCCTCCCCCGCTCTTGCTCTCGCGTGGGTCCCACCCGTCAGCGTCACGCTCCGTCCGCCCTCTCCTCTCTCCCACTACCACCTGGGCCCCGCCTGTCATCTGTCGTTCTGTGCTGCGCCCCTGTTCTTCGTCCTCCCACATCGCCTCTGCGCGTACTCGTCCGGTCGTCCGGCCTGAATCTTCGCCGCGGATCTCGCCACCTCGAGCCCGTCGCCTCGTCCCGCCCCGTCGCCGCCTCCGCCTCGGTCTCCCACCCCCTTTTCCCCGTTCTTCACCGACGCTGCCCCGTGTTGTCCCCCCTGTGTTTGCCGCTGTCGTGCTCCGCGCTCTACTCTCGCCCGGGCCCCCTCCTCGGCTATAAAGGGGAGCACCGGGAGTGCCGTGAGCTCCCCTTCCTTTTTCCCCTTGCTCCCCCTCTCTCTTGCCCTCCTCCGTCGTAATTCGAGTTCTCCCGCCATCGGCAGAGCTCCTCGCCGCACCTTCTAGCGCCACCGCCTCGCCTCCTCCGGTGCCGTCGAACCCTCCTCCGGTATCGCAAGGACGAGGGCCACCCCGTGCACGCCGGACCGCCTCCCGAACGTCGCCGCGGTCAACCCTTCGCGTGTTGTCGTCGAAACCATGAGCGCCGAGTTCGCCTCGCTCCCCTCTAGCCGCCAGTACCCTCGCCGCCGGCCATCTCCCCGTCGTTCGTCGGCGACCAATGGGCCTCGAGCACCGTCGGTCCACCGCCGACGTGGCACGCCACCTCAGCGCCAGCTCCGCCCTAGCGCTTGCGTGTCCGCCGCGTCAGCGCTAGCATGGCAGCTTGTGCCAGCGTGCGCGTTTCGCACTGTGTTGTGCGCCCAATCCACGTGGACCGGTGCCTTCCCGTGGACCCAATGCATACAGGACGTGGGGCCCACCTGTCAGTGACTCATTTCTTTTTCTTTTGAAAAATAATTCGGTTAAAAACAAAATCCAATTGCTAACGTCGGTATGACGCAATAAATCAATTTTCCTTTAGAAAAATAATTCTGAAAATTCGATTTTCATCATTTTATGTATTTTGAAACTTCCAAAGGCCATATCTTCTTCGTCTGAACTCCGATTGGAGTGATTCAAATTCTATATTCATCTAAAATCCGTATATTTTATTTGGTTCTAGTTTTGTAATTTTTGAATTTTATTTGGCATTATTTTAGTTATTTTGTTCTTTTCGTATGTATAGATTCCGGCGTTTTGGAAGAATTCTTCGTCTCGGCAACCGACGCATCGCAACTCTTCAACGAAGGCAAGTCGTAGACCTTCGATCATGTTGTACCCATTTTGCAAAATTATATTATTTTATATCAACATGCATGGCTAATTGTATAAAAATGATTTTGGGAATAGATAATTACCTAATTGCCATTATACCTCCTTGATAAATTAAGAATGACATGTTCTCCTGAATGACATAAATCCTTGGACACCTTAGGATGGTTAATTATTGGTTGAACATAATTGTATTACCAACATGGGAGCGTATTATGCTTAGCCATGCTTTAGTTACCCAATGGGATTCACGATCACATACTCAAAGAAATGATTGAACTTGACTAAAGGATATATGGAATTATGGCGTGGCCACTGTTGTCAAAAGGTGTTGTACCATGGCAAGGGTTGCCATTTGGTCGGGTTGAACCAATAATGATTTATACTTGGGCGAGTGATCGTGCAGTAAAGGGATGCGGAAGCACTTTGGGATGTGGTAGCCTCGCCTGAGTAGTCACTAAGGACTTAACTTTGTACGCTATTGATCTGGGTCATACCGTGCAACCACAAGTCCATTATGGGGTGGACCTGACTAACTAATTAGTAATGTTTTGAGTCGATTCTGTTTTGGTTGATAAGCGGTGCAAGAGGGGGCCGGGAAGGCGAATCCTTAGTGAGCATGAACCGAGTCAAAACGGAACTTTGTAAAGGTCTTGTCACGTGCTCTAGACTGCTTACCTAAGATAGTGAGCGGTCATATCGACGGATCCCAAACAAACTAGAGAAGTCGTGTCTTGTGGGTCAAGCTGTACAACCTCTGCAGAGTGTCAAAAACTATTCGAATAGTTGTGTCCCCGGTTATGGATATGCCCGGTGATTTCACGCAAATGGTAGATTTTTCATAAAAATATTGGAATGGATCGATGGAATAGTTTGGTTGGAATAGCTGGGAAGTGAACGTGATGTTCACTCTTTGTTTCAAAGAACTTGATTACTTACGTATTAATCTTCTAAACAATGCTTTGCAATCTACTTACTGTATGTACTATCAATATTGCTTTCTGCAAAATAGCCATAAAGCTATCCTTGTTCAAGCCTTACATGAATATTATTTGCATACATTTTTCTACGACTTGCTGAGTACTTTATGTACCCACGGCTATACGCCACTTGTTGATCAATCCCCGCAAAAGAATCAGGGAACACCGAGTTCTATGAAGAAGGCTACTTTGAAGACTTTGCGAACTAGGTCGCGCCCTCTACTCGATTGCTTGTGGGCATGTCGATTGGCCTCCACGAAATGTTTTGGAATTTCGCTGCAAGTTACTCTTTTGTTGTTAAGCCCTGTGTGGCGACCTTTGTAAGACTTAACCATAAGATCCTTTTGTTGCTAGTTAATATTATTTTGTCTACTTCATTAGCTTCTTTGTTGTATGGATATGATAACATCATTGTTGCAACTGCGTGAGCTAGCTATTGATCTGGGACTAACTTGAAATACACAAAGGGTCTCGGAGTTGCTTACCTGGGGCGCCGACATACTACCTCCGGTTAGATCTTAGAAAATCATTTTTTAAAAAAATTTGATTACATGGGCAATATATATTGTATATGTTGTATTGCTAACACACACCTTAACTCATGCCACACACACTCCACACGTGCGAACCAACACAAGACCTCCATTTGGCATACACAAGAAAATTAAGGGACTCGAAATTAGAACTCGGGACATCCCTTTGCGTGGATAACTGGAAACACACACTAACTGTCCAGGCGCACCTGCAAGTGCAATACTCTCTCCGTCTTATTATGTTTCTCCGTAGCATCGGAAGTCTCTGTTTCAAAATATTTATCCACCGAATCAATCAAAAGTGTAGTTATTGTAATATTTTTACTCTCTACCTTTACTTAAATACTTTAAAAGATGTTAATTTATTATTGTACATCATTTAATAAGGGTATGTATGTCCATTTCTCATTGACTTTTTTTAGATTTAGTGTTTCCTTGTCTATCCGTATGACGGACGGTGAACAAATATTGCAAAACGGAGGGAGCAAGAAGGAACCATTAAACATTTATCAATGTTTAACTAAAATACACACCACTACCACTCGGTTAACTTGAACTCTAACCGCATCTTTGTGAGAGAGAAAAATTATAGGCATACTAGTTCAATCGAAGAGTCGAACTTATCCATCGAGCATACATGAAGCACAGTGCATACATGATTCAGGCAACAATGTGCAATACAGGTCGTAGGGTGCAGCATGCAAGTTGTTAAAATTCTAGACATAGGATGGAGCTAAAACAGGGTAGCAATTCCTTCAAAAAAAAATTCCTTCTTTAAAAAAACAGGGCATCGGGTCCAGCCTGATGCCTTCCAAGATCCAAATCTGAATCCAATAAACAGAAAATTTTGTCTTGCTCACACACTCATGCAACCCAGACAGAAAATTGCAAGTAACAACTAATAAACATTGCGTAGCTCCAATTTGAAGTAAATTAAGATATCAACTTCCATAGTATTCTGGCTAAAATATAAAAATAGTGCTTATATGCTCTCTAGAAAGAAAAGTACATATATTCTAATTCAAGAAACGTGTGTGTTTAATAATGGTGATGAACAAACCTTTTTCTGAGAGAGAAGAAACACTTTACTTAATTTGGTCCGGCCGCTGAAACTACCTTTCATTGTCCACAACTGCCCAGTTATTTTCTTCTTCTTTTTTTATTTTAAATGAGTTTACCGCCTTATTTTTTCCCGCTTACAGCTGTCTATAGAAGGCAACTAAAACAAATTACAGGTCGAACTTAACTTCGTTGACTCTGATTGGCCGTACATCTTGCACCAAATATAATCTAAAACCATCCATTTTCTTCTACTAGTTTTTTATCAAACTGATTGATTAGCATTAGACCAACTCCTTTGGCATGTGGTTTGAAACTTGAGAAACAAAACCTGATACTGATCAGACCAGATTCTCACACAACTGCCACAACTGAGGTGGCCAGGACCAGGACTGCATTTATCTCGAATGCATAGTTTTATGGTAGGACTGATCTTGATCGTCCGATCGAAAAGTAAAGGTCTAAATCAATCGTTACAATAACTATTCTACAATGATTCACTACAGTACTATCGCTATGGTACATATCATACTGTTGTTATAGTATTTGCTACAGTTCATTGCAGAACATTGTTCACCCCGTGAACCTATGCATGGCATGAAATCTACGTAAACAAAACATCCCCAAGGTACCCAGTTGACCAAATAGGAAGCCAAAGTGGAAACAAAATTAAATAGGAGGCCACATGCATGATGCTGCTATGAAGATGAGAATCCAATGACTGACACAGCAGCAACACACATTATAATAGGCCAACTTACAGCCTGTTGCATGCAAAATTGTAGGGAGAGGAAACCTCTTACCTAATCTATATGTAGACTTGGCATTATTGCAAGGAACTGGTGATCAGATACAGCACCAATGTAATGTGCTAGTTCCATAGCTCATGAGGGAGCTGCTCAAAGTAGAAGCAACATCTGGTCCAAACGAGAATGCGATCCTTGAACAGGAAAAAACTATATCGCTTCGGAAATTTTATCGAACCCCACCGTAACCGGATATTTCGGCAAAAAATTGGACGAAAAATTTGATTTTTTTTCCATATGTAAAGATGAAAATTATCTAAATTTGCATTTAGATGAAAATTATATAAATCTATTTTTTTTTGGTATGAGATGTTATCGGACCCACTGATAACGGCTGTACTGGAAATTTCGCTGATAGAGTTTCCATGTAATTGAATGCACTATATGTAATTGATGAGACATAAAGAGTAGTTTTTTTCTATTTGTTAATACATTGAAACTATGGTGCGACAAGGACAAAAAAAAAGAGGAGGATAACTGTATAAGCACAGCTCCTAAGAAATTTCTCTAGTGTCTCATGTAAATTGAAATTATGACCCGAGGATTTCAAATAATCAAGACACAGAATTGAAGAAACATTCCTTTCTTCCGAAGTGAAATTACAAGCATACTCTGAGTTACAAACATTCAATGCAAAATGTACTGAGATAAAATATGGTAATTAAGTACCAAAAAGACTAAAGCATTAAAAGTGAAAAGTACATCCGTATCTACCCTCTGCTGATGCAACATTCATTGCAAAATTTTGCTGAAAACAAGAAGCTGCTAAGGATCTAAAAGGACTAAACCAACAACATTTAATGCAGCAGACCCATTCACCAAAGCAAGAGAGAGAAAAATGAGTCAGGGTTGAAACATATTAAGGGTGGTGAGTTGTAGTAGCCAGGAAAGGCAACAAGATGTGCAGTCCTGATATCATAGCCATATCTCTGTAACGGCTGGGCCATTCCGTATACAAGTTTTTGTGTCACATAGTTAATGGTCCTTTGGGTCCCAGCCCGCCCAGCCACACACACAAAACAAGCCATACTCAGATGACATGAGATCCGAAGAAACAAAAGCAAAAGCCAAAAAAAAGATGCCAAATCCAAGAACCTCTCTTCGTTTCCTGTTCTCTACTACAGCATTTCAGCAGCTCCCGGTGCTAATTCAGAGTTTTTGGCTCGTTTGGTCGGTATTTTATCCGGTTTAGCACATCTAGCCCTCCGAGCGTCTAAAAATACAAGAATAGTATCGTGATAGGTTAGACAGGTGTCGCGTATCCTTTACAGTACTCCCGAACGTGGCTATATTGCACCTCCACGGCAGGCCCGAACGACCGCGGGTGGATGGCGTGGCAGTGCGGTAGGAAACAAACCGCGCACCAGGAAAGCGGAATAATCATGCCGCCCTTCCCGAGCACCGAAGGATCTTGCCGCCCTTCCAGAGCGCGACAGGGAGCCTGCCCCGCATTCGGACCGAGGCAAGTCCCCCCTCCGATTGAAATGAAAATTTGGTGTGTTTCCGATTGCAACATGGTTTAGAAGCACGACATAAATTAGAAAATGGATTTTTATAATTAAAAAAAGAGAATATTAAATAGAGAATAATCATGGAATTAAATTATGAAGTTAAGATTTCAACCCTGACAATAAGTCTTCGTAATCAATATGTGAATTACATAGCACGTAGGGTTTGGTTAGATGCATATGTTTGTCTTGCTACTCCTACAGTACAAATGACAACATGCATGAACAATCAACCCGAACTACAGGTAAGATACATATGCGTCTTTTGGAATCGAAAACACTAGGGGTGGGAAAGAAGTTAGGCTTGTGGTCATACATCATATACATCAGGGTCCATCGGTGTCTTTTCTTTGTATCCCGCAGCCCTACGGGCGCGGCCCTTCGCGAGGGCTGCCTTGTACTCGGCCTCTATGACACTTAGAGGCTTATCCGAGTCCATAATAACCTCCTACTCAGTAGGAGCATCGGGGACCATCGGTGTCTTTCCCTTGTCTTTCCCGCGCTCAGCTTGGACCTTCGTCAGGGCCACCTCATGTCCAGCTGTAAGAACACTTTTGGGATTCCATCACCACTTCGGTTCCGCACAGACCATCGATGCCTTTCCCTTGTCTTCCCCGCTCTTTGTTGAGTAAGGTTTCCAACGGGTAAAGTTCTCAGGCGCAACTACGTAGTTTAACATGTATTTCTGCTGAATGGATATCTTATTGTACTTCTTCGGACCGTCGATCCATTGGAAGAAGTAGCAACGCTCCGACGGTTTCCATTATGCACAGATAACGTTAGCGATATGCAAAATGCAACATGCAATGTGAAATATTGATGTGTGACATTCACTTACGCGGTAATTCACGCATGTGTGGTACGCCCGGGTGGCGATCTCTGGATCTGTGGACTGAATGATCTTTGATGGGCTACCATAGTGCACTGTGGGTGTGGTAACTCGATGGTACAGATGCATCCTTGCAAGAATGACCAAGGTAGGTTCCCGCCTTCTTGGTAACCCACTTCCGTTTCAGGAGCATCTCCCCATAGTCCGACATCCCCAAACCCGACGGAGTGATATTGATGCGACAATGAGTGTCCTAATCTTTCGATGAGAAGGATAACTCGATTTAAGGAGACGACTCTCATGATTCGGCTACCAATCGTACATGACCAATATGCACAGCAATCGCTGAACCAACTCCGAGATTGTTATCGACCTTGCGACCTAACCACGAAGGTTTATTCCTGCATGCAATTGAAGAACAAGCAAGAACGAGATAATAAACAATCTGAAATTGCAAATATGATTAAAGTATTCAAAAGATGGGGTTCTGAAGCACGATGACACTGTTGCACTAGCCGAGCAAGAGGACACAGTATAGTTTCACAAGTGGAAAACTAAACCAAACAAAACTCAAACCCTAAAGTGTAGCACACATGTGTATATATGAGGAAGACGACCAGGACGGCGACCAAGGGGTGGGCACATGCCCCTAGGAGGTACAAGGCCGATGGGCCCAAGTGGAGATGGCACAACACCTTTGGACTCGGATTCAGAACCATCCCTGAATTATTTTGGCAATTACGGCGTGCATAAAAGGAATTTAGAGGTAGGGCTAGATCCGTTGAAAATAGGATGAGATAAGCTTTTCATCATGTACTCATACACTGCAAACAGAGTTCGTATGCGACTTCTATGCACGTTTGAAGTTGGTGCTGTCTCTGGAGGCCGAATTGGATTCCAGAACATGTCCCACTGGAACTCTTACTTGACTTGGAACTAAAGTGACGTGGTGACCCTGAGGAAGAGTTGGGAAAGGTATTGACTTGGTCTTGATGTGTGGATCATCTTCCCTTTAGGTGGACCCCAACCACGAGCGTGTAGTGTTGATGCATTCCTCCTTATATAGCTGCACAAATATACATTTTCATCATTAGGTAGCATCATAGTCTCATTTAAAATAAATTGAAGATGAAGGAATGAATGCACCTTTTGTTTAATCCTGAGAGCTATGGTCGTATGCATTTGTGGCATGGTCACATCAGATCTCCTCTACCTCTCTTCTCCCTCCCTGTTTTCAAAATTAGGTCGAATGGAGTGTTGGTTGCGGTGGTGGAGTGTGCCTCGGTTTTATAAGTAGTTATGGTGTAGTGTTGAGGGATAAATTTTGGCCAATGGAGGTGCACTCATGTCCGCGAGAAGGAATCTTTCGGCATAGGATTGCTCAACGAGATTTCAATTCACTACGAATAGCTAGTGTGTGTTGTCAATTCCGTCTGAAAAGCTAGTGTGTGATGTCTATTCATTAAGAAAAGTTGATGTGTATTGTCAATTCAGTATGAAAAGTTTGAATGGTGTGGTGTGGTGTGGTCATTTCAGTCTGAAAAGATGGTCTGGTGTGGTGTGATCATTTTAGTCTGAAAAAGTGGCATGGTATGGTCAAATCAGTCTGAAAAGGTGGGTTTGTATGGTATGCTAGAGACATATCATTTTCACTGTGAAGGCTACGGATTCGCCCTATAGGAGATGCGGCGTGTAGCTATGCATTATAGCGTGTTTGAGGCACACAGTCAGGCCATGAAGCATGAATCATAGTAGCCCAATTATTTGTAAGCCCGAGCAATTCTTGGAGATAATTCATGAAGGAAATATGGAGTTACAAGGCACGTGGGGTCCATTCTAGTGCATTTCAATATCGTTTGTTCTGTAGTGTTTAAGACCCACTACTGTTTGCGTCGTTGTACTCATGTCTTTGCGCAATATATAGTACCTATCCTATTGTGTGAACTGGATGGAAATAACATGCACAAGAGCTACAAACCGGATACAGGCCAGATCACTCGTCCGATTCACCCTCTGGTGTCTGCCTGCGTGGCCTAGTCCCAGGTACAATTTGGCATGTGGGGTTACGTCAACCAGTCTGGTGAGCCTCCCTCTGTGCGGAGAACGTAGGGAGATCGTTGAGTGGGCTGCGGTGCTCTAGCATGCGAATGAAGCAGTAAAATGAATTGAACTACAAACACAATAGTACAAATATTACAAGTATCACCACTGAAACATGAATAGTTTGAACGATCAATAAAAGTGCAAATATTACAACAGCACACATTATTACAACATTACAAACGTCTACCCAATTCACGTACAAATATCATGCCATGCCAACAGAGCTACTCGGTTCACATACAAACGTTACTAGTAAAATATTACAAACATACACGGAGGAGAACTCCTCACGGCATACAAACTAGTTACGCGTAGACAAGCTCGATCCGTTGTGGGGCAATCCTTCATGGATTGCCCTGGGGTCTTGCATACCTTGCATTTCCATGCGTCAATTAGTTTTCCACGCTAGCTGTCACTCATGTCATTTTGACAACGCCGTGTTTGTCATCATCCCTTTCCAACTTGCTTCAACGCTTTGTTTCGAGACCCATTTCACCATCGCTGGTGAAAGATCCATGTAGTTCATATTCACACCATATGAGTTGAACTCAGCACTCCCTGTCCCAAAAAGATGGTGCATGTCAAAGTACTCCGAGATGTACGGCGTAGAAATATGCTTAACTTGTGTGCATGCTCTATACACATGCGAGTATGGCTTGTGTAGAAGCTTCGGCTTATTGCACGCGCAGGTTGCCACATCAATGAGGGTGCACGCATGCTTCCTATCCCCTCTAGCATGGTTGTTCACGTACTTCTACCTCAACCAGATCTCGTACTTCCTCCTTAGACCATCAATCACCCAAATGTCATGCATACGAGTTTTCTTCATCTTCTTGTCCATGTACCTTTGAATATTTTCAGACCACTTCTTCCCTTCATCGAACTACCTCTTTGCTATGGTGCATCTATTGACAAAATAACCAGCTATGCGAGTCCGGGTTTCGTCAACGATCACGGTGATTGGGAGGCAACGCGCACCTTTCAGCATGCTATTGTACACCTCGGACATGTTGGTTGTCATTATGTGATATCTCGCACTGTCTATGTCATACAGTTGTAACCATTTCTCCAACTCAAAAGCATGTAGATTTATCCACTCTGAGAAATTGCTAGTCCTCCTAGATGCCCCTCTTGGTCCTCGTGTGTCCTGTTCTCCCTCTTGTGGCTCTGGATGAGACTCTCTAGTATGCTTCGCAGTCAGCTCATCAAGCTCTTTCCAGATAGCCTCAAACTTGCCCCTCTGGTTTTGCATGCACAACTTCTTGAAGGTCTTCATCAGATCCCTACCGCGGAACCGGCTAAAGAAATTTGGTGCAAGATGTTGTAAGATCGAGGAGGCCGACTAGAGAGGGGTGAATAGGCGGTTTTAAAATCTTTTTTGCTAAAACCAAGTTTTATGTTAGTCACAAGATATTTAGGCACCCATATGGCCTTAGTAATAACCTTTGGTGAACTAACAATTCTAGCAAACATATTGTCATTCTTATCATTCCTAAGCAAATAATGACTATTATATATAATAGGCTTAGGAGAGATACATTTGGGACAATCCTTACTAAAATATCCCTTCTCCCGGCAATTATAGCAAGTTGGGCTTTTACTTCACCTTTTTGTCTTCTTTACTTACTCATTGCCGGCTTGCCTCTTCTTTGATGGTATTTGCTTGTCATTCATCTTGTTTGGGCACACCGAGGCTTTGTGACCCTTCTCATTGCATCCAAAACACTTGATATATTTCTTCGTGTGTCTTGCATTGTGCCTTGTCTTACTATTCTTCATTTTCTTGGGAGTGAAGTCAATTCCACTATTATCTTGCAAGCATCTTTGCTTGCTCAATATGTCATCGAGAGTGGCCTTCCCTTTGTAGCTTCTTTTCAAGTTATTTTTCAATGTTGTGACTTGGGTCGTAAGCTCTTTGTTTTCCTCTACTATATTAGTATCACAAGACATAGAGGAAATAGGAGCATATATTTTTGAGCAAGACATATCAAGCAAATCATCACAGGAAGTGGATATGCTAACCTTAGATGAAATGCAAGAGCTATGGGCTATACATGACATGTCATCTAGTAAATTACATGTAATGTCTATATCCACTTTAGACTTATTGAGTTCATTTAGGAGGAGAGTTTCATGTTCATCTTTTAGAACATTATAATTATTTTGAAGTGAGACATACTCTTTCTTCAAAACTTTGAATTTTGATTTCTCCTTTCCTAAATACTCATTAAGCTCCTCAAGCATATCCATCAACCCATCATATGAGGATTCATAAGATTTACCTCTTTATTACCTTTAGTCATAAACTAATGAGGTGATGTAGATGAAGTTGAGATCTCATCGTTGTCGGATCTAAAGATTGAGCATTCTTCTCCGACATCCATTCTTCTATGCAATCGTCATTGGTTGAGATGGACCTTTCATAATTATCTTGAAGATAGGTCCACATCTCATGAACATTCTTGATATTGCATATGGCAACGAATATATCTATACTCAAAGCACTAAAAAAAGCGTTAGTTGCTTGAGCGTCGAGATATAAATATTTCTTTTCCTCAATAGTTTGAGCAAGAGGATCCTTTGGAGGAGAAAAGTCCACATCTACAATCCACCAAATTTTAGGGCTCATGGCCTTAAAATAACAAGACATGCAGATTTTTCGAATACCATAATTTGTGTAATTGAATAGAGGTGTCTCACCAAGGTACACTATATCACTAGTAACCATCCTTTACTCTCTAGACGGTTAAGTCTAATAAAATGAGAGACTAAACTCTGATACCACTTGTAAGATCGAGAAGGCCTACTAGAGGGGGGTGAATAGGCGGTTTTAAAATAGTTTGGCTAAAAGCGAGTTTTATGCGGAATTGTAAATCAATTTTGTTTTGCCCAATTAAAACCTAAATCAACTAGTTTCGACTAAGTGTACTAACAATCAAAGACTATTGATAATTATAGCAATCATACAAATATAAGTAAGCAATTTAATTCTATGAATGTAAATTACAATATAGTAAAGTACAAGAGGAACAAACCACAAGGACACAATGATGTTTTACCGTGGTGTTCGGAGACTTGCCGGCCTCCCCTAATCCACGTTGAGGTAATCCCAAATTAATTGGACTGGCTCCACGAATTAAGCCAAACACCTCCGAGGTAAATTCAACCACTTGGACCGGCTCCAACACGAACCAACACCTCGATCCCCTCGGGGTTGCTCTTTCTCCATTCCGGAGATGGCGAGCACCAAACCACTCACAACCGCTCGGGTCCTCTCACAACCTTCTTTGAGAAGATCACCGACACAACTCTTCCAAGCCGTCTAGGTGTCGGCAAACACCAAGAGTAACAAGTCGAAGATACTCATTTGAACAAATCAAATGTCTAAGCTCAAGTGGATACACAATCCACTACCTAATGCAACACATGAACTTAGGTTTTACTCTCTAAGCTCACTAGGTGCACCACATGCACATAAGAGTGTAGAGAGCTTGCTCTTTGCTCAAAGGAATGAATATGGCACCAACCCCCTTCCCCACAACCAGCCACAAGGGGTATATATACCCACACAAGGAAAACTAGCCGTTGGTGGAAAGATTCTGAAAAAGTCAGCACGGGCGGTAGTACCGCCGTTCATCGGTCGGTAGTGCCGCACTTCCACTGACGCACAGTAATGGCTATAACAAAGCCTCTGAAATAGCCGTTGGAAATGTGGCGCAGTACTACCGCCATTGAACATGCGGTAGTTCCGCTCGCCGGTAGTTCCGTTCACATAGGGCGGTACTACCACTTCCCTTAAAGGTCCAAAACCGGCCCTCTCTGGAGAACACGTGCCGCTAACTATTTTTCGGACTTCCCAGGCTACGGACGTTCCGCTCAAGATTTGCGGTCATACCGCGATGTGGTAGTTCCGCCACAATAACTCTGGTACTATCGCCTTCTAGGAGAGCAAAACACGCTCAAAAAGTATATCTCTGGAAAACACATACCACCAACAAAGGTTCGATCTGACCGGGTTGCAGTAGTACCACAACAACTTCCCAATCATACTGCTGTGCGGTAGTACCGCCAACAGAATATTCATACTATCGACTTTTCTGAGAAAAGTTTAGTCGGCTTTCAAAATAAACTCAATTACAAAACATATTTGCCAATTGATGAACGATGCAAATAAGGGTTAAAGACAAGATTCTCAACAAGTTGCAAAACACATTTGCCGACTTTTAGAATCAACGCCACAAGGAATAAGGTACATGGATTTAAACCATTTGCAAAGTACATTCACAAACTAAAGTCACATGCTACAAGGATTTTGCATAAACTTCAACTATTTACAAAACACATTCGCAAACAATAGCATCATGCCACAAGAAGAAGGTGCATGGACTTCAACTATTTACAAATTATAGTCTTATGCTACAAAGATTATGATGCATGAGCCTCGACTATTTACAAAATACATTCGCAAATAATAGCACTTTGCATAGATGAGCTAGAGCAAGCACAATGAGCTATCAACATATAACTAACTCAAGCTACTAGTCAAGACCCCTCTTAATAGTACGGCAACCTATACTAGCAAACCAGTCTTCAAATAAATGCAAAGACCGGTAAAAGACTAGGAACACATCCTTAGCCCTACCTAGTCATACCTTTACCTTAAGCATCTTCTTGAAGCTTGATGACGCACATCTTTACTTCAAGTCTGGGTTCTTGACTTTGATAATCATCAACACATGATGATCTCCTTTACTTCAAGTTCTTGACTTGAATATGCGTCAACCCATGATGCATTCTTTCACTTGACCTCGATCAACACATGATGGGTCTTCTCTTGACTTGATGATCAACTCATGACCATCTCCTCTTCTTGAATATCATCAATACATGATGATTTCCTTTTCTTCAAGATCTTGATACGCATCAACACATGATGCATCCTTTACTCTAAGATCTTGACTTGAATATCATCAACACATGATGATTTCCTTTTGACTTGATGACTAATTCATGACCATCTACTCTTCTTGAACATCATCAACACATGATGATTTTATTTTCTTCAAGATCTTGATACGCATCAACACATGATGCCATCCAAGGTCTCCATCACCATGAAACATAACTTATTCATTCAACTCATGGAAAATGTTAGTTCCACAATGTGATTGTTATTAATTACCACAACATACTATTAACTCATAATGGTGGGACAAGATACTTCAATCTTTCTCTCTTTAGTAATTTATGATAACCACTTCAATTACAAATAATTGAATGTAGTTAAATATGAGTATATATGAACTACACAAGTTTTATATACTCAAGGATATGTTTCAAGGTAGAGATCCTTAATATATGTGAAAACGGAATATGGATCAATACTAATGAAACCACAAAACATAGAGTGAATTCCCCCTTAAATGTGTGCATACACAAATGTGTAATAAAACATATGCATATATTCAAGTTAGACTTTTAATGGAGTTCAACCTATATTTTGGATCCGAGGAATGCACCAAGATATAAGAATATGATGTTGAGTGCGTACCAGTGAAAATGATTTCGGCGAAATCTCGCCGGTAACCGGCGATTTACGTCTTACCGGTGACAACCGGTAAGAAACAGTACCGGAGAAAAAAGTTCAACCCGTTTTGAAATCAAAGTCCGGCCCATCCGAACGCAGCTTCTATGATCCCCTTCTCTCGCTGACTCGCTCTGCCCTAGCTCCCAAAACCCAAATCCCCCAATCGATCGCTCTCATCTTCTTCCTCTGACGGCTTCTCTCCCTTTGCGACTGACGGGCGCCTGCCCTCCTTCCCTTCCTTGACTCCTCTGTTTCCGCCCCCCCCCCTTCCCTCTCGTGGCCGGTGATAGGGTTCGGTGCGGCGGTGCTACAATTTTTCTTGTTCTTGTCTTGGGTTCTTGTGGTGTCCCCTTTGTTTGCTGCTGCATTCTTGTTCTTGGGCGAATCGGCATGCCTCCTTTCCATGACTACCGTCTACCAAGGTAAAGATCCTGAATTTGGGGTTTTGGGGTGCTTTGCGAATTGTGTGGGGGGATCAGGAGGATTTGTAGCTGCGGCTGTCTTGTGTGGTTGGGTTTCTTGGCGTGTGCTTAATTTCTTATGTTCTAGTTTCTTGGAGCAGATGGTGGGCTGCTTGTCCTGGAACCGCCGTCGGTGGCTCTATTTGGCGGCGACATCCCGCCGCGAAAGCACGTGCGTCACGGTCGTGCCCCCTGCGCCTTAGCCTCGGCTGCAACAGAGGGGGGTGATGGCGGCGACTGCCGAGGTTGTTTGGAATTATCGCTGAATTTTCGGTGAAATTTTCAAAATTGGTAATTTTCAGACCATCCCAGCCGATAGAAATTCATAATTTCAAAGTGTAATTCAAAATTTTTGTCCGAAAAATTTCTGAAAAAACTAGTAACCGGCGGTTACCGGTCCTATCGCTACCCCCCGAAATTTTTCCCCTACCGGTAGCGTTTTCCCTAGTGCGTACCTCTGTGATTTTTACCTTTTTATCTAACTAAGACTACACAATAGGTATATCAATAAAAGTGTTAGTCTCACATATAGATTTGTCATTAATCACCAAAATATTTTATTAACTCATAATGGCGGGTCTAGATTCTTCAGATGCCTCATGCACCACCGGGTTTCTACATCATTCAATTGTAAGGGGGTTGCATCCCATTCTTCATGTTGTTGAGCACGGACAACAACCCTGCATTATGGTATGTAATAAGGCACACATTAGGTCGTTATCCCACAATGGTTTGCTTCGCATTTGCAAGGAACCACAACCAACTATTTGTGTTCTCACTTTCGACGATGACAAAGGAAACGAGAAAAGGTTGGTCATTTGCATCTGTCGCCACCATAGTCGGTATGGTGCCCTTATACCTCCTGGTAAGGAAATTGTCATCCATTGTTAGCATCGGACGACAGAACTTGAAGCCTTCTATGACCTGGCCGAAGGGCCAAAACACACGGTCCAATATGTAGCAATTGAGGCCTCCATGGGGATCTGGTTTGTCCAGTTTGATTATGTATGTGCCCGGTTTTGCTTATACAATCTGCTGAAGCAACCTTGGCACAAGATTGTACATCTCCTCATACGTCATGTACATGGCCTCAATCACATTCTGCTTAGCACGTCGAACTTTGTTGTAGCTGACCGTACAACCAACCCAATTAGCAACATCTTACATCAACATCTTAGGGGAGACGAACACATCCTCCGAAACTATGTGACTGATGAGACTTTGCCACATATGCAGAAGTGGTATTCTTGTGCTGCTGCAGTGGCTCACTCAACTTGCAAGTGTGGTCGATCAACTCCGCGATCGTGAAGTCCGTACCATGGCCCTTTGCCTTCTGCGCATGCACCTTGCGAGGGCAACCTTCCACTTGGCACTTTACTGTGTAGTGAGTTGGGTTTGACCTGTGCACCCGGTACATATCGTTGATGGACACAACGTAACTTGTTATAACTTGCTGCATGGCTACCTTGTTCAGGGAATGATGCCCAACTAACTTAGTGTCATCATCAAACCCCCCATTGGGTATCGTGTTCTTGTGGCAATACAAGAGACCACACTACAAGTTCATCCATCCTTGATGACACATACACCACATCCATTGACAGAATTTCGCCCACATGAGCAGCACCGCCTCTACCCTCACGTGCGTCATGTTCGCTACCATCCGATCCTAGGTCGGCGTTCTGATCAAACTCCAAGTCACCCGGCAGGTTTGATAGAAACTCATGGCAATTAATACGGACGCCGGCACCACCATTCTCCCACCTCCTCTTTTGCTACAAAATGCTCGGCAAGCCTTCTAACAGAGTCTTCCTCCAAATCAACAAATTTTTTGCTTCCATCATCACCCACCGCATGCACTTCCCTACTCCCACTAGCACCATCCTCATCAATGTTTGGCGGCACCCTTTCTATGAACTGCACATATAGCATCGGTCTCTCGCATATCTCAGCCTCAGGATTGCTCACTGACAAGGATCTAGAAATCCTCATTTAATTATTTATTTGTAATCCTTATTGTGGATAATGACTCCATTATATGGTTCTTGAGTATACCCCTTAATGTTCTTAAGGGAGAAGTTGGAGTCGTAAGATCTTCTACGACTACTTCATGATTGTAAGTTCTTCTACGATCACCTCATGGTCATAAGTCTTTCTACGACCGGGTCAGTTACGACCACCCTATAATCGATCGAGCTTACACACAAGTAGGGACAATTGATTAGGGCATCTAAACAGTCAGTATACGCTATTATTCTCTAGAATAACTGCACGATTAATCTCTCTGTCTTGGTGATAACTGTCTGGCGACGTGGGAACGTTACTTCTCTAATAGTAATCTTCGATAACTGCATCATCATCGAAGCATTGATACACCCTGTGGGCTGAAGAAATTGTCGCCCACTACGAGCATGCTATAAAAGGAGGAATCACCAGACAACGGGGGGAGGACGGACAAGAGGAAGAAAGAAACGATTAGGAGCACAAAACATTGCATTTCAGTCTTTCTCTTGACCTGTAACCAGCATACTCAATATAGCCACACAGAAATAGGGTTGTTATTCTCTCCGGAGAAGGCCTGAACCTATATAAAATCCCTGTGTCACTTTCTCTGCGTGATTTGAGTCTTGGAGACCCCCCGGATCAAACAATCATTACGTAAGTTTGGTTCTAAAACACCGACACTCACAATCTCCATGTATTAGCCCCATGCAACACTGCCCTTTGCCTTGTGTAACTCCTATACGCCCTGCGTTGACCCTCGCCTATTGTGTAGGTTACTGCCTTGGTGACAATCTTCTTCCTTGTTGTCTCCCTGTCAAACTCTCTCTAGATGCACCTCCTCGGTTCGTTAATACCCATCTCCTCCATACCCTCCGCTCGTACCGCCTTGCACTGGCATCTTGATAGGTCTAACCCTCCCGGTCCGTCCCGTACAATACCGTCGCCATAAAACACAAGCAATTCTTGCATGTCGGACATTACGTACGACCAAAACAACTCAATACACTTGTTATCCATATTTCCAACAATTTACAACTTTTTACTACCTACGAAATAAACTTGCTATCCATGTTTCCAAAAAATAACATAGTTTCTCTATGTACACAATAAACTTGCTATCCACATTCCTAACAAGTAACAAAAAAAAATTACATGACCAATAATCTTGCTATCCACATTCCCAACATTTATCGGATTTTTTAAACATGTGCAATACAATATTATTTGTACACAATGCATGCTAAATATATTATTTATACACAATCACCTAAATAATTAGCACTATTTAATATACATTACCTAATTATGTTACCTAATCCTTTGCTAATTAACAAACTAGTAAAATAATAACGACTATTTTCCTAACCACGCACGTCAAAAAATGCCATATCTATCAACAATCAAGTTTAAGCAACCATAATATTACCAAATAGCTAATCAAACACTAATCACATAATTAATATATAATATGAATAAAATTTACCTCTTCTTAAAGATCTTCAGGTGGTCTATAACTTCATCAACTAGTACAACTTCTAAATCTCGCTCTAAATACTCCAAAATCGGCTCCAAAAATCGAATTTGTCCCATCCCTCTCACTCCCTTTCTTTCAGTCGCTCTCTGTCTGTGTGTGCTGCACCAAATGAGGACTGTGGGAACGAGAGGTGGCACATGCACCGGTTTTAAATGGGGACTGCAAACCTGCAGCGGACTAGAACCGCGACAGCCCTGCAGCTGATTGGAACTGCGGTAGCATGCTGTAGTACACCGACAGCGTGGGAGGCAGAAGCAGTGCTTTCGAAACGCAAAAGAGTTCTAGTCCATGGTAGCATGTTGCAGCGCACCGATAGCGCGGGAGGCACAAGCAGCGCTTCCGAAACGTGGAAGGGCACATACAACGCTTCCAAAGTGTGGTAGGTTTTCTGCCACAGTACAACCTTCCTGCCGCGGTCCGAGAGCGCTGTAAGGGACACGTGACGTCTGATTAACCTACGCGGTGTCATTTCTGTATTTTATGACGCTTGGGACTAGATGTGCTGAATCAAATCAAATACGGGCCAAATGAGCCGTAACTCTGCCAATTCATGGCTGCACGGATACATCTGCACTGCTCCCATGAGATTTGCAAGAGTGATTGATTGCCCAATCAGAAGGTCATACCGCCATAGTTAATGTTCACAGGTGCACAGAGTGCGTAGACTGGTAGGAGCACTGGGAGTGTGTACGCTGATAACGCGCTCGGTTGGGGTCGCTCACTGCAGGCAGAGACAGACAGCCACAGATGTAGCCCTTCTCTACCACAGCTCCCGCTGCCTGCTGGGGCGGTGCCAGCATCCATGCGGTCAGCCGGTGGCCGTCGGCCGCCGAGCATGTGCGCGCGGCAGCTGATGGGGTCGCATGTAAGCGGCTGCAAGATCTACCGGCAATTCAGTCTTGCAGAGCTGGAGGGGCTTCACAGAATTGTACAAGGAAGGATACAGCAGGTGTACATAGTACAGATACATTCACCGCTGCTTTTGTGATGGCTAATGCACAGGTTTTCAATTCCAGCAGCATGACCAGCGGAGCTCCAGCCTGCAAAGCAAAAGACCGCTTTCAATTTCCCCAGTGAATTTACCTCATGGATTGCTCAATAACTGACACTGTAGCATCCTGGATGCAGAAGTGTTGGTCAACACTGCAGTGCCTGCGTGCCTGCATCAGTGTTTCCATGCATTTACCGACTTATAGCATGCAGTACTTATCACCATCCTGAACACGGGCAATGGATGACACAGCAACTGGAGGGGTTTCTGAATCCCAGCATTTCAACAGCAATCAGCACATGCTCGCATTTTTGGAACAGCTGCGGAAAGAAGCAACCAACCAATCAACGCATATTCACATTTTTGCAGTACCAAAGCCATTAGGAGGAGAAAACGAGGCACTAGTGTCGGCACAATCTTGTATGACGGAAGAGCCGTAAAAAATATAATGACAGTTCCAGCATCAAGAAATAAATATACGATTATAGTTCATACGTGGAAAATAAAATCAGTGTGACTGCGGCATGCTAGCAAATACCAATAACAGTCGCAGAGTTGATATTTACAATTATTACAAACAAGGATGCACTCACCCACTGTATTAAAAGGGATATTTCCTTGCAGAAATTAATTATCCGATTGGTGACTAATCAATCCCTTTCAAGTGCATATAGACAGAACAAGATGAGCAAAGTTGGGAGGGAAAAAGGTCGAATCAATTTAATGCAGAAGAATTGAAGAACCGACACTCTAGCATGTGTCCATCATCATTATTTTTTTCATTGTACAGATAGATCATAGCTCGTCCCTTGAGAAACTAACATGGTGAACTTAGAACAAATTGAAGTACAGGATGGTGTCCTTTGCCATGATCAGCAAAAGCAGTTTGAAGTATATCAAAGCCCACTTCCTGGTGATATCGTGGTGCACATAGTCCAGAAAGATCTCCTTGTGGAACATGTATACTTGGTGGAATACCGCAGCGACCATAAGAGAGGTAGTTATGCTGTTTTTTGAGGCAAGAAGCAGAGCTGGGATTATGTTAAATGTAATTTGTGTTGCTATCTCTGATCGCCTTACTTTAGAACTTTCACTTGTCAAGGGACTGCTTCTAGGTTTAGCTATCGCTGCTTCTAATGGGCTGAATGCCACAACTTTAGGGGAGGTTCCTTCCGTTGCTTTCAGCGCATCAGAGTGTTCCATTCCAGCAGCTGACATCCATGTCTCTGAGATCTGTTAGAATGGAAACATAAATTTCAAGAACATCTAGCATAGAGTGGCAGAATAAGTGACAAATCAAGCACCAGTTTGGCTGGTGACAAACCTGTGCCTTCTGCATGGGAGATCCATTAGATGCTACAGTAGAAAACCAACGAGGTAAAAATTGTGTGCCACGGAGGTGTGATGTTGGCTCATATCCCAGAACCTGTACACATGTACATAAGATGCAAGATCCAATAAATGCAAACTAAATCACAACAGACTTTTAATTTCTTGAACAAAAGGAAAAATCTTATAAAGGAAATCACATGCCAACAGCAGGTTCTTTAAAATAAACAGTCTGATTTTCTAAAAGAACAATTTCCAGTTTTCATTAATCAGTGCAGCAAACAGAATTGGCCATTTACTTTTAATCTTTCGTCACCAAACTATATACATATGTAATTAATCATATAACCTCTAGAATCTAAAAGAACAATTCCCAGTTTTCATTAATCAGTGCAGCAAACAGAATTGGCCATTTACTTTTAATCTTTCGTCACCAAACTATATACATATGTAATTAATCATATAACCTCTAGAATCCTATTGTCAACCTTCAACACAGACATACAGCCCCATGAGATGAGCACCCATTTGAATGGAGAAAGATGGGATTTTGGAATCCTGAACGCATGCACAAATTACAGGCATACCATGCAATAAGCAAGAGGGCAAGCTTTCAACTCGGTCAAGCAAAATGTAAGGAAGATAAATTAATTCTTGAGTGACATGACGTCTTTAGATGATCATAACTTGAAAAGACAACGTAATCATCACAAAGAATAAGTAACGGTGTGTGACATGCAAAGATACAATTTTCGTCCTAACAAGCAATAGAGCACCAAAGTACTGAACCACAGCAAATGTGAATGGATTCAAAGTCACTTGATACTCTACGATGGTACGAAGAGGTGTATGTCATTATAATGGTCCGGTGCATTAATAATGTAACCTTGCGGTATTTCATCATACGCACTGGAAAACATGAATATAGGTTTCTTGGTTTCTGCTCAGTTCTCCACAGAAGAACAAACCCCTACCAATGACAAACAAATAGAAATTGTTGAATGAGGCCACGGTGATCCAGTTTACATGGAAAAAGTTCTAGGATGCTAGGTGCACCATGAAGTAGTCAATATGTGGACAACAATCTAGTCATCCTTGTGATACCTGGAGATCAGTGAATCACTACATGAAGCTGAACCCCCATGTTAACAGTAAAGTGCATATTTGGTATGGTGGTCTCCAAATACTGCAGGTATTTCCCTAACAAGCTGGAGCCAGCTAATAGACAAAACAACAATAATCTAAAAATGAGGCTAAAATAGATCATAAATTCAGAGCTTTTAGAAATAGGTGGATGACAGTTTTACATGTTAGGGCCAGTCTGCAGTTGTTGTGTTGTGGAATCTAGTTAGTTATAGAAAATTTTACTAATTGTGGTAGGATTTTATTGCTATGGCTCAAAAAAAGATGCTTTCAACTAACTGCGATATACAAAAGTAGAATAAAATAAGTGTTTTTAAAAAGCCACCACAATGCCAAACGGAGCCTTACTAGATGTGAAATGAATGCTAGAGGGCAGGGCATTCAAATTTTTCTTTGTGCAGTATATTATGTTATGCCTCTTTGTCATTTTCTTCAAAAATCAAAACTGTTCATTACTACCCTTGGTATCCACACTAAAAAGCTTATATTGGATACTTCTACAGGAAGGTTCATTGTCAAGTGCACTTTACAATTTGGTTTGGCCAAAAGAAATGTGTTATAGTAGCATCCAAAAGGCTGTGCCAGATAAAATAACGCAAACATCATATCCTCTGAGGTGTTAGAATGATATTAGGATAGGTTTAGCTAATGTGCAGATTCATGTTTGATTGTTTTTTTTTACAACCATCGACATCCGAACTCCTAGATTTGCCATATTCATGACTACAAACTACCTATAACCACCAGATGTTGGCCAAGTGCTATCTTCCTGGCTAAAAAATGGCATTGGTTCTCTTTAGTCAGGCAATGGGCCTTTGGTGAGTGGGAAATCCTGGCATCAATTGGCAGCAGCATTCTTGATTATGGCACAGCCTCCATTCTAACTTCTAAGATACCATAGCGCAGAATATTGTTCTCCAGTCAAAGTGCGATAATTTGTATTGGAAACAAGTGGTATTATCTCACGTTAGGTCACTGATTAGAGAATTGTTCACGAAATGGGAACAAACAGGCAGTAGATACCAATACCCCCATTTTCTACTCTAGCGATTACCAAATATTCGTGTGGTGGAATACTCGATAACTCGAACAATATGAGAACAGGCAGGTGGAGCCCCACACCAAACAAATAAAATAGTCACTTGATCCTTAAGTGGGACAATTTGTGAATTGTGATTCCAGGCATGCAGACATTGACATAGTTGCTCCTTTACATTCTTGGCATTGGGAATCCGCTAGATGTCAATCGAGGAGCATGTCAAACTTGCAAATCATAGCCCTAACACACGTGCTTTGTTTCCTTACACTTCTACCGCCATCCTCACCATGTCGATGGATTTGAATTATAGACCGCTACATACACAAACTACACAGTACATACCAGTAAACCACATACAAGCAAACCCTCCATCTTTATATACTGCTATAAAATGACTTAGTGGTGACGGTGAATCTGCCTACCTCCTCACCTTTTAAGTTGTTGAGATCTTTTATGGATAAATATATACATACATGCATATGTTACTTGAAGAATATATCTTCTGTGGATAATTAACTGTGTATGTGGTTTGTGATAAGATTCTATGTGGCTTGTGGACGCAAATTATATATGAATATTTCATATGTAGGGATAATTACCTTATGCATATTGGTTTTCTAGGTTTTATAACTTATATTATGTTTATTTAAAATATGTTGCATTGCACGGATCACTCGGCTAGTTACACAAAACAAAACAAACTCTCCATCCTTCACCCAAACCAGATGAAATCGAATGACTGCATCAGATCAGATATTTTCTACAGAACCAAATCTTCACACGGCAGCGCATCGGATCAAACACACGCGACCAGGGCACATCGCTCGCACTCAAATACATAACAGCAGTCCGCTTCGATTTGTAAAGAAATCTACGTGCCAATAAAGGCTGAAAGGGGTTGGGAGACGAACCTTGCCGAGGCCAGGAGGGGGTCCAACCGCCGGGGACGGGGCGGCGGCGCAGGCGGGATAGTGGGGGAGGGAGGAGAGCGCGCGGGCTCCGGCGAGGGGCGGCAGCGGTGCGTCCGCGCGGGAGAGGGCGAGGGCGATGGTCTTGGATCGGGCCAGGAATCGCGACGCCATGGCGAGGTCTCCTCCTCGGCTACCCTTTTCGCCGTATGGTTGCGAGGAGGAGGAGGAAGAAGAAGAAGAAGCTGGTCTTGGGCCCACGAAGGTTTAGAGAATGGAGATGATCCAGCTCGAACTCATGTTTCGGGCCGGTTTGGGCTGGGGAACTTAGGCCCAATAAAAGATGGGCCGGTCTGACTCTTAGCCGAAATCATTTAGTGTTTGGGAACGTGGGGAACGGTCGGGATTTCGAGCATCCCGGTGGGGGCGAAATTCCCGGTATGGCCTGTTTGCACATTTGGATGAGGCCGGGATGGAGAAAATCCCGGCCCAAGCCAACCGGTTCCCCGCGGAGACGTGTTTTTTTCCACGCTCACTCGTGAACATCGCGACGGCGTCGCCTCCCTTTCTCTCCGTCGACTCCAGCGATGCCTTCTCCTCCTACTCCGGTGGCTGCGCTCAGTTAGTCTTCTCCTTCCTATCCCTCGCCTCCCCTTCCTCTTCCTTGTCCCCTTCCTCCTTGGCTCATAGGGTCCCCGTCCGACTCCAGCGGCTCGCCACGCCGGAGTCGGAGCCGCCTAAAGTACATCCTGTCCTCCTTCAACGATTCGAGCGAATCTCAAGCGTCAGACTCTGGTGGCCGCCGCTGGAGAAGGAGCGACAGCCGGAGGCGGGGGGCATCACCGAGGAGCAGATCGTGGAGTACATGGCTAAGAAGGCGCATAAGAAGGTATTGCGCGGTGGAGGCTGGGGATTTCCGTTTGGTTGGTTGTGGTTAGCTCTTTGATTGCTAAGTTGTGCAGGCCGAGAAGGTGGCGAAGAAGATGAAGGCAAATGCGGTGTCGAGTACTCCAACGATTCAAACCCTTTTGGCTATCCCAACCCGACAGAGAAGTATGTGAATTCGTTTCCCTCTTCTACTACATTATGCATTGTATTAGTGATACTGCTTTGCTAGAGTAGATATTTGGGTCAAAATTTGTTCGGAGGGTGTCGTGGGTGACAAAGAAAAGGAGGCTAAAATTTGCTATCATCTTCCCAGGAAAAAAGGGGAAAACCCGGACAAAGTTTGTGTTGTTGGTACTGGCCTATTATTCTTTGATGTGCAAGAATTGAGATAGCTCTACAGATACATTCACCCAGTGGTGCAGCTATTACTTTAAATCTTTGATAATTGTTTAATGTTTGGGCTTCTTTGGTGATAACTTGTTCTTTTTTAAGAATAAAAATTAAAAACTAACTTGATCGATTAACACCTATAACCTCAAGACATACATATCCTGTAGGAAATAAGAAAATATTATTGGTTAGTGCAGTCCAGTCAGATATTCCGAATGCATGTTGTGCCTAAGGCTCTAAGCTTGGTATGATTGTATTTGGGGAAGGTATGGATGCGGTCTATTTTTTCCATCTCTTCTGTATAACCAATTGAAATGGGTAGTATTCATCCGTTGTGAAGTTGATAAGTTATCTTAATCAATGTTGTAAAAAACGGTCGGGACGGCGATTAATCGTTCGTTTACGCGGGCAAAACGTCACGTATACATGAATCGAAGTGCATTTAACATTTGTGAACGCCAAATCAGCCGCATTGTCCGATTAGTCAGCCGTTTCCGTATAATCACCCGCATAATCCGTTTAATTGACCTAATTCAGCCCTTTAATCAAGTTAGAATTCAGCACGTTACAACTAGCCCAATAGCAGCCCAGTTATAATCCTAACATACTCGAGCACAAGACACTTGATTGAAAGTAACTGATTTATATATAACCATCATAAAACCAGACTGTTGACAATGATTCAGAGTAACAGATTCTCTCGTGGTTGTGGGTCATTTTGTGTGCTTAAATTTAAAACTTAGTTCTTTTGGTCGTCGTTAAGTTAGTCTAATCTATGTGACAATGCATGCTTTTAATCTATTACTTAAACTCGTTGCAAATCGTACTTTGGTGTAGAACTATAATAGTCCACTGATCAATCTTATTATCTTTTGAGTTAGTAATGAAGTTATCATGTACAATTGGAGGGTGGCACAAGTTTATTTGATAGTATTGACAATATGTTGTGTTCAAATATCTCTGAAACTAGCTTCATCATCAAATATGTGAGAATGCCAAATTATCCGCATAATTCCGGTTAATCATCTGTATTCCGATTAATCGCTTGACGGTACCCTATTCGTCCGATAACCGTATTCCGTTTTTACAACACTGATCTTAATGTAGCTAATAGCTTGGGGTAAAATTGATGTGGTTAATTAGGTCTAGTATTGGACAGATGTGTGAAGAATTGAATATTTAGCTCAGTTAGTCTTCTCCTTCCTATCCCTCGCCTCCCCTTCCTCTTCCTTGTCCCCTTCCTCCTTGGCTCATAGGGTCCCCGTCCGACTCCAGCGGCTCGCCACGCCGGAGTCGGAGCCGCCTAAAGTACATCCTGTCCTCCTTCAACGATTCGAGCGAATCTCAAGCGTCAGACTCTGGTGGCCGCCGCTGGAGAAGGAGCGACAGCCGGAGGCGGGGCATCACCGAGGAGCAGATCGTGGAGTACATGGCTAAGAAGGCGCATAAGAAGGTATTGCGCGGTGGAGGCTGGGGATTTCCGTTTGGTTGGTTGTGGTTAGCTCTTTGATTGCTAAGTTGTGCAGGCCGAGAAGGTGGCGAAGAAGATGAAGGCAAATGCGGTGTCGAGTACTCCAACGATTCAAACCCTTTTGGCTATCCCAACCCGACAGAGAAGTATGTGAATTCGTTTCCCTCTTCTACTACATTATGCATTGTATTAGTGATACTGCTTTGCTAGAGTAGATATTTGGGTCAAAATTTGTTCGGAGGGTGTCGTGGGTGACAAAGAAAAGGAGGCTAAAATTTGCTATCATCTTCCCAGGAAAAAAGGGGAAAACCCGGACAAAGTTTGTGTTGTTGGTACTGGCCTATTATTCTTTGATGTGCAAGAATTGAGATAGCTCTACAGATACATTCACCCAGTGGTGCAGCTATTACTTTAAATCTTTGATAATTGTTTAATGTTTGGGCTTCTTTGGTGATAACTTGTTCTTTTTTAAGAATAAAAATTAAAAACTAACTTGATCGATTAACACCTATAACCTCAAGACATACATATCCTGTAGGAAATAAGAAAATATTATTGGTTAGTGCAGTCCAGTCAGATATTCCGAATGCATGTTGTGCCTAAGGCTCTAAGCTTGGTATGATTGTATTTGGGGAAGGTATGGATGCGGTCTATTTTTCCATCTCTTCTGTATAACCAATTGAAATGGGTAGTATTCATCCGTTGTGAAGTTGATAAGTTATCTTAATCAATGTTGTAAAAGCGGTCGGACGGCGATTAATCGTTCGTTACGCGGCAAAACGTCACGTATACATGAATCGGAGTGCATTTAACATTTGTGAACGCCAAATCGGCCGCATTGTCCGATTAGTCAGCTGTTTCCGTATAATCGCCCGCATAATCCGTTTAATTGACCTAATTCAGCCCTTTAATCAAGTTAGAATTCAGCCCGTTACAACTAGCCCAATAGCGACGTTATAATCCTAACATACTCGAGCACAAGACACTTGATTGAAAGTAACTGATTTATATATAACCATCATAAAACCAGACTGTTGACAATGATTCAGAGTAACAGATTCTCTCGTGGTTGTGGGTCATTTTGTGTGCTTAAATTTAAAACTTAGTTCTTTTGGTCGTCGTTAAGTTAGTCTAATCTATGTGACAATGCATGCTTTTAATCTATTACTTAAACTCGTTGCAAATCGTACTTTGGTGTAGAACTATAATAGTCCACTGATCAATCTTATTATCTTTTGAGTTAGTAATGAAGTTATCATGTACAATTGGAGAGTGGCACAAGTTTATTTGATAGTATTGACAATATGTTGTGTTCAAATATCTCTGAAACTAGCTTCATCATCAAATATGTGAGAATGCCAAATTATCCGCATAATTCCGGTTAATCATCTGTATTCCGATTAATCGCTTGACGGTACCCTATTCGTCCGATAACCGTATTCCGTTTTTTACAACACTGATCTTAATGTAGCTAATAGCTTGGGGGTAAAATTGATGTGGTTAATTAGGTCTAGTATTGGACAGATGTGTGAAGAATTGAATATTTAGTTTAGTGATGCACCTACTTGTATGTATTATCAGTGATACTGCCATGAAACACTTCTCTTGAACAACTAGTTAACTTGATCAAATTTATGTCATCAATTAACTATAGACATTTTTCGGGTGCAGTGATGAATATATTGTTGATTCCATAGGGACCATTAAACATTTTCATAATAATTGCGGAAAATCCAAAAGTTGAAAGCACAAATTGCTTAGTCATTTGGTGCACTCCCTAGGATGGATTGTCAATGGTTGCTACCGTGAGAGATTTCCTATAACATTATTTTGCATATTTGAAAGTTGACACATTTGTGTTATCACAAGACAAATTTCTGGTTTTACCAAGACAATTGACAATTGTGATGATTCACATGGCTAGTTTAGTTCTTCAAACTTATTTATATGATTTTGTCCACACCTTGTGATTAATGGTGTTGTTTATGTTAATGTACTAATAATTTTCCTTGTATATGCTATAGTCTCATTGCTCTATGAGATATATTGTTCTTGAGATATTATGCTGGGGTGTTGGGCCTTTCATTCTGGTATAGTTTTGCATATTATTTTTAGACTATTGAAGATACTAATTCGCTTTCAAGTTAACATTTCCGGTGTTTATCTTTATTATTGAATAGCATGAAAATGTTGGTGGCTGCATTGCAGATCAATGATTGTTTGTCTCCTAGTTGTTGCATTGCCACTGTGACGTTTCTCTGTTGCTTTAGTCTTTGACAATACCAAAAGAAGGATGCTCTCAAGTCTCAACCTTATCTCTTTACCGTTTTGTTTGGCGAAAGAAGATTGAGCGCAATGTATCTCAAGGACAAAAGGTGGACATTTCTGTCAAAGCTGGAAAGAAGAAACAATGGGAAATAATGGTAATATAAACTGTAAATTTCACTAGCACTAATATTCCATTTCCTTATATTATGAATTTTAACTGTAGAGCCTATAATATGAGTATCAGTGATGTACTTCCTGAAATTGAGATGAACCTTCGTTGCATTAACAGGGTGTAGACTTCAGGCTTTCAATGAGCTTAACTTTCTAATGTTTCCTTTATTTGCAGAAATGGACAAACTTTGTCTTGTGGTTGCTTACCGAATGCACCTTCCTTGTAAGTTGTATTTCATAGGTCAAACTGCCTAATACTGATGTTGTGATTTAATGAAAGATTCAAAGTTTCTGCTGGAATGTGCACATCATCTGTTTTAGCTGCAAAATAATTATGATTCTACAGACCGATTGAATGCTTTTGCTTTTTATAATGTAGAACATTACATTGTAGGATGATTTATACATGGCTTGTAAGCTAGTGAGTTTCTGCTGGAATGTGACGGCATGTTTCTTGTGCTCTCGTGTAGTTATCCTTGTTAGCTATCTCATGGTAATCTTGAAAAATGTTAAGCATTGACGTATTCTTCTTCAGGAAACATTGAATGCAAGGCTTGGTGATGCGCTGATTGAAGGGGAATTCCTGAATTGACATTATAGCTTGAGATATTAGATGAGCAATCTTTTTGTACCAGACAATTTGTAATGTGAATTATTTTGCTCCCGTGATGATGCTGGCTAGATCTGGGTTGTAGAGGCATGCTAATCAATCTCATGTTACATGATTTTTTTTGTAGACAGAGCTGTATGTGCTTGAGGTCAGATGTTACATAAGTACCATCATGATGGCAATTTATTATTATTATTTTCATTCCTAAGGCTAGCTTTGCGGATATTACATTATTTCCAACGTCTAGCGTGTTATTTTTTAAAACATGTCTGTTCATTCGAATTTCCTATACTGTTTTTGGATTCTCTGGTATGTTTTTTTTATTTCTGTGTTGTTTTTTTTATTTCGTTGTACTGTTTTGGAATTTCCTTTTCTTTTTTTACTTTCTGACTTCTTTAAATTCTAAATTTTAAATAAGAGTATCCCTACTAATCCAAAGAATTCCCATGTGATCCAAACAAGCTTGGGATTGATCCCATGGTGGAAGGGAATTGAGTGGTGGGGAGGGGATCAACCCAATCGCCCCTTGGGTTTACATAGTTTGTGGGATTTGATCGTGGACGCCACGGGTGTCACACTAAGTGGACTAATCATGCTATTTTAGACCATTGTCATTGATTGACTTGCTTGCTCAAAAGTTGTTCATAACAAAATTAGTATTCACCAAGCAATTAGATCCATGATTTGGTTTCTTGTAAAATAATCATGTATTTTTTTCTAGATATTTGATTTCCTATAAGAACTTTCTCAGGAAAGGATTCATATAAGAACTTTGTTTAAAGCCTTGTTAGAGTTCATCTAAGCAAATGTTACCAGCGATGGATCAACGGAAATGAAAGAGGTCTTAGAGGTGGCGGCAAATCAAGAAAGTGGGAGGGATAAAATGAGAACACAAATCTCGTAGCAAACCTGGTAAAAAAAAAAAGGTACAATATTTTTAGAAGGATAATGTACAAATGATAGGCTAGCCAGATTCATAAAATTATTGTATAATGATTCATGATTCATTACTTGCACTACTACCTTCATAGAATATTCTTGGTATGATAAGCAATTGTTTATCGATGCCACCAATGTCGTTTACAATGCCTCAATAACGGTTGAGGCTAAAATAGAAAAGGGAAAAGTGAAGGGGGTGAAACCATGTAAAAAGTAAGAGAGAATTCCGTGTATGCCATTAAAAAATGGGATTCCTTCTATGCCATCGAGTATCTAAATTACTAGGTAGCAATGGTGCGCTACGCTGTGCCTGTGAAATCCAACACGAAGTCTGAGATGTTGATGTTAAACGATTTGCTACCACTTCGTACTCATATTGCGCCTGAAAGACACAAACACCAGCAGAAGGATACAACACAACGTGGAAGTTACAATAAATTTGGTTAAGCGATCTATGTAAGACGTCAACATGTGTTCCAAGGGCATCAAACCCGCCGACGGTGTAACAACCTAATGGGAACTTGAAAGGTGTAAGCAATCTATGTATATTTGAACAATAATCTAAAACCCTATGAGTTGTGTACATAGAGCATCCTTGAATCTCAATTAAACAATTCAACTATTATAGCTGAAGTATGGGGGGGGAGACCGCAAAAGGCTAAGGATAAGAAACAACAATGCTTATGGCATCTGTAAAATTTTATGCTAAAAGGCATGCAATTCAATTAAAAAGAAAGAATAAGAATACATATGCTGCATGTTTCATTAAACTGATCCTATAAGATTTTGTCGAATAAGAAAACTGCAAACAACGTACCATGGCTTCCGCAAAAAACAAAAAACAAAGATAATCCCAACGAAACAGCATCCAGGGACCCAGAAGTAAGCCATGTGGGTTGCCGATGGCCATAACAGGGCTACATCGATCTGCAAGGTAAAATCATAAAATGATTTGTAAGCATTCAGTGTGTGTTGTAAAACTTAGGATTCACAACATTCGTAGCATATGAGATAAGATGAAGCATAATGATTACAATTCATTTTGCTAAGCTATCGAAATCTAGCATAGCTGTTGTAACCAAACTCACAGAAGAGCCTGATGAAAGAAAAGTACGGCATTGGCAGTAGTGTATTCTGAAAATATTTCACCATGCAAGTTATTTTTAAAAAAACTAATCGGTCTTAAATCAATCTATCCATGACATGTTTTCTTGGAGCAGTTAGCACTATTCAATAACACGGTGGGAGATCATAAGCACAAAGGATGACAAACTACATAGTACAAAATAAACTAAAATATTCTTTCTGACAAAAGACTGCACCTGCTCTCTGCACCAACAAACCTGTTGGCGCAACGAACTAAAGAAAAATTGCAAAATAGTATGGTTTTCGCTTCTTAGTTCTGCAAATCAGAAAATAGATGGCAATGAGTAAACATTGCAATGGACATTGAATCTGCAAATCAGAAAATAGATGGCAATGAGTAAACATTGCAATGGACATTGAATCAATCAAATCAATTCTTTAATTAACATATGGAGGAACTGAAAAGCGCCAAATCTACGGCAGAATTGAAACATATCATCTAGAACAACTAACACCAGGAAATCGCTATAGATCGGCTATACACTAAAACCAAGTGTCATACAACCACAAAAGACCCCTAGTTATTATGATTCTGCTATCCTAAGATCCACAAAAACTATTAGACATGACTCATGAATTCTAAAATCTCTACCGATAGAATTTGGAAACGGGGAAATTCTAAAAGAAATCAAAGAAGTATGCATAAAAAAAAGCAAAACAAATATGTTCAAGCCCTGGGCGTGTGGAATATATACCTGAGAGGTCTGGCTGTGTATAATATAAACCTGCGATGTCCCTCAACAACTTTATCCGTATTACCATCATATGTTGGAACAAATATATCAATTTCCAGTGATACCAAGTAATCCAATGGATCAAAAGAGAGTTATAGCCTTGTTCTGAATTCAGTTATATATGCACCCAGCTGGGAGAGGCAGCACTCCCTATCGGGTTGTCCCAACCAATATGTGTGACATGCTTCACATCTATTGGATGACCAATCACCATTTGATGCTCTTTTACCACTGCAAGCATGGTGCACATAAGATAAGAACGAATAAGCTAAAGCAAAGTAAACAACTGAACCAAAATCTTCAGATTCAAACATGAAAACCACATACCAAAGATTTGATAGATGACCTTGAGGACCTTGAAGACCCCTTTCATCTTGTATATAGATCGGCTATACAAAGAATAGAGTATCATCAAAAGATAGCTGCATTCTAGAGTAGGCCTCGTTTCTATGGGGTAAGAAATATGTAAAGTGCGAAATAGTGCTAGTGCGTTTCTGTTGGACCGAAAAGGCGACTAGAGGGGGGTGAATAGGAGCACGCTCACTTTTTCACAAATAATGGATCCAACAATATTTTACTCCAGTAGCTATGGAAGCTATGAAAATCAGTATATCAGTACAGCGGAGGACTAATATTGAATCCAATAAACACCCCTAAGCAAGACTACAAACGATCAAAACACAAGATAGCAACTATCGATCTATGGCACGGCCGGCCGCCTTGGCGGTCGGACCGATTCAGCGTCGGCCGGTGGCTACAGACGGTCGACCGCCACCTCGAAGAAAAACTGCCGATGCGAAGATGAAAATAGATGCAACTTTTGATCTACTAATCCAAACTTGATGAAACATGGAACACACCTTCTATATGATATCAGGAACCTATTACAATCGAAATTTATGATAATTCTTGAAAGAATAAAGATCTTTTTTCGTTTGATCAAAGAAGGTTCAAAACCGGTCAAACGAAAACTTGATCCAAGATCTTGCTCGTGGGTGATTGATGATCAAGATGATCCTAGATAGGTTCCACACGTCACAGCAAGCTAGATCACGTGAAGAATTCAATCAAAAACTCTCAGATCAAAGAAAGACTCAAAATCATCAAATAGAGAGAAAGAACGCAATGAGGCAAGACGTGATCAAACTTTCTCTAGATTGATTTGATATGATATGGGCTTACAGCTTGTCCATCAATGGAGGATAATGCTTAATCAAAGAGCACGAAAATCACATCAAACTCTCTAAACCCTAGCCTCCACCAAAGCTCTCCCTAAGAGAATTAGGGTTTTCCAAAATAGCAAAAGGCAAGAAGCAGGTCAACCACCACCCTCTCCTATTTATAGTGGAGGCTTAGACCTTCTAGATGTTTGATCCTATTGGGCCCGTTAAGGCCCAAAACAAACAGAACACATACGCACGCATTTTAAAGAGTCGTCTTTATCTCCTCTTAACCTAACTGGCTACACCTAGCGCCATCTTGCTCCT
The DNA here is from genome assembly GCA_036346395.1 of Hsuehochloa calcarea. Lineage (NCBI taxonomy): Eukaryota > Viridiplantae > Streptophyta > Magnoliopsida > Poales > Poaceae > Hsuehochloa > Hsuehochloa calcarea. The sequence continues at coordinate 20,434,136 of CM070602.1, read as the reverse complement.
TGGATTAGCTAATAGATCTCCCTTTGTCCATCTTGCACCACGCTTGAGTACATTGACTCACCCGCATCGCCGATCGCTCGACCTCCTTCCAAGCATAGTCCCGATCATCCTCGCGCTGACCGTCGTTGACCACCAAGCAACTCTGCACAACAATAGACAAGTAAACCAAATTTGGAACAAGTTCTTCACAACTTGATCCATATTAGTCAAAACATGCATCATGCACCATATATACCCAAACTCATGACTTTGACCTAACACGCGACAACGCCGCCACGGCGATTTAACCAAGTGGAAACGGTCGATCGCCTCTAGGGCGGCCTCGACCATCGACATGTCCGGCCCGACGCCACACATGGGCCGATCGATCGCCAAAGAATGACTTAGCCGATTTTCAACCTCAAAACCAAAACCTATCGGAATTTTCAATCAATTGAACTTTTGATCGAGACTCCAAAATTATGGGACCAAGTGCAATAGAATCTCCTCTCTTGCCTACACCTCTATTTTTGGCTCACCAAAGTAACACTTTTAAGTTCACGGTCCGACACGCCTTATGGCCGGTCGACCGATTTGGTACTGGCTCGATCAGCTATGCGACGGGCCGATCTTGCATCGCGACTTCAAACTTGTCGAAAATACATGAAACGACAAACCGCAAACGTCATTGCCAATTATCACATCATCCTAAGATCTGGAGCATATCCCCATGATATCCACGGTTTCGATCATAAAAAGTGATACCTATCCATGGAGAAAACAAAAGGAAGATAAAAGAAGTGAGCCGGAAAGATAACGAAGAGGACTAAGAGGATAGGATTGACCATGTTAAATTTCTGCCTAGGGCAAAAAAAAAACCTACTGGTCCTATGCTCCAGTTTCATGTTTTAGCAACCACTGCGATATGTGTTTTTTATTCCTACAAATATAAAAACGCCCCTAATAAGAACAACTTAGAATACAGAACAAAGATGACAAAACCTAAATACACCTGTAGTCTAATCTAACCGATTAGCGCAAATTTGAAGAACACTAAGCTTCATTGCAGACTCGAAGAGCTGGTACTTGAAGGAAAAAAATGCAAACAAAATAGCAAGTCAGGGCAACAAAACTTGCTAGTCCTATGCTCCAGTTTCATGTTTTAGGAACTGCAGTGATATGTGGTTTTTATTACTACAAATATAAAAACGCCCCTAATAAGAACCAAAAAAATACAAAACGAAGATGACAGAACCTAAATATACTTGTAGGCTAATCTGTTGTAAGCATTTGCAACTATACATGGTTCTGTAATACCTACATAACTCTAGCTATTCAGCAAATGATGTCATCATAGATAGCAAATCAGTCTCCCTTGGCGCCATCTTACTTCGGATCCACTTTTTGAAGGTATTCCGCTATTACCTAGAATAGAATGAGTCGATCCATCAGCAAATGGTTTCAAAAGAATTCATATTTAAGTAGGCAGCAGACATAACACCTGTAGTTTTAGCTATAAAACAAGATGAAAATAGATGCAACTTTTGATCTACTAATCCAAACTTGATGAAACATGGAACACACCTTCTATATGATATCAGGAACCTATTACAATCGAAATTTATGATAATTCTTGAAAGAATAAAGATCTTTTTTCGTTTGATCAAAGAAGGGTTCAAAACCGGGTCAAAACGAAAACTTGATACAAGATCTTGCTCGTGGGTGATTGATGATCAAGATGATCCTAGATAGGTTCCCACACGTCACAGCAAGCTAGATCACGTGAAGAATTCAATCAAAAACTCTCAGATCAAAGAAAGACTCAAAATCATCAAATAGAGAGAAAGAACGCAATGAGGCAAGACGTGATCAAACTTTCTCTAGATTGATTTGATATGATATGGGCTTACAGCTTGTCCATCAATGGAGGACAATGCTCAATCAAAGAGCACGAAAATCACATCAAACTCTCTAAACCCTAGCCTCCACCAAAGCTCTCCCTAAGAGAATTAGGGTTTTCCAAAATAGCAAAAAGGCGAAGCAGTGGTGCAGCCACCACCCTCTCCTATTTATAGTGGAGGCTTAGACCTTCTAGATGTTTGATCCTATTGGGCTCCCGTTAACGTCCAAAACAAACAGAACACATACGCACGCATTTTAAAGAGCCGTCTTTATCTCCTCTTGACCTAACTGGCTACACCTAGCGCCATCTTGCTCCTCGGATTAGCTAATAGATCTCCCTTTGTCCATCTTGCACCACGCTTGAGTACATTGACCTCACCCGGCATCGTCGATCGTTCTGGACCTCAGCTCTCCAAGCATAGTCCCGATCATCCTCGTCGTTGACCGTCGTTGACCACCAAGCAACCTGCACAACAATAGACAAGTAAACCGAATTTGGGAACAAGTTCTTCACAACTTGATCCATATTAGTCAAAACATGCATCATGCACCATATATACCCTGAAACTCATGACTTTGACCTAACAATCGCTGACGCCGCGCACGCCGGGCGCATTTAACCAGTGGAAACGGCCGATCGCTTCTAGGGCCGGCCTCGACCATCGACATGTCCGGTCTGACCGCCACACATGGGCCGATCAGACCGCCAGCAATGACTTAGCCGATTTTCAACCTCTGAAAACCAAAACCTACTGGAATTTTCAATCCAATTGAACTTTTGACTGGAGACTCCAAAAATTATGGGACCAAGTGCAATAGAATCTCCTCTCTTGCCTACACCCTCTATTTTGGCTCACCAAAGTAACACTTTTAAGTTCACGGTCCGACACGCCTTATGGCCGGTCGGACCGATTTGGTAACTGGCCCGATCGCGGCGCTATGACCTCGGGACGATTCATCGCTCGACGCTCAAACTTGTCGAAAATACATGAAACGACAAACCGCAAACGTCATTGCCAATTATCACATCATCCTAAGATCTGGAGCATATCCCCATGATATCCACAGTTTCGATCATAAAAAGTGATACCTATCCATGGAGAAAACAAAAGGAAGATAAAAGAAGTGAGCCTGGAAAGATAAACAGAAAGACAGACTAAGAGGATAGGATTCAGCCATGTTAAATTTCTGCCTAGGGCAAAAAAAAAACCTACTAGTCCTATGCTCCAGTTTCATGTTTTAGCAACCACTGCGATATGTGTTTTTTATTCCTACAAATATAAAAACGCCCCTAATAAGAACAACTTAGAATACAGAACAAAGATGACAAAACCTAAATACACCTGTAGTCTAATCTAACCGATTAGCGCAAATTTGAAGAACACTAAGCTTCATTGCAGACTCGAAGAGCTGGTACTTGAAGGAAAAAAATGCAAACAAAATAGCAAGTCAGGGCAACAAAACTTGCTAGTCCTATGCTCCAGTTTCATGTTTTAGGAACTGCAGTGATATGTGGTTTTTATTACTACAAATATAAAAACGCCCCTAATAAGAACCAAAAAAATACAAAACGAAGATGACAGAACCTAAATATACTTGTAGGCTAATCTGTTGTAAGCATTTGCAACTATACATGGTTCTGTAATACCTACATAACTCTAGCTATTCAGCAAATGATGTCATCATAGATAGCAAATCAGTCTCCCTTGGCGCCATCTTACTTCGGATCCACTTTTTGAAGGTATTCCGCTATTACCTAGAATAGAATGAGTCGATCCATCAGCAAATGGTTTCAAAAGAATTCATATTTAAGTAGGCAGCAGACATAACACCTGTAGTTTTAGCTATAAAAAATAATACAAAGACACAATATGTTAAGAGGAATATACACATTTAAGTGGCTTACTGATGAACCCTAAGGTTTGATTTGTTGGTCCGATCTTTCGATGAGAACGATAAGTCCGGTAGACGTCGCTCAACTCTGACGATCCTGGCTATGAACACGCAAGGCTCGAAACCACGTAATCGCTGAACTGATCGACAAGTCGTTATCAACCATGCACGAATACCCAGTTGACCTGACCACGAAGGTCGATTCTTGCATACACCGAAGAAGCACGCAAGAACAAGATAAAGCAATCTGAAATTACAAATAAAGATTGAAATATTAAAATTGGGATTTCAAAAAGCGGTATTATGGTTGGTCTAGTCGACACAAGCCAATACACGGTTGCAACAAGGCTAACTTTAACTAAACAAAATCCAAGGAAACTAGAGGGCGTCCTCCTTAAATAGGGATGAGGAGCCACAAATCTAAAAGAAATAGAGGGTGGGACTAAAGGCATGAATTACTGTTCACATGAACAGTAATCACACCCTGTGGGCCGGCATATGGGCCAATTCCATTACGATTACAAGGCCCAAATCGGCCCAAATTAGTGACATAGCACTTTCTTTTGACAATTCCGAAGTCTACAGAAGAAATTTGGAGGTCAGGCTGGATCCGTTGGAAAGATATCGTCGTTAGCTTTCCAACAAGCCCAAGAACACCCAATCGGACTCGCTTGCAAAGTTATATCTATTTTAAGTTGGTGCTTTGTCACAAGCTGATTCCGAACAGATCGACCAAAATGTATCCAAATTTGAACTCTGCTGGCACATGTAGTAGCACCATGGCATGTACACATAGTACCATGGTATGTAGACGTAGCACCATGGCATGTAGACGTAGCTCGATCTAATTGGGTAATATGGCATTGCATTAGCCGAAAGTCCAATTGGAGAAGATGTTGGTGAAGTAGAGGATGCAGTGCAGCAGGTTGAAGCAGTGGTTGTATCCTTAGGGTCGATGTCCTCATCATCCTCCCTTTCTTGAATTTGAGTCGTCCTCGACTCATTTGTTTTCTCAAGTCATCACTCTCCTGCAAAAGGTTAGTAGCAACAGAGGCAAAGAAACATGCACTTCTTCTAATGGACACGGAGTTTCTTTACAAATCATACTATGACATTTAGATTCATGTTTTTCCATATCAATGGAATCAATTTTTGTAGCTAACATAACAGAGCTTTCAATTTAATTTCACTTGGAGCTATAATCTTTGATCAACTTGTGTCTTCTCCTTACTTGTTCTCGCAGCTTCTTTCTAATTCATCCTTTAATATAGCAAATAGGAGACATTGGAAGCGAGTGATTTTCTTTTCTTTATATGTGAAAGTATAATGATTAGATCTACCATGATGTTCAAGATATCTATCATATTGCCAAGGTCTACCTAATAATAATGAGCATGCTTGCATAGTACGACATCACAATCAACATAATCATGATATGATCCAATAGAAAAGTGTACGCGCACAAGCTTAGTTACCTTCAACTTACCACAAGAATTCACCATTGGATATAGTAAGGATGAGGGTGTTGTGTTGTGGTCAAGCCAAGCTTCTCGACCATGTCTATGCTAGCAAGGTTGTTGCAACTCCCGCCATCAATGATGACTCTACATGAACGTTCCTTGATGACGAACTTGGATTGAAACAAAATGTGGCGTTGATTTTGTTCAAGAAGTTCCATTTGAGCACTTAGCACACGCCGAACAACTAGGCTTTGGTACATGTCGACGCCTCATGGTTTATATGTTCTTCCTCGCCATCACCAAAGATTGTTAGTTGCAACCAACACATGTTCTTCCTCAATATCACTAGTCAAGTGTACTCACCATTGTCCTTGATAAGCAAAGCTCACGACTTGGGCAATCGCGCATCAAGTGCACAAATCCTTTGCAACGGTGACATTGCACATCTCTAGATCGCACCGTAGAAGCAACAACGTAAGAAGCACTTTTGTAAGGGCTTGTACTTTTATGTTTGCTTGCATCGTGGATATGTATAGGAGTTGAAGCAAAGCAGCGGGTGTGCAGTCGAAGTGTAGGAGGATGCCATGTGATGTTGCCGCCTTGGCCGACTGCAAAAGTTCCTCCAATATTGCCCCGAGCGAGATTGTCGACCTCAAGACTTCTCTCTCTCTTTGCAAGCAATATGGAATAAACGGTTGATAAAATCATATTCTTTATAGTCTAAAATGTCTTGAATTTCACGGTTTAACCCTCCCAAAAATCTAGCCATCTTAGCATCCTCGCTTTCTTCTAAACCACAACGCAACAAACCAGCTTTGCAATTCTTGATAATAGTCTTCTCTGTAACTACTACCCTGTCTTAAGCGTTGTAATTTATTAAGCAAATCACGTGAATAATATGAAGGTACAAACCTACGCCTCATTGCTCTTTTCAAAGCATTCCATGTTCTAGGTATGTCCTCGATGAGTACGACCATATTCACTCCACCAAATAGATGCAAAATCTGTGAACTCACTAGTAGCACCCTAACCTTTTATTGTCGGAAATTCATGGCATGCAAATATTTGGTCCACAACTAACTCCCATGTGAGATAAGCATCATGATCATATTTACCAAAGAAAAGGAGGTATAGTGAATTTAATTTTACCAAGTGAGTCATTATGGTCACGCACCTCACGTGGTGGCTCTCTTCGCATACCTTGTCGATTGAAGCGTTGTTGTCGGTGATCACGATCATTAATGGGATTGAAATCACCATCGGACCCGTGCGACAACATATGGGTTCGCTTCATCTTCTACCTCATCACCCATGAGCGAGCAACGGATGGGTTACGCGCGGATGCGTGCAATGCCGCCGACGCAATGGGCGGCAATGTAAGGTGGAGCTTCTCTCGCTTCTCCACACGTGTAGCCAACGCAGCAAGTTCGTCGATGCGATCTAGAATCAACTCCATACGCCGAATGTTGATCCAAAGATGCGAGAAAAGCGCCGCGATGATTTCTTTTGTGCGAGGACCGAGCGGTGCATCTTCCTCATTGTTGTGCTCGCTATGCTCCCTTGTGACGATGAACTCGCCATTGTTAGTATCAAAGCAAAGAACAAATCACGGTGTATATGTCCCTATCAACTACAAGGTTCGAGGCTCAATCAAGTCACTCACACTCAAGCTTATACCTAGTTCTTACAAGTTCTTACCAATGCAAAGAAGGAAGTGGTACAACCGGTGGTCGGTTCGTGATACTCTCACTTGCGATCACCAACGATTGCGAGGAACGGCCTCGCCGAGTTAGTACGAGTGGAGCTCGGAAGGCTAGTATGTAGCAAAGGAATAACAATTATTCGTGGATTTCATGGGGATATGTTCCAGATCTTAGGATGATGTGACAATTGGCAATGACGCTTTACGGTTTGTCGCTTCACGTGTTTTGACAAAGTTACAGCTTCATCGATTGGGGCGATCCGACCGGTCCTGCACTGCGGTCCGATCGTCCCAAATCGGTCGGACCGGCCATGTGGGGCGGTCGGACCGCAATGACCAAAGTGGTCAAAACGAAATGGGCCAAAAATAGGTGTTGTAGGCAAGTGAGGATCCCAATGCACTTGGTCTCATGATTTTGGAGTCTCCAAAAAAGTTCTATTGGTTTAAAGTTTCGAAGGTTTCGATTTTCGGGGTTGAAATTCGGCTAAGTCCCAAGGCGGTCCGACCGACTCAGGGAGCGGTCCGACCGCCAAGAGGCGGTCCGACCGCTCACCGGAGCGGTCGACCGGGCTTACTTGAACGTCGGCCAACTTCGTGGCGATGTTGATTTGTTAGGTCAAAGTCATTGGTATCGTGGCATATGATTTGCATGATGCATGTTTTGACTAACATGGGTCAAGTTGTGAAGAACTTGTTCCCGAATTCGTGTTTGCTTGTCCGTGGTTGTGCGAGTTGCTTGGTGGTCAACGGCGAAGAGGATCGGGACTAGACTTGGAGAGTTGAGGTCCAGAACGATCGACGATGCCGGGTGAGGTCAACGACTCAAGCGTGACACAAGATGGACAATGGTGACCTATTGGCGAATCCATGGCATATGGTGAAGCGGTTTAGGTCAAAGGTTAAAGACGGCGCTTTGAGAAGCGTGCGTGTGTGACCCGCTTGTTAGTGGGCCTTAACGGAGCCAAGAGAGTCAAACCCTAAGAGTTTTAGGCCTCCACTATAAATAGGAGGAGATGGTGGCTGCACCTCTCTCTCTCTCGCTTTATGTTTCAAAACCCTAATTGTCTTTAGGGAGTTGAGGTGGAGGCTAGGGCTCTTGATGGTTTGTGGTGAATTTCGTGATCTTTGATTGTCCACGATCCATGATGGTGTGGATGTAATCCAAAGATCAACCACTAAATCAATCTATGCAAGGTTTGCTTGAGATAAGTCTCTTTCGTTCTTGCTTTCAATTTCGTGTTTTTAGGGCTTTCTTTGATCCGCGAGTTTGTGATTGATTCTTTCACGTGAATTAGCTTGCGTGATATGTGTGAATCTATCTAGCATCATCTTGATCATCAATCACTCACGAACAAGCATTAGGATCAAGTTTTTGTTCTTGCCCTGCTTTAGACCTTCTAAATCAATTGGCAATTGCTCAAGATCGCTCCAAGAATTATCATAATATTCGATTGAATAGGTTCTCAATAGCATATAGAAGGTGTGTGCAAAGTTTCATAAAGATTGGAGTTGAGAATCAAAAGTTTCACCTAATTGCAACTTCGCATCGGTGATTTTACTTGCTTGACGGTTCAACACGCCATTGTTAGTCATCAAAGCAAAGAACATTTTGGAGCGTCCGATTTCCTATCAACGCCAAGGATCGAGGCTCAATCAAGTCCGACTCACACTCAAGGTCCGACCTATGTGAGTCTTTGCAATCTTAGTTGATTTTGTTATTTTGCTTAGGGATTTAATTGGTTCAATACTAGTCTTCATGATACTCGTATATTGATCTTCATAGCTTTCTAATAGCTAACGAGTGAAATTGTATTGAGTTCATAATTTGGAAGTGGAGCTCTATTCACCCTAGTAGTAGCAAAGGAATAGCAACATATTCAATTCAAGATGCAAAATTGAAAAGCGCTTCAAAGTACTAGTCACAAGTCTTGATCCTAGTCTAATCAAAGTTTAGCTAATCAAAGCCCCACTAAGAGATGTGTATGTACGCACGCCAGAAGATAAATGTGACTTGATGTAAGCAATGAAAACCTCACAACAAGTCTTTGGGAGACGCTAACCAACTACTCAAACTTGTTTATAGGGCACAAGATGGTTCACACGATGTAGAGCACAAAAAGTAATAACGTCAAACAGAAACAACCCTTTAGTTTAAGCAGAAAACAATAGTTAGTCTCAAGAGATGAAAAAGCAAAGTTTTATATGGCTTATATATACTCGTTTGAAAGGTTTCGATGAGATCTACAACTTTAAAGTTGAGACGGACCCCAAATTCTGATGGGAAGACTAAAAGAAACGGCAAAAACCAAAACAAAAAACTTGTGATGCAAATTCGGAGCCGAAAATGACCGATTTTGGGTTCTTTGGAGGGAGACTAATGCATTAAGTGGAAAGTATGCGACTCGTTGTGAGCTTTCCAACAAGTCTAAGAACGCCCTAATCGGACACCATATGCAAAAGTTATGCCCGCTTTCTCAAGGTCTCTAAACGGAATCGTACTTGATCGAAACCGACTCGGTTTCAATCTTTAAATTGCTATATCTTTTGATTCCGTGGGCTAATCTTGCTGAAATTTTTGTGCAAGTTTGTGGCTATATGTAGAAGGGCTCCACCAGTTTTCACTTATTTTGGTGTAAGCTTGCTTTTTTCTTTTTTTCTACCACGGCTTTTGTTTTGTGTGGCGGCTCTTTCTCCTTCTATTTTTGTTTGCGGCTCTAGGGTTTTCCACAAGTCACGAATACAAAGAAAGTGTTCTATCTTTTTTTAGTGCAGATTAGAGGAGTTCTAACTCACGAATTTTCTGCTTTAGATGCAAAACTAAGAACCCTAAAAGAATGATTAAGCGGCGCAAAGGAAAAACACAAGAAGCAATCTAGACAACGACGAACTAGACAATAACTAGAACTAAAGATCAAGAACTAGACACGACAATGTAACTAAATATTCAACAAGCAAACTGAAAAGAAAAAATTTACAAAGGCTCAAAGGGCTTGGTATGGATGATATATGCGATTTTTTTTCTTTTGGCAATTTTCTCGACTCTAGGTATGAAAACGAATCTACTACTAGAAAACAGAAACTCTCACCAAGAACTGTAGCTCGATACCACTTGATGAACCCTAAGGTTTGATTTGTTGGCCCGATCTTTCGATGAGAACGATAAGTCCGTGAGGCGCCGCTCAACTCGACGATCCTCGCTATGAACACGCAAGGCTCGAAACCACGCAATCGCCGAATCGATCGACAAGTCGTTATCAACCATGCACGAATACCCGCTGACTGACCACGAAGGTCGATTCCCGCATACACCAAGAAGCACGCAAGAACAAGATAAAGCAATCTGAAATTGCAAATAAAGATTGAAATATTAAAATTGGGATTTCAAAAGCAGTATTATGGTTGGTCTAGTCGACACAAGCCAATACACGGTTGCAACAAGACTAACTTTTAACTAAACAAAATCCAAGGAAACTAGAGGGGGTGCGTCCTCCTTAAATAGGGGATGAGGAGCCACAAATCTAAAAAAAATAGAGGGGTGGGACTAAAGGCATGAATTACTGTTCACATGAACAGTAATCACACCCCCAGGTGGGCCGGCGGCATATGGGCCAATTCCGGTACGATTACAAGGCCCAAATCGGCCCAAATTAGTAATATAGCACCTTCTTTTGACGATTCCGAAGTCTATAGAAAGAATTTGGAGGTCAGGCTGGATCCGTTGGAAAGATATCGTCGTTAGCTTTCCAACAAGCCCAAGAACACCCGAATCGGACTCGGTTTGTAAAAGTTATATCTATTTTAAGTTGGTCTTTGTCGGTGATTCCGAATCGATCGACCAAAATGTATCCAAATTTGAACTCCTGCTTGGCACATGTAGTAGCACCATGGCATGTACACATAGTATCATGGTATGTAGAAGTAGCACCATGGCATGTAGACGTAGCTCGATCTAATTGGGTAATATGGCATTGCATTAGCCGAAAGTCCAATTGGAGAAGATGTTGGTGAAGTAGAGGATGCAGTGCAGCAGGTTGAAGCAGTGGTTGTATCCTTAGGGTCGATGTCCTCATCACTTAACCTTTAACTATTCACATTAATATCAAACATATCTTTCATACCAGGATTTTGCATTTTGATGACAGCCTCTTGGCCATTCAAGCATGCCCGATGAATCTGGCCCGGCAAAAAACGCTAGATTATTGTAGTGTCAAGTTGCTTACTAAAATGGCTTAGTTTTACTCCATTTTCACAAGTATATCGCCAGAGTCTGCAAGCTTAGTACCGATCCTAGCAGTAGCTATTGGTTCAAAGTCAAATTGATCAATTATCTTACTCACAGATGCCCCCAGCTCTTCATCAGCCAATAGAAGCAAAAGGGAGAAGATAGGATGATACTATGAAAAGTTCAAGCGGAAAGTATGATTTGGAACACACCATTAGGATATGAATAGATGGGTACTCGAATACGCCCGAAGTCCGCAATTCCCCATTTTTTTGTTGCACTTTGTTATTACGATGCCTAATGTTAATTTGCAGTATCTGCATAAGATAAACCAAGGTGATATGATAAATCAGTCTAAAACTGTTTTTCCTTTATGCAAGTCTGTAGTGCTACTTGGAAACCCATGGCCTTTGCAGTCTATAAATATAAACGAGGATGCAAAACAAGCATCTGTTTGCATATTCACATTTCAGCACTTAGCCTAAGCACACATGTTCAGATGTTCTGAACCAGAATAATCAATCAACGTAACATGAGCATGTGCAAGTAAGGTAACATGATTGTAGTGCAATGGTGATGTCTGGATGGGCATAAATTTATATCATATGCCGTACATAAAATTGCAGTCATCACAAATAAAACATGCAGCATTAATACCTTTCAAGATGATGCAATGAGCTTCCTTGCATGATCGCAGCAGAGGGAGAAGAGTTTGTTTCCATGGATAGAGAGTTTGTGTTGGACCGAAAAGGCGACTAGAGGGGGGGTGAATAGGAGCACGCTCACTTTTTCACAAATAAATGATTCAATAATATTTCACTCCAGTAGCTATGGAAGCTATGAAGATCAGTATATCAGTACAGCGGAAGACTAATATTGAATCCAATTCAAAACCCCTAAGCAATACGACAAAAATAACAAAGATTGAAACAATTCAATGCACTGGCGGTCTGACCTCGGGCCTTGGGCGGTCTGACCGATTCCCTAGCGGTCTGACCTATGACCTTGGGCGTCTGACTGATTCCCTGGCGGTCTGACCTATGGCCTTGGGCGGTCCAACCGATTTCCTCCAGAACAGAAGAACAACCCCGATGACGAAGATGAAAATAGATGAAACTTTTGATCTACTAATCCAAACTTGATGAAACTTGGAACACACCTTCTCTATGATATCACGAAGCAATTCGAATCGAAGATTGTGATAATTCTTGAAAGAATAGCGATCCTTTTCGATTTGATTGAAGAGAGGTTCAAAACCGGGTCAAAACGAAAACTAGGTCAAAGCACTTGCTCGTGGGTAATTGATGATCAATATGATCCTAGATAGATTCTCACATGCGACAGCAAGCTAGATCACATGAAGAAACCAAGTAAAAACTCACGGATCAAAGAAAGACCCAAAATCATCAAATAGAGAGAAAGAACACAATGAGACAAAACATTGATCAAACTTTCCTTTGATTGATTGATATGATATGGGCTTACAACCTCTCCATCAATGGAGGATAATGCTCAATCTAAGAGCACGAAAATCACATCAAACATCAAGAACCCTAGCCTCCACCAAAGCTCTAGAAATTAGGATTTACAAAAATAGCAAAAAGGCGAAGAGGTGGTGCAGCCACCACCCTCTCCTATTTATAGTGGAGGCTTAGACCTTCTAGAAGTTTCATCCTATTGGGCTCCCGTTAAGGTCCAAAATAAACGGGACACATACGCACGCATTTTAAAAGCCATCTTTATTTCTTTTAACCTAACTAGCTACACCTTGCGCCATCTTGCGCCTCAGATTAGCTAATAGGTCACCCTTGTCCATCTTGCACCACGCTTGAGTACATTGACCTCACCCGGCATCGTAGATCGTTCTGGACCTCAGCTCTCCAAGCCTAGTCTCGATCATCCTCACCATTGACCGTCGTTGACCACCAAGTAACATGCACAACAATAGACAAGTAAACCGAATTTGGGAATAAATTCTTCACAACTTGATCCATGTTAGTCAAAACATGCATCATGCACCATATATACCCTGAAACTCATGACTTTGACCTAACACACGAATATCGCCGCCACACCGAGCGATTTAACAAAGTGAAAATCGGTCGATCGCTTCAGGGTCGGGATCGCCCTGGCCGGCCGCCACCTATATGGCCGGTCCAGACCGCCACCGACTTAGCCATTTTCCTCTCTGGAAAACCGAAACCTACTGAAATTTTCAAACCAATAGAACTTTTGACTGGAGACTCCAAAAATTATGAGACCAAGTGCAATAGAATCCCCTCTCTTGACTACACACTCTATTTTTTGCCCAGCTCAAAATAACACTTTTTAAGTTCACCGGTCCGACCGCCGCCTATGGCCAGTCGGACCGATTTGGTACCGGTCTGACCGCCACGCTATGACTAGTCAGACCGGTTACTGCCTAACAATTCTGAAACTTGTCGAAAACACATGAAACGACAAACCGCAAACGCCATTGCTAATTGTCACATCATCCTAAGATCTGGAGCATATCCCCATGATATCCACAGTTTGTGAGATTCAGGCCATAGAGTATTCCATGCTAGTTGGTCCTCCACAGGAAGCTTAGTAAACACAATTGGCACTGCATCAGGAATTCTCTCTATAGAATATGGGCAGTCATTAGAAATACTCCTTGGGGATTCCTTTATTCCTGAATACACCATCAGTACCAAAAATATCAATCAAACAAAAAAAGCACAGAAAAATAGGTACAATTACAATTTGTTATTACAAACAAAGGGGAGCATTATTGCTCAAAGAGATATCCATGAAAGTGTGATGGATGTTTTACCATGTGTATATATAGGTTTCTATGAAAGACCAAGAGCAGACAAATTTGCTCCAAAGACTTGCACAATGTCAAAATACTCGGAGCTATCAGGTTTCAATAAAGTTGCTTCTTGTAAGGTCTTCAAAAATGATAAATGAGCTTCGAAGACTCTGGAAACCATTTCATCAGCGGCACTAACAAACTGGTGGTTCCAGTACCCTGAATGAATGGCACACAGTTGATATCATGCCCATTAATTTGCAGACGAGCGATTTCACATCAACAAATCACATCTGCAGGGTTAATATGACTTCTCCAAGGAGCAAATATGCAGGTTGTCTGCATATTTTATTTTGATGCAAAGGAGGATTAGCAAGTAGTAAGAGAAAACGACAACCAATCAGACATATAAGTTCTATTATGTGGATAAAAACTGATATAAGCACAAGAACCTACCGTGGCGATGAGGAAGACGAGCTGGCAGCCGGTGATGGCCGGCGCGAAGGTGGTGGAGTCGTAGAGGTCGGTCTCTAATAGCTGCAGCTGCTCCGGCATCGCGCTGGGGACGAGCCGCCGCAGCAGCCCCGCCTTCTTTTCGTCTCCTGCGGCCAGAAATCGAACCCAACCATTCAATCAAGGCCAACAGCACAAGCAGCGGCGCTGGCGGGGAGGATCCGTGGGAGGTGGGAGGGTGGATGCTAGCGAGGCGCTCATGGAGGCAAGCGGGGCAGAAACCAGCGACGGCGATGGCCGGTTGGAGGCTGCAGACGGATGGCAGCGACCGATCCATCCCCACCAACAAACTCACCGAACGCAGCTCAGTGTGAAGTGTACGGACCCGAGGGCCACATCGCGGTCGGCCGTGAAGGGGAGGAAGGGGCGGTGCATCCGAAGGGGAGGAAGGGGCGGTGCGGCCGAAGGGGAGGAGCCGACAGGGGGCGGCGCAGGCGAAGGCGAGGAGGCAAGCGGCGGGGCAGCGTGGCCTAATAAAAGGTGCGACGCGGCCGAAGGGGAGTGGCGCCCCTCGAGGGCGACGGCGATGCGCGAGCGAGAGGACGAGGAGGAGGAGGCAGTAGAGAGGAGCCGATGGAGGGGAAGGGATGGGAGGAATCGAGAGGGTTGGGAGGGCCGCGCGGCCGAACGGGAGGGACGGCGCGCGAGGGCGATGGCGATGCGCGGGCGAGAGGACGGGGAGGAGCAAGAAGCGGCGGTCGGCACTAGCGGGCGAGGAGAGGAGAGGAGCCGATTGAGGGGAAGGTCAGGAGGAACCGGCAGGGGACATAGAAACTAGACGCGTGGCCTGCGCTAGCTTCCGAAAGCGATCGGACGGCTAGTTTTTTTCTGGGCGACGTGGCCGGCCGGGTGAGTTCCAATCCCACCAGCTTTAATAATATGTAAGATGCCCTTCTATGCCACTCTCGTCGCCTCCGTTAAGCTAAGTCGCCGTTAGAGAACCAAACCTGTCAGTTTTTTGGATAAATGCTCAACTTGTCCCCCTCTTCTTTCCTTACCTCTTCTGCTCCATCCTACTTGCCAAAGGCTACCTCCTCTCGCTGAAGACCATACATGTGTCTGTGTGTGAAGATGGAGGGTGTGGGAGTGGATGCATCGTTCTTTGACCTAGAGTTCGCGGTGCCCAGCGACGACAGCGTCGCATCGGACGCGGACGAATGGGTTGTCAGACCTCAAATTTGTAATTCGGGATCTTATCTGTTCACAGCACCAGTCCCTGAATTAGTAGATAGTACCCACAATTACATTATTGAATATCAAACACATATCTAAAAAATATAAAACCATTGCATAATAGTTAACAAGCGTAAATATACCTTATGACTTTTAACTTGCAGAACAGCCAGCCATGCTAAATACTTCTTTAAAGAACAGCAGCAGAAGCAAAATTAAAGTGCAACACATGGAACCCTCACGATATACCCACAGAAAATCGACTGGGCTCACAACCCAGTTCTTGGCCTTCTCGATTTCCAGTATTGACGATCACATTTAAGTGCCATAGGGTCTTCTTCATTCTCACTTACTAAATATAATATTGAGTGAGTATGAGTACACAACTGTACTCAGCGAGCCAACACACAGAATTACAATTATAATATATGCAAGGATAATCAAAGGAAGGTTCATGATTCTTTTATTTACACTTTGTTGTGTTTGAATTAGAATAATTAGTTGGCAATTCCTAAGACCTATCATTTTTAACTAACACAGGTTTTAATGAAATCGAGTCATTGTTGTAAAATATTACTGGAGATTTCAACCTCCTATATCACTAAGTGACTCAATCCACCCAATGCTCATATTCTTCCTCGGGTTACATCCTGTACTTCCCACTAGTTCTGACCAGGTCAACTCAATTCTTCAGCTTCATCCTGACATTCCATCCCACCCACAAATTATTTTATAAAAATGAAAGCTACTTCAAGCAAATTCTCAGCACCACCCATGACCGTAGGCACAACTATCTATATAGTTTTTTACACTATACAGGGGTTGCACACTTTACCCACAAGAGACAATCGTCTTGTACTGTCAACACGCAATCATAGGCGTGAGACTGAGATAATCATCACAAGGACTTTACAATGTCCCACACTAACGCAACTCACCCGCTAAAGTTTCCACCCCTTTGGACTCCAATCCTCCAATGCCCCCTTTTGCGCCATTTGTGGTTTACTAATGCACTATAGCGGGACCACCCTCCGGGTGGTTGTCAACTAAGACTATATGCGTGCCACACTCCACCTGTGGTGAACCAACGCTGAGGCGAACAAATTAATCAGTCAGATCGTATCCATTATAGACTTGTGGTTGCACTATTTTTACACGAGAGATCATCACAAGATCTGGCTCTGTAATTGACTTGAACGGTACTTCTCCATACCCACTTTGTCATACACTTATCCGCACCCACCATGCTTTCCAGCCGCCCAAGTCGAAATCTGTTTTTGGTTTTCTTTTGTTTGAAATTCTTTTCTAGTTCAACATACCAGTCAGGCTCCAACCTCACTGCCCTAATCCAGTTTTGAGTTTTCAATAATGTCAGGGAAAATCAGTGCCCACATGAAATGTTGCTAAGTAGGGCTAAGCTTGATAGTTAATTACATACTTAATTTCTAGTTTAAGTATACCATAAATTCCAGGGTGACAAAAGATAGTATTCAAGTTCAAGGATTAGAAGTTTATACTTAATTAATGTTAATGCATTAACTATGAGCTACGTCAACATAATTGTATAAACCATAGCGATGCAATTTCATAATTGAAATCAATATAATTGCATTTCAAAAGTAGGTGCAAAATGACCAAAGTGTTGACTCGTCTTGCTCAATGTTTTGATAACATTGTCTTGTTTTTGCTCCTGCTCTAAATGTTGCTCCTCCAGGGTTTCGAACTTCTAATTATGTGTATTACGATCGAATGCAAGAATGCCTTAATATAATAAAATGAAACCCAAATAAATCCAAGGCACTTGAAACAAAATAAAATACTTTAGACAAAACCAAATAAATCCTAACTTAACGTATTTGGGACCAGGGTATGGGCTTGTATTTTTGATGGACTTAGGATCAGGAAACCATTTGATCTGGAGTTAGGCCAAGAGGGATCAGCTCTCGAATATTCGATGTGTAGTGATTATGGAATAAGAAGGAAGGAGAGTTCCTTAGCTCATTTGGTTGGGATAGATTTCGATAATAGGTAGGATCTACTGATGTTTGTTTATTTTATGAATTGTTGTTCTATTGGACACAGATAACAATGTGGAATATATAGGATCAACTTGATCGTGACTTGTTGGCGAATTACTATTGTTTTATTAAGAGCACCTCACTATGACCTACATGGGGGTCTAGTTCATTTAAGGGTTTCTTTTGTTATTACTTCCTATTTAGCGAGGAAGCTCCATGATCATCGGGTAGGACCTATGGATAGTAACTAGATATTAACCTTACAAAATAATAAGTGATCCTTACATGTTAGTAACACATCATCGAGTTAGTCCTCCCTACTAACATTATTACATATGTGGGTATGTATACAATAAGGTACACTTAGCATGCACTCATATTTTAGCTTCTGTTTCCAATTGAAGCTTAATTTTACGTGGGCATATATGTCCTATTATTGTCCATTTGACATTGCACTTATCGCAATAAATTAGCTCTCAACTAGACCATAGCTAATGGCCTAGGGTAAAGCGGTTCTTTACATCCTATACATGCATAGTTGTATTTTATCCGAAGTGCATCACTTATGTTTTTTAATCCCAATCCCTAGCTAACTTCCCTGTTTTAATTTAAATATTTAATGATACATCAGCTACCCTTAGTTCTTATTGGTTGCTAGGGGGCAAAGGTCTTTAATTTATCTAGCAACATACTCATATCAAACTTGATCTTGATTGTAGCATTTGACTAACTAGTAGTGTTACCGATTATTGCATAGGTTCTATTTAGCTAGCCTTCAACTAAACTAATTATTTTATCTAATCAACAATTAGCAAGGGTTTACTTGTAAGTTCATGTTTCTACTCATTTATTATTTTATGTCCACTCTGCTAATGGATCCATATGTCATGGACATATCATCGTTGTTGTTGTTGTTGTTGTTATTATTATTATTATTATTGATATTTTGCTAAACTACCTATCGCAGGAAACTATACCCTAATTGGTTTAATTAGCATACAGACTTAACAAAACAAACTCAATGGGGCCCACTGGTCAAGGAGATGTTAATTAAACTAATTATTTAATTATCTTCATCCTTATTATACTTTGCTGACTGTGAATAATTATACACCGATTAAATTTGAGCACTCCTAATTAGGTAGGGCCTCATCGCCTTTTAGACATTTCTATGTATAAGACTATTTTTAATAATGTCTGGAATTAAATATGGGCCTTAAAATAAATATTATTAATCTTCTAATAACTCTTAACTAATCTTCTAATACTATTCAATTTAGTTACCACTGAATTAAGTGGGTCCTGGGTGTATTTGTCTTTGTAAGCATAATGATTAAGTCTAAATCACTATAGTAGTACTTCACTAAACATTAGTACTATTAATTATTGTATAGGTCATTATGGGTCAATAACCTATTTATCAATCCTGGTTAACCTTTAACTAAGGCAGTTGTCTTACCTAAACAATAATTAGTAAGTGCCTAGTGTGTGTCTCTACGATTTATTATTTTATCTTTACTTTGTTAAGGGGTCTACAGGTTATTGACATATTATCATTTACTTACTATTTATATTATTTTGTTGAACTACATATTCATTGTCCTAATTACTATAATGACATAATCAAAATATATTTGAGGGGCCAACCATCAATTTAAATTTTAGCAAATTAATTAATTCTAATCTAATGACAATGAAGTATTTAGCCAGTTAATGATCAATGTGCCCCATTGGTCATTTTGTGGTTATGGACTCTCCGTATAAATCAATATCTTCATATCGGGACATATTAATCTACTTAATCAATTTTGTTATGATTATTTCCATCATTATTTTAATAACGGCCTAGGGTTTGCATGCTATGGGAATCACTGTTGTCAACATGACTCCCAATTAAAGCGGCCCTTTAGCTTAAATGCTAATGGTGCACCAACTGATGTTAATTAACCTCTAATTACTGGGTTCAATCTCCTTATTTTAGTCACCTCTTAACATGATTAGAAATGTCACTTCTAAATAAAAGTGTGACCTAGGTATAACTTATATCGTAACGAGGCCCCTAACTAAATTAATTACTTAATTAGACATTAATCACTTTTAATTCACCTTTGATTACTTGTTTTATCCACTAATTAGTATTTACTTCCCAATTAATTTGGATTAATCACTTAACTAGGTGGGCCCTCATGTCATATAGGGAGAGAAAGAACAACAGAGACAGAGGGCTCAACACTCTGTTTTGAATCAGAGCAGAGAAGGAGTGGCGGCGGCACGGCCGACTTGTCAACGGTGACCTCAAAAATAGTTCGCTTGAGTGGAAGGAAAGCTGGGGGAGGCGACTACGCGGCTTGGGCGACGCTGAGGCGTACGGGGCGCGGCGCATGACGGAGGCGGTGTGGGAGGAAATGGGGCGGCGGTGCTGTAGTGGAAGAAGGAAGATAATAGAGTAAGCACAGGGACGAGGAGAGAGCGCGGAACTCACCCGACCGATTGGTGGAAGTGGAGGGGTTGCGACGGGGACCCGAGGTGGTGGTGTTGGTCTTCTGGTGGCAACAACGTGGGGTGGAAGGGAGCCCCTATTGAAGGCGGGGATAGGTTGGGGAAGGTTAGGGGGCGCGCTGGTAGGGAGGAATTGGAGAGAGGATCATCGAAGGAGGAATGGCGACGCTGGCGGCGGGGTTCTCGATCGGACTTGGGGAAGAAAGGGATGTGGTGTGCCCTTGTGGGGAAAATAGAAATTGGTCGAGGGGTTTTGTTCATGGGGTTGCTGGACACGATATGACGTGGAAGGGAGGGGATGGACTCCACCGGATTGCCCGGGGTGGCATGGGGGGAGGCGGTGGCGGCCGAGCTGGCATGACGCCTTCCATGCTTGCCTTGGGGGAGGATGGAGTGGAGGGATGGGCTTCGGTTTAAGTAGAACGGAGAAGGGGCTGCTGTGCCCAGTGATGCGGCAGCAGTGTGGGGTATGTGAGGTGACCTGAAGCGATAGACAGTGGGCGAGGACGGTGGGAGTAGACGGTGCACGAGCATTGGGGTGGTGGTTGAGCGAGGACGTCGTGGCTCCAGCGGTGTTGACGTGACAATAGTTGGCGAGACGACGAGATGGAGGTGATGCACGGCTCGGGAGGCAGCGACATGGCTACAGCGGGTGCTGTCAGCTGAAGGAAGAAGAGGAAGGGAGAGAGGGAAATGCAGCAGGGCAAGGACCGGGTCTTGCCCGGTGTGGGTGACAACGATAGGCATAGCAGTGGCACAGACATGAAGCGAGCATGGGTTGAGAGATGGGATGGAAGCTGGTGAGTGGTGACGCGGTGAGAGTTGGCAAAAGCAGTGACGTGCAGTTGGCGCGGCGTGGGTGGGTGGTGACGGCCGGCTGCTTGGTGCTAGTGGGCGAGGCGATTGGCGCGTGTGCTGTGTTGGGCAGCATGGGCGGCTCGGCGCCGAGGCTGGGGAAAAGAGGGAGAAGGGGGTCGTGTAGTCAGTAGGCCGAGTTGGGCCAATGGGGAAAAAGAAGTGTGGATATCATGGGATATGCTCCAGATCTTAGGATGATGTAACAATTGGCAATGGCGTTAACGATTTGTCGTTTCACGTGTTTTCGGCAAAGTTTCAGATCGCCGGTCTCAAAGATCGACCGGCCAGACGGCGGTCGATCGGTCAAGATCGGTCCGACCGACCATAGCGGCGGTCGGACCGCCCAACTTCAGAAAGTGTGGATTGAGCTGGGCCAAAAATAGAGGGTGTAGGCAAGAGAGGAGATTCTATTGCACTTGGTCCCATAATTTTTGGAGTCTCCAGTCAAAAGTTCTATTGGTTTGAAAATTCCAGAAGGTTTCGGTTTTCCAGAGAGGAAATTCGGCTAAGTCTTTACTGGCGGTCTGATCGGCCAATAGGTGACGGTCGATCGGCCGTAGCGAGGTGGTCGATCGAGCCGTACCGGGGCGGTCGACCGGTTTCACTGGGTCGCCGCCGTCGTGTCGGCGATATTCGATTGTTAGGTCAAAGTCATGAGTTTCAGGGCATATATGTTGCATGATGCATGTTTTGACTAACATAGGTCAAGTTGTGAAGAACTTGTTCCGAAATTCAGTTTACTTGTCTATTGTTGTGCAGGTTGCTTGGTGGTCAACGACGAGGATGATCAGGACTAGGCTTGGAGAGCTGAGGTCCAGAACGATCGACGATGCCGGGTTAGGTCAATGTACTCAAGCGTGGTGCAAGATGGACAAGGATAACCTATTGGCTAATCCGAGACGCAAGATGGTGCAAGGTGTAGCTAGTTAGGTCAAGAGGTGTTAAAGACGACGCATTAAAATGTGTGCGTATGTATCCCATTTGTTTTGGGTCTTAACGGGAGCCGAATTGAGTCAAATTTCTAGAAGGTCGAAGCCTCCACTATAAATAGGGGAGGGAGGTGGCTGCACCTCCGTTTCGTCTCTTTTGCTATTTTGTAAATCCTAATTTTCTTAGGGAGAACTTTTGTGGAGGCTAGGATTCTTGATAGTTTGATGTGATTTTCGTGCTCTTGGATTGAGCATTGTCCTCCATTGATGGAGAGGCTGTAAGTCCATATCATATCATATCAATCAAATGAAAGTTTGATCATGTTTTGTCTCATTGCGTTCTTTCTCTATATTTGATGATTTTGAGTCTTTCTTTTGATCCGTGAGTTTTTGATTGAATTCTCCACGTGATATAGCTTGCTGTGACATGTGGGAACATACCTAGGATCATCTTGATCATCAATCACCCACGAGCAAGATTTTGGATCAAGTTTTTGTTTTGACCCGGTTTTGAACCCTTCTTCAATCAAACGGAAAATGATCGCTATTCTTCCAAGAATTATCACAATCTTCGATTGGAATTGATTTCTGATATCATAGAGAAGTTGTGTTCTAAGTTTCATCAAGTTTGGAGTTGTAGATCAAAAGTTTCATCTATTTACAACTTCGTCATCGGGGCTTTCTGTTCTATTCTTCAGGCCGGCGGTCAGACCGGTCCGATCGGAAGGGAATCGGTCCGACCGCCCTTGATCCAGCGGTCCGACCGCCCTGCACTGAGATTGGTTTTATCTTGCGTTGATCTTTGGTTGTTTTGCTTCGGGGGTTAGGTTGGATCAATACTAGTCTTCCGTTGTACTGGTATATTGATCTTCATAGATTCCATAGCTACTGGAGTGAAATTTGAGTTGAATCTATTATTTGTGAAAAAGTGAGTGTGCTCCTATTCTCCTGAAAGAATAGGAGCACGCTCACTTTTTCACAAATAATAGATTCAATAAGATTTTACTCCAATAGCTATGGAAGCTTGAAGATCAATATACCAGTACAACGGAACACTAGCATTGAATCCAATTTAACTCCCGAAGCAAAACAACAAAAATCAACATAAGCTAGAAAACTAAGTGTTGGGCGGTCTGACCGCTAGGTCAATGGCGGTCGGACCGGTGACCTTGGGAGGTCTGACCGCCGGCCTGATGAACAGATCAAACAGCCCGAAAAACGAAGTTGCAAATGGATGTAACTTTTGATCTACAACTCCAAAATCGATGAAATTTGGAACACACTTTCTCTATGATGTTAGGAACCTATTCCAATCGAAGATTGTGAAAATTCTTGGAATAATTACAATCATTTTCCGTTTGATATGAGGATGGTTCAAAACCGAGTCAAAACGAAAACTTGATCCAAAATCTTGCTCATGGGTGATTGATGATCAAGATGATCCTAGATATGTTTCCACATGTCACAGCATGCTATATCACGTGAAGAAATCGAGCAAAAACTCACGGATCAAAGAAATACTCAAAATCATCAAATAGAGAGAAGGAAAGCAAAGAGATAAAACTTTGATCATACTTTCCTTGGATTGATTTGATATGATTTGGGTTTACAGTCACTCCATAAATGGAGGATAAAGCTCAATCTATGAGCACAAAATCAAATCAAAACTCTCTAGAACCCTAACCTCCACAAATCCTCTCCCTGAGCAAAATTAGGGTTTCAAAACAATAAAATGGTTGAAGGGGGTGCACCACCTCCCTCCTCTATTTATAGTGGAGGCTTAGACCTTCTAGAAAATTGACTCAATTGGGCTCCCGTTAAGGCCCAACACAAACGGGTCACACACGCACGTAATTTAAAGCGCCGTCTTTTATCGCCTCTTGACCTAATCAGCTTCACCTTACGCCATCTTGCGTCGTGTATTGGCAAAAGGTCACCCTTGTCCATTCTGCACCATGCTTGAGTTCATTGACCTCACCCGGCATCGTCGATCGTTCTGGACCTCAGCTCTCCAAGCCTAGTCCTGATCATCCTCGCCGTTGACCGTCGTTGACCACCAAGCAACCTACACACCAATAGGCAAGCAAATTGAATCCGGGAATAAGTTCTTCACAACTTGACCTATGTTAGTCAAAACATGCATCATGCAACACATATGCACTGAAACTCATGACTTTGACCTAACAACCAAACATCGCTGCCACGAAGAACGACGATACAAGTGAAAACCGATCAGACCGCTAGCATGGCCGGTCTGACCGCCACCTGTTGGCCGGTCTGACCACCAGTTGGGACTTATCCAAATTCAGCCCCTGAAAATCCGAAACCTACTGGAATTTTCAAACAAATAGAACTTTTGACTGGAGACTCCAAAAATTATGAGACCAAGTGCAATAAAATCCCCTCTTTTGCCTGCAACCTCTATTTTTGGCCCAGCCCTAAAAACCACATTTTATATTTGGTCGGTCCGCCGGTCCGATCAGCCGCTATGGCGATCCGATCGCTGTGGTGGCTTGGTCGGACCACCTATGGCGGTCGATCGCCAAAGGCATGACAAAGACCGGTTCTTTACCGAAAACACATAAAATGATAAACCTTTAACGCCATTGCCAATTGTCACATCATCCTAAGTTCATGAGCATATCCCCATAATATCCACAAGTACAAAAGGTACTCACAAGTCTTACACAAACTAATTAAAGAAATTATATGATAGACACTATTCAAAGGAGAAGAATTTATACATGCTAAAGGTTGACCAAAGGAGAGACTTTACTGGCTTAAGTTTTGCATAAAACACACAAGTTTTCATCCTACTAATTTGTAAATGCCATTTATCAAATACAAATTTGACAAAAGAATTTTTAAATGACAATGATATAAACATATATCAACAATACCAAAGTGGTATCCCACTTTGATAAACTAAACTGCATGGCATACCTGTCATGTCGATACCAAGTTGTTCCTATGTGCAGTTTTAGTTTAGAGCCTAACAATGATGTCAACCAAGACCCAAGTGTTGTCTGTAACCGTGGACACGGCTATTCGAATAGTTTATAACCTGCAGTGGAGTACATCTTTACCCACAAGACTCGATCAGTCTGTAAGCCTCCGGATAATAACACACTTCCTTTGGTGTGTCGGCCGGAGAAATCAAGACTCGATATTTTTCATCAAGAAAACCATATTGAAGTGAATCACCCATGCATGATAAAATCCCACTTAGTGCTAGCTATACCGCCTACTAACTAACTGGGCATGCAAGTTGTGTTGGAGGGGCCAATGTAAGGAGTTAGCATATGGGTCGACCGCCCAACATCAAAATAAAAATAGCGCTCACTTGCACATTATATCCTTACATTGGGTTCGTAAGGAACATGAGATTTCACGCCCCATGTCCTCACACCACCTGTGTTTTAAAATCAATACGACCTTCTCCTTACTTGACCAAACGGCGTCCATACACCGCGTATGGAAGTACGAGTGATACTTGGAGTGACAGCCCAAAGTTCGATCCTTAACTGTCTGAACAAGTCTTTCAACTGAACCCGAATCTCGTGCACGAAGGCACCCACACTACTAACCACTTATCTAGACCAAAATCAGTTTTAAGTAAACAAACTTTAGACTCAAAAACCAGATTCAAAGATTTGGATCAAAAGCATAACAGTAAAACTTGTTTAGTGTTTTCCACGATTGACGAGATAATCCTGTCAACCAAAACTACCGAATCTACTGACTTGCATGGCTAAGCATTCATATAATTAATAAATATTAACACATGATAACTAACTTAAGTATAGTTATATGAATTTATCAAGGATAACCTGCAAGAGTTAGGAAATAGCTAACTAGACTCACAAATTATCGATATAACAAAATAGCATGCAAGCAGTATAATTGCAATTCAAAATACTATATTATCAAACTTTGGGATCAACATGACGTGAGAGGATACCTGCCTTATTGGAAGTCCACTTGTTCACTCTCGGAGGTGTAATTGTTCACTTCGTGTAATTCGGAATCTAGAGAGAGAACATCATAGCGAATAAACACTGATAAAGCCGGAAAAACCAGAATGCTCAAAAATGCATGAGATTATTTACATACTAGTGAGATTATGATTTTATATGCACTTCTATGAAAATTTTAGTTCAATTAGAGTTCATATGAATTTCTTACGGATTTTTTAAGTTGCTTCAATTTCATGTTGTACACAATTTATGGTGGATTTTTAACTAGGAGCATGATCTTATGACTTTGTGCTAAGAACATACTAATGATTATTTAATCATCTCATTGACTATGACAACCAATCACTTATCTGAAAAGAGGTTCACTGACTTACTTTGAATAACCCATTTCAATCTTTGTCTTTCAGTTTAAGTTGCTCCTATTAATTGAATCCCTAATAGCTATTTAATCTAACACCATTTTTCAAATTACAGACATTCGAAAAGACCGAAGCTTACTGATGCCGCTAAATGTACTCTCATTACTTTCTCTACTCAATATTGCCTAAATAGGATTTGGTTGTTTCTTTGCTGGTTTCTGAATATTCCTAACCATATTTATTTTCAAATTAGGATGCAGCTACTGGTTAAGTAATCAAAGGCTAAAATAACAAAAGTATTACTATCTACTAGACTTTGCAATGCCAAAACATAACGCACATTCTGAAATTCTTCAGACTACTCTTCAAACAATCTACAACAACAAGCTTTTACAGACTAAAAATGCTATTGACTTAACTTCCTTTTTGCTAAATCAATGGAGTGACTCAATTGACATTTATCGAGTTTGTTAGCTAGGGAAGTTTGATTCTACAAGTGGTTTCAACTGACAATTCAAATTTTCTTCTAATCCTTTCTCTCCTCTGTTTATCAGTTCAACCCAAAAGATTATACTGAATTTTCAACTATTCTTTCCACTCATTCATTTTTTTTTCAAAAATGCTAATCACAGTTTTGATTGGCATCATTTTCAATCATCAAGTGGTTGCTTAGTTCATCACAGGAGGTTTCAACTCCAATGATAGAGAAACGCTTTCAGAGAATGAGCTACAGGAACAAAGACAGGGGTTGTGGCCGGCGGCTCGGTTCCTGGATCGTCGCCGGCGAAGGAGTGGTTGTGAGGTGAAAGTGACCCCCAAAATGGGTTGCCTAAGGGCTATTGGAGCTAGGGGTGGTGGCTGCATAGCTCGAGTGGCTCTGTGACGACGCAGCGAGGGTGAGTGGCGGCCGGCCATTGGGAAGATGAAGGCACAGTGGCGCTGAGATGGAAGAGGGAAAGAGTTAGGGGAAGCATGAGCGTGGACTGGGTGTGTGGAACTTGTCGGAGTGTTTGGTGGAGGTTGAGGAGGGCCGGAGTGAGCGCTGGAAGCCATGGGCGGCGCGGAATAGCTCGACGTGGGGGCGGTGCTCTAGTTGGGGGAGAGATCGATTGAGAGGTAGGGAATGAAATGGGAGGGCAAGAAGGTACTCTCGACGGAATTAATTGAGTTGAGGCTCACCGGTGGAGAAGGGATGGCGCGGGAGGCGCTTTGGCTGTGGTTAGGGAAGAAGGGTGATGCACGGTGCTCCGATGGCTCAAGCCCCAAATTGACAAAGGGGATTTGGTCCTCAGGGTGAAAGGCGCGCTGTGACACAGTTGTACACGGTCGGGCTTCGCCGGAGCGGCCGGGACAGCGACGAGATGGTGTAGCGGTTTTTTGTGACTTGCGCTAGAGCTTGAGCTTTGCTATGGGGAAAAGGGAGGAGGGCATGAGAGTGAAAGAGGTGAGGCGGAGCTTCTCCTACAGTTTAAATCAAGAAGCTACGAGGTGGGGTGGCTTGGCGTCCATGCGAGAACGGCAAAGCTCCTGCGTGGCGCGGCGTTGGCTCAAGAGTGGCTGCGTGGAGATGGCAGCGCCGCTTGGAGATGAAGGCGCTGGTGCTCGGGGTGGGGCCCGCCAATCAGTGGAAGAGAAGAGAAGCGACGGTGCGGTCGGGTCTGTACTGTTTGGGTCCGGTCGGAAATGGGGTTGGGTCGAACTGGTTCAACAGTGATTTGACTGGTTTAATTCAAACCTCTCCACTTTGACTGGGTTAAATAAAATATCAATTAAATTTAGAAAAAACTGAATTTTTTAGAGATGTTACTGTGATGACCTAGTATGCACAAAATTGTTCTAACATCGTTGTTCATGTTTTAATTACTTATTTTTAAATCATTTATTGCAGGGCTTTTAGAATTGGTAATTGAATTTTCTCAGGGTTGATCTGAGGTCTAAAAATTTGAGAAAATTATTATTTATTCATGATAAATATTGTAAGGTTTAAATAAGTTCTTTCTCAGAGAATTCCATAAGTATTTATTATTGTTTTTATTTGGAGCTTCGATCGAAGTTATGTGTTTACCTTTGATTTAAAAATTTACAAATGCAATAATTTGTGCAAATGCTTAAGAAATCAAATGCATACCCATGAGATGCATAATAGTTTAATTTAATCAAAATGGGGTTGTGACTGACCACACGACTGGTTTTGACTACTTGGTCGGAAGGAGGTTCAACCACACACCTGGTTTCGACTACCTAGTCGGAAGGAGGTTCGACTACTACACGACTGGTTTCGACTACTTGGTTGGAAGGAGGTTCGACTACTACGTGACTGGTTTCGACTACTTGGTCGGAAGGAGCTTCGAGCACATGACTGGTTTCGACTACCTAGTGGTTTCGACTACCTAATCGTAAGGAGGTTTCGACTACCTAGTCGGGAAGAGGTTCAACTACACGACTGGTTTCGACTACCTGGTCGGAAGGTGGTTCGACCACATGATTGGTTTCGACTACTTGGTCGGAAGGAGATTCGACCACACGACTGGTTTCGACCACCTGGTCGGAAGGAGGTTCGACCACATGGTCGAAAGGAGGTTCGACTGCACGATTAGTTTTGACTACCTGGTCGATTTCGACTACCTGTCCAGAAAAATATTCGACTACACGACTGGTTTCGACTGCCTGGTTGTAAGGAGGTTTCGACTATATGATCGAAAGGAGGTTCGACTACACGACTGGTTTGGACTACCTGGTCGGTTTCGACTACCTAATCGGAAGGAGTTTGACTACTACACGACTAGTTTTGACTACCTGGTTAGAAGGGGGTTCGACCACACGACTGGTTTCGACTACCTGGTGGTTTCGACTACCTGATCGTAAGGAGGTTTCGACTACCTGGTCGAAAAGAGGTTCAACTACACGACTGGTTGACTACCTGGTCGGAAGGAGGTTCGACTACACTGGTGGCCTTGTGAGGAGGGGCCTACGGCGTTGTGCCAGGCGAGGAAGTGGGCCACACGACTGGTTTCGACTACCTGATCGTAAGGAGGTTTCGACACCTGACCGGGAAGAGGTTCGACTACACGGCTGGTTTCGACTACCTGATCGGAAGGAGATTCGACTACACGGCTGGTTTCGACTACCTGGTCGGAAGTAGGTTCGACTACACGAATGGTTTCGACTACCTGGTCGAAAGGAGGTTCGACCACACGACTGGTTTTGATTACATGGTCGGAAGGTGGCTCAACCACACGACTGGTTTCGGCTACCTGGTCGGAAGGAAGTTCGACCACACGACTGGTTTCGACTACCTGGTCGTAAGGAGGTTTCGACTACCTGGTCGGGAAGAGGCTCGACTATACGACTGGTTTCGACTACCTGGTCGTAAGGAGGTTTTGACTACCTAGTAGGAAGAAGGTTCGACTATACGACTGGTTTCGACTACCTAGTCGGAAGGAGGTTTGACTACTACACGACTGGTTTCGACTACCTAGTCGAAAGGAGGTTCGACCACAAGACTGGTTTAGACTACCTGATCGTAAGGAGTTTCGACTACCTGGTCGGAAAGAGGTTCGACTACACGACTGGTTTCGACTACCTGGTCGGAAGGAGGTTTGACTACACGACTGATTTTGACTACCTGGTCAGAAGGAGGTTCAACCACATGACTGATTTCGACTGCCTGGTCGAAAGGAGGTTCGGCTACACAGATGGGCCAGGGAGGAGGTGCCTACGACGTCGCACCGGGCGAGGAGGCGGGCCACGCGTAATAAATGCGCAACGACGGGAGAAGCAAACAGGCGTGCAAAGCTAAAAAATGTCGTGCGGCCGGGAACAAGCGACACGTGGGATCCGATGGGGGAAAACATTCGGGGCGACGTGGCCACCATACCCTCACCTCAAAACTCCTTCCCTTTAACCGGTAGGATGTGCTACTCACTGGAGCGGCATCAAGTGAGTACAGTGTGCATGAGGGGCAGAGAGCGGAATGCCTCCGGTGTACAACAACATTTGTCTGCCGACTTACCGCGCTTCGGGAGAGCAGAATGCCTCCAACCACCTCATGCACTCCGGTGGCGCGGAAGGCGGCCGAGTCTGCCACCTTCCGCACCGCGCCGCTTGGTTCTGCGCCCGCTTGATAATCTCTGGTACTTTCGCATTTAAGACGAGATCAGATTTGTAAATTTGATGTTGGGGAAGCTATTTTTACAACTAAAGTAACAATACGGGCCATTTTTTTTTTAAAAAAAAATCCGTTTGTGCGGGTGTGTTCTCTCTGCGATAGCAAGAAGAACAAGATAAAACCTTCGCTGGACCCACACAAATTTAGTCAAAAATTAAGGGAAGCAAATATCAATTTGCAAGCTGGGAGGATAGTGGATTCCCCGAAGATCTCTCTCCCCTCTGCCCTGAGCTGACTTTTGCCCTCGGACCTCGGACATCCTGCTCTCCTCCCTCTCTCTTTGCCCTCCATCCCTGCTCCCCGCCCCCACAAATTCCCTGACCCACCGCTCCCAAATCCTTCCACATCCTCCAAAGATCGGATTTTGGGAGGGCCTCCGCCCCCAGATCGGCGAGGGATCCCCGTTTCGTCTGGTGGGTCGGTCTCCGCCGCCCTTTTTTCGATTTTTTTCCCCTGGAGGGAGGTTCTTGGATGGGCTGCCTGCCGTGCTTCGGGTCGGGCGGCGAGGGGGAGACCAAGAAGGGCGGCGGCGCGCGCAAGGACGGCTCGTCTGATCGCCGCGTCACCCGGGTCGGATCAGGTGCTGTTATTGGGGAAGGCTGGATCTAGTGTGGGTTTATTTTGGGAAATGATCCTTAAGTTTCCCCGATTTGTTTAGTCGATGCGCGCAGTGCCGGGATTTGGGTGGATCGGATTAACGAATATGTCAAACTTGTGCCTTTCCGGCAATCTTTCTAATGCGTATTTGATTTAGTGATGGCTTCAGGTGGGGACCAATTTGTGTATTTCATTTAACGAATGCCATGTGTAGTTTTGGGTGATTTGTGTTCATGTTAGGGTAGTTTATGGTACATATGATTGAAGCTATATGTGTTTTGGGTAGTCTATGTGCAATGTTTTTTGGATCGACCGTATAGGTCTACTGCTTTCGAAAGCCTAGAACTTATAGAAGCGAGGCGCTTTAATTGTATGTTCATGGACGGATAGGAGATGATAGTACGATGATCGCAGCCTTGGACCCAGTGGGATAATGAAACTACCGTTTGTATACTTGTTTCCTGACAAGTGATAACTGAGAAGGTTGTCTGAACATGTGCGCCATATGAGATATATTGAGATGTTTGGAAGGTCATTTTTTGAGACGGGGTGTTTGGAAGTACTTGGAAGCCTATGTATTATATGAAAAATAGGATGAATTATACAAAGTTAGCTCCCTGCAGGAAACATCACCCCGGAATTTTGGCCATAACTGGATAACCTATAAAGATGTAGTTAACTTTTATGTCTATCTCGTACATTTTAAACTTAGCCTTTGGAAGCATTCTTTATATTTGACTTATTCTGTGGATTGCACTGGCAAACCTATTGAGCACCAATGCTAGTGTTGCAATAGATGAGAGAAGACCCTGATACAACATCCAACATGTACCAAAGAAGGTCAATGATGTACAATTTTAGATATTTAGGGCCTGTTTGGTATGGCTCCAACTCCCAGCTTCTTAGTTGGAGTAGGTGGAGTCATGCCAAACGGTCCAGCTCCAACAAAAAATTGAATTTGGAGTTTGAGAATGGAGCAGTCAGAGTGTATTTTTTCGTTGTGAGAGAAGGTCCTCGCATGGAGCGCTTATCCTGCATTCAAAATACCCTAAAATTAAGATAAAATTACCCACCAAATGCCATCCAACAAAACCCCCCTCGCCCATCCATCCCGATCCCGATAAAATTAAGATAAAATTTGATTTTGTGTTGTTTGATACAGTATTATGCCTTTGTTGTGAATTAGAACATTTGTTATGAACTTCGTATGTTAATGTATGTTTTTTTAGTAAACTTTTGAATTTAGGTGAAAATACGGCAACATGACCTAAAAAATAGATAAATAAAAGCACAGCATGATTAAAATCAATTTATTAAAATGTTATAGGTTAAGCAATACGAAAAAAGATTATAAGTCATAAAACAAGGGTAGTATAGTCTTTTTACAAAGATCTTTCTCATTCCTAGAGTTGGAGTTAACTTTCTAACCAAACACCTCCGTAGACTACTCCAACTTCTCATAGGAGTGGATCCAAGAGTGAAGCTGGAGTTGGAGCTGTAAAAAATTGAAGCAGAGCCGTACCAAACAGGGCCTTATTTTTCAAAAATTACCACTCCAAGTAATCCTGATTTATGGTGGCCCAAATGCCCAATGCATTTCAGAATAATCAGCTAGGTTATTTTTTAGTTCTGCCAGAGTTTATGTTTTAACTAGTGTTATACCCGCGCTTTGCTGTGGTAATCTTTCTTTCTTTCTTTCTTTCTTTCTTTATGAATGATTCTTAGGTACTTTACCCAAATAGTTAAATGATACACGTTGTTACATATATTGAATCTAGGACAATGCCTTTGTGTTTTTTACCAAGACAAATAAGACAAATGCCATACCACATGGAGATTCTAGATTGTTGTGGTAAGGTGAATACTTTGGAGAAATCTATAATTTTATGGTAAGATGAATTCTTTGAAGGAGGCAAATCTATTTCGTAGATTTTGCATCCAATGGCAGGAAAACTATGAGATGGTGTGCACTCTCTTAAAGCTTCTTTTGTAGTTTGCTTTATAGAAGTTATAATTATGCACATCCGAACATGGATTGAAAAGATCTGTGATTTTCATGTATGTGTTGCCATATGGAATTTGTGAAAAAAACTGGCATATTGCCATTTCTCTACCATAATTTACTAGTGCTACATCTTAGTGTTTGTCCAACATGGTTGTTTACAAAAGTGAAATTTTTACTGAACCTTAGTCTTGGCTTAGCTTATTATTATTCACCTCCGTTAGTTGAAATGACAATCAAAGACCTCCATCAGTTGAAATGACAATCAAATAACTTGTGTAATGATGATTATTGGTCACAAATTGGCCGGCCCCAGATTTTTTCCTTGCACTTGAAGATGTGATATATATATATATATATATTACGTTTGGCGAAAGCATCAATTACTTCAATCCCGCCTTTTTCTATATCCATTATTATATAGTTAAAACGATGTTAGTAGGAGGCACTACATTTGCTCTGAGTGGCTAGAAGTTCCCACATTAATTGGAGGAAAACGAAAAAGATCGACACTTTGGTGCGCCCATGTTATAATGATGAAGATTAATTGTCATATATAGGTATTAGGGCTGTTATTGTTGATTACTTGTATTCTCAGTTATAGGTATTAGAGTTTTTGAAGGAATACAATTCTACTTTTCGATGCAAAGATAAGTGTTGTATCCAGCCACACAATTGCTTGGAATCTATGGCTAGTTTTACTACTTTAATGCTTGTGTTTCGGGAGTAGTTCACCTTGTTTATGTTGCATTCTTTAATTCAGATGCCCCCTAACTCTATAACAACTTCTGCTTTAGATAAATTAAAACCACAGGGTGGATTGGACTCTAAGAAGGATGCAGCCATCCCGAGGGAGGGGAGCAATCAACACATTGCAGCACACACTTTCACTTTTCGTGAGCTTGCTGCTGCCACTAAGAACTTCAGACAAGATTGTCTATTGGGTGAGGGAGGTTTTGGCCGTGTATATAAAGGACGTTTGGAGAATGGGCAGGTTTGTGTTTCTGAAAATGTTTTGATGCATTGGGATTTTATGTGTATCCTCCCATGTTTAGATTTTGAGCGATTTAGTTAAGTTATTCATTAAAACACCAACAGTTGCCACATTTCCTTTAACATAGGGTTGAACATTTCTTGTTATATTTGTATGGAGCATTGGAGAATACATTTTCTTAGCTGCAACTCTTGATTAATGAAACTGTGCAGGCTGTTGCAGCGAAGCAACTTGATCGCAATGGCCTACAAGGAAATAGAGAGTTTCTGGTTGAGGTCCTTATGCTCAGCCTATTGCACCATGACAACCTGGTTAACCTAATTGGATACTGTGCTGATGGGGACCAACGTCTTCTTGTATATGAGTATATGCCATTGGGATCACTCGAGGATCATTTGCACGGTAAGTTTGCTACACTTATGAACTCCTATCCTATGCACTACAGCCTACATATAGTCCCATATATTCAAATAAATGTGTGGCATTGTACATGGCAGCATTTGTCATTCTGGCTGCTTCATGCATTTTGTGTAATACAGAGGTGAACAATTGTGTGAAGCTAGCTACTACCTCTGTTCCTTTTTTCTTGTCATTTCAGACATCGATACGGTCTCCAATATGCACATTCAACCATTACTTTTTCTAATTATATGTTAGTAAAACTTATAATAATACAAATCTATTTTTGATAACAAATATAGTAATATCATTTGGACATGACAAATCCAATAATTTCATGTATATTAGTGGTCAAAGTTTTAAAAAGTTGAGTGCACGCATTCTAAAATGACATCTTAAAGAGAATGGCGGGAGTACTACTTAATACTTGCTTCAGCTTGCAATTGCCTACTTGTGATATTATTCTATTGTTGTTGACCTGGTCATATATTCAAGTTTTGATTGTTATCTTGTAGTAACTCATATCTAATCAATTGCTAAAATAATTGGCATACTAAATGAAGTCTGGTTGTACCTTTATGGGAAGCTAGAGTTTTGACGATTATCTTGTTTGTAGTAACTCATATTCCATCAATTGCTAAAATAATTGGTAACCGTTGGTACTGCCTTTTTTTAAAAATCTTGATGAAAACCCATTTGTACCAAATCTAAACATGTAAATCGGTCTTGAACTGTGTTATGCTAATTTTTGCTATCTTTACTTGTTTAATACACCTCTAGTTGTTCAGATCGATACTACACAATTTGTTCAGCTTGTCATGTTTTGTCGACCAATTTATTGAACAAGTTAAATCATTATGACCCAAGCTCATTTATAGCAACCCGAATCCACATAATCTGGGTCATGTTAAAATTTTACAGATCTAGTGCTTGTGAACAGAATAGTTCGCACTAGCTAAAAGTTAACTTCATGATTATAAATGGTTTGCGAGGCAAACCTAGAAAAGCATAGTTTAATTTTAAGCAACTGCAATTGAGGATTTATCTGTAGGTTTGTAGACATAAAAGGGCCTGAAAATTGATAATTTGCCTGCATTATCTTTCATATGTTTTCTACCTCTGGCTCTGTCTAGCGTGGTTTGTCTAGGCTGTTCAAATTTTCTTTTGATTAGTATGAAGAAAACTATGCTTATTAAGGCGTCTCCTAAGCGTCGCTTAAGGCGCTGCCGATGCGTAAGGCGTCGCCCCGCCTTGCGTCGCCGCTTCTTGCCTCCTCCTCGCGGTTCCTCCGGCTCCCGTCATGCAGCTCCTCCCGGCCTCGTCGCTGTCGCCTGCTCCTCGGCGCCTCCCACGGTCTTGAGGAGGAGGCGGCGGGCGAGGGGCGCGGAGGGAGAGGAGAGCCGAGAGGAAGTGGAAGGGAGGAGGCGGAGCGACGCGGCCAGCCGCTGCCGCTGAGGAGACCGGAGGAGACGACGAGTCTGGCCGCTGAGGAGGCTGCGAAGGCGGCGGCGAAGGCGTGGAGGAGGCGCGCCGCCGAGTAAGATCGAGAATCGGCGTGAGCGAAGGGCGTGGAGGGAGGCGGTGCGGGCGAAGAAGACGAAGCGCAAGTGCGTCGCGTCGGCGGGGAAAAAAGAGGCGAGGCAAAGGCGGGCAGTCGGGCAAGGGCAGGGCCAATGGATCTTCGTGGCGGATCATTTGTTGCTTCCAGCTGTTGTCGGGATCTTCTGCGGCCTTTCGGTCTGCACGCTCTGACCGCCGCTTAGGGATGTGTAAGGCGTCGCCGCCTCGCCTTACCGCTTAAAAGGTGTGAGGGGGTGAGTCGCCTCGCCTCGCCTTACCGCCTTAATAACCACGAAGAAAACTATAACCATACTTTAAAACTAACGTTTTGTTGGTGACCTTACGGCTGTGCCTTTCTGCGAAGTAGGCCTTGAAGCTACCTCAGTTTCTGAGAGTTTGTTGCTTGCGAGGTAGGCCATGGACTGGTTGTTCGTGTTAGATGTTAGTTTCTATAAGGTGCTTGTTGCATATTTACCGACACTGTAACTTGTATATTTGGCCTTTGGCTCATTGGAATAGATGAGGGTTCATTTCAACATACTCGATCAGACAGTACTGGCTCGATCTGCGTTGCTCGCCATCCAGTGAAGCATGAGCTCACTAAGCACATTGGAGTATATGCTTTGTATATGAGATCGCACGTGCAAGATCAAGTTATTGCTCTTCAGTATGTGCCTTTGGAGCTTCAGTTAACCAATTTCTTCACCAAGGCACATATTCGAGCTTAGCACAGTTTCTATCTCTCCAAACTCTGTGTTGTTGATCCACGATTAGTTTGAGGGGGTGTTAGATATTAGTTTGTATAATGTTTGTTGCATATTTACCAACGTTAGATATTAGTTTGTATAGTGTTTGTTGCATGTTTACCAACACTGTAACTTTTATATTTGGCCTTTGGCCTATTGGGATAGAGGAGGGTTCATTCCAACAGTTGGGTTTATGCTCCCATGGAGACAGGGGCGGATCCAGAATGAAAATGATCGGGTGTCCCATACATATCACACATATCTAATTATGTATCAATGTTGTATTTAAATTAGAATAGTAATATATTAAACAATTCTACATGACGTATAAAGAAATAGCCATCAAAGTGCTTACCAAAACAAAGAGTCCTACACTCCTAGTAGTAGTTTTGGTTAACTGTAGCAAAGTGAATAAATGATGGATAAAGTTCCAAACCATGGACAAAAGATGGTCGGCATCGGCAAAAAATAACATCTGACCTTGATAGCCTACAAAAAGTAGAATAAATCACTTAGTAAAATTTTAAGTAAAAGAATCATGAATTTATCAAAACAAAGATAAGTACATTACATTTTATATTTTCTTTCTACGCTCCCTTAAGTTCTGGAAACGATGAATTACAACATCATTGGCAACTTTCCTCATTTCGCATTTCTCCACATAGCAAATAAGGCTATCTCTCAAGAAGTCATCGCTAATGCGATTGCGCAAATATGTTTTCACAATTTTCATGGCTGAAAAACATCTCTCAACTTTAGCAGTGGACAACAGGCAACACTAGTGTTAGCTTCAAAAGTCGATAAACCAAAGGATAACAAATATGTTTCCTTGTCTCCACCATTTTTTGAGAAAGGTCGCTAATAGTCTCTATGTTAGAAAACCTATCATCCGCACACACATCGGCAATGTAGAGGCGAAGGTGGTGTTTAAGGTCCCTCAATTCTCCATCGTCAAAATCATTGGGATAAAGTTTAGCTAGATCCATCAAATGCTCCAAATTGAAATCACGAAATGATTCTCTTGGACTCAAAGCGGTCGAGCAAACAAGCAAACAAGGAATTCTCGAAATCCTTGCATTAGTGGCATTATTTTCTTCATGGGAGGGGCCATCGTTCTGTTCATGTGATGGGACATCATTCTCCTCTCGTGGTGGCGCTTTCCTTTTAAGAAATATTTCCATAAATTTACCTGTCATAGTGTCATTTGCCAATTATTTAAATACTCCATTAATTTGCCAATTATTTAAATACTCCATTAGATATTTGTACAATTGTACAATTGTACAATAGAATAATAGAAGCAAACATTTGTAGTCAATTATTTAAAATTGTGATTTGTGAGGCTTACTTACTTGACATTGTGTCTCAACTCTCGGTTGGTCTTGGCCAAATGGATGAAGGAAAAACGTGCGTTGAAGCTGGTTAACGTTCTTCTTACATACTAGAAGAAATAAAATAAAATAATGATTAAACAAAAAATAAAATATAAAATTGTACATGTAGGTGTAGCCATGGTTGTCCACTTGTTCCGTTCTTGTTCGGTTGTTCCGCAAAATTCCCAAGACTAGTAGGCTACAACTCTACAAGCAGATCAATTCAACTATTCAAGAATAGAAAGAATCCACTACAGTCTACACAATCAACTAATCAAGAATAAAGAATTGCCGAGCACATCACTACATCAGCACATGCACGTTGCAGCCTGCAGTGCTTAGATTAGATAGTTTAATAGTTAGATTACTTAGATTAGATACATACATGCACTGCACTGCACTGCACTGATGCACACAGCCACACAGGAGACACCGAGACAGGACTCAGGAGAGCGACCAGCCGCGGAGTCGCCGTCAAGCGCCTGCGCCCGGCGCTCCAGACCGTGATCCCCTGCAGGCTGCAGTTGCGACTTGCGATTTGCGAGTTGGCGGGTGGGCGCCTGGGCGGGTGGCGGCGTGGCGAGTGGCGTCGTGGCGAACTGCCGAACTGGCGATTTGTTTTCGAGACCCGAGCGACTGCACTGCATGCCCGCACGACTGAGTCAACGATGGCGGCTTGCCGCTGCAAGACGCCTCACCGCTCGGGCCGCGACCTCGGCTTGGCCTGTTGGCGCTTCCTCCGCACGCCTCGGCGGCTCGGTGGGCGCTTCCCAGCACAAGACGACACCTTGGGCCCTTGGCTGCGCCGCGTGCACGTCTTGGCTGGCCTGCTCGCTTGCGCTGTGGCCTGGTCCGCCGGTCGGGTGTCCTTCATTTGGGCTGAGAGGTGTCCAGTACTGTTCATATATGGAATATATATATATAATCCGATTTTTGACCCGGTGTCCTGTGCAACCTGCTGGGCCTTGCTGGATCCGCCCCTGCATGGAGAGAAGCTTTCTGCTTTAAAACATAACGTATAAATGTGTTTTATGATCGGGAAAGTAGCTTCCCATATTACAAGGAAAAATGTTTTGACAAACAGCTGAAAGCCATGAAGTAGATTCCATGAATTTGTGTTCTTACAATAAAATTAAAGCAGAATGCTGATGACGATGTAAGTTTACTGAGGACAACAACCAAACGTGCTCTAATTTACCATCTCATCCCCCTATTCCAGGTTGTACCCGCATTCCGAAGGACCACCTTCTATTACTTGTCCTGTGCTAACCACCTAAACAATGAGTATTTGTTTTTTCATTTTATTTTTTTGTTAGAGGTGGCAAGTGTTTAGTGTTAAGGGTATTAGTGGTATTTTTTATTGTTAGAGTTTAGTCCTGTGTCCCTTATACTCTATATATTGCCTATTGGGTTATTGCAATATATAAACATAATATTCATAACATGGTATTAGAGCAAGGTTAGGGTTAGGGTTTACTGTAGCCGCCGTCGTAGTTGTACTAGGTTCTCTCTGCTCGACCTCCGCTGCCGTTGCCCCCGAGAGGAGCTATCTCCACTCCCAGGGGTAGCCTCCTTCTCCCAGCTCCGAAGCAGAGCAGAGGGCCTGTCGCTGGGGCTTGCTGCCACGCCTGCACCGCCGCCGGGAGAGGTTCCACGATGCCCGAGCCGGATCCGCGCCGCCTCGGCTCCCGGGTATCTCGGTGGAACCTCCATCCCCTGCTCCCAGATCTTGGCCTCGTCCTCGCCGACCTCTCCCCAGGCGCTGACTCCAACATCCGCGCCGCTCGAGCCACCGCCTCCGATAGCCACTGCCGCGGGGTTGCTAGTGATGGGTTCGCTGGGCCAAATTCTTCAGATCCGGCGAGATCCATTCGGATCTGGACGGGAGGAGGCCACAAAATCATCGCGCTTGAGCTCCCGCCGCTGCCTCGAGCTTGTCGTTGCCGCCTCCCGTTGGCTTCGCCATCACACAGTACCTCCGCGACGATCACCGCTGCGTCGCCGGCCTGCTCATGTGAGCACCTTTGCCTTGGGCTTTGCGTCGGGGAGGAGCAGATCCGGGCTGGGAGGAGCATACACCTTCTCCATGTGGTCGTGGGTACGACGCCACGACTTTCGGCTTGAGAGGAAGATAGAGGGAGAGAGGGAGAGACGAGAAGCAGAGGAGTTGGGGAAGTATGGTGTTGATCTGCTGCTCCAGCTTCTTCGGCTCCTGATTCTCAATCAGTTTCAGCTTCTCTAGTACTTCGGCTTCTCCCACACCGGCTTCTTGCAGCTTCTTCCGCTGTTAAAGCTTGCCGTTGCTAGTATCAGCTGCTAGTTATCTTTGAGTCCTTTTATTTCTTCCGTTGCGTCCATCCAAGTCCGTGCCACACTCGTTTAAGCCATGCGAGTCCACAAATTTATTGTCGATCATAGAAGAATAGGAATTCCTTTTGTATGGTAGCAGTCGCTGCTCTTCTCTCCGAGCCGCTGCAGATCGTAGAAGTCGTTATGATGCTGCCGCTTCTCTCTGAGCCGCCGTCCCGAGCTTCTAAGGCCGCCACACTTCTTCTGCACTGCGTCTCTGTTGCGCTTCTTGTGCACTGCGCTACCGCCGTCTTGGGCTTCGATCTGCGCCGCCATGCTTCTATCCATTCTTCGGTTTGATTGACAACTCTCTCTATTCCTGTTGGTTTTATCATCTTTTTCGTCGTGTTGTTGCGATCGACTTTGCCCCCACTTGTCTCTACTTTATCAGCCTCTGCGCCTTGTGCTTTATGGGCTGTCGCACGACCCTAGATGACAGATCTTTTGATACTCGACATATTTTCCAAGAGCTGCACGCTACGACGACATTATCAAGACTTGAACTTCGGATTTTCCCTATTGTAGTGTCAACCCTTTCCAAATGCAATGCTAAAATGCTATTGCACACGCCTTACATTTGAGGGGGTGTTAAGGGCATTGGTGGTATTTCCTATTGTTAGGGTTTAGTCTTGTGTCCCTTGTACTCTATATATTGTCCATTGGGCTATTGCAATATACACACACAATATTCATAACATTTAGAAAATAACATCAATCAATGGAACTTTTTCTGTGATCTAATTAATCTAGACATAACTTCCAAACGTTGGCAGTCCTCACGTACACCTCTGTCTTCATCTAGATGCTCTGCTGTGTGAACATGTATCGAGCTATTTTTCGATGCACATTACTTAGAATTTTGCAATTCCAGATTCTTGAAATTCCCAATTCAGAAATAAAAATGTATCTTACTTTCCCTCTTTTTAGATGGTAAATTGTGATGTGGCAGCACAGCACTCTTATCTAATTATTTTTTTCTGTGCCCTAGAATAATAAATATATTCGTGGATTCATTTCATATATCCAAATATTTTGAACAGCAACTTAATTATCTAATTTAAAGTATTTTTTTGTGTTAGATATTCCACCTGATAAGGAACCTCTTAACTGGAATACACGGATGAAGATTGCTGCTGGTGCAGCCAAGGGACTGGAATACTTGCATGACAAGGCAAGTCCTCCTGTTATTTACCGGGATTTCAAGTCGTCAAACATTCTTCTTGGCGAAGAATATCATCCGAAGCTATCCGACTTTGGCCTTGCAAAGCTTGGCCCTGTTGGTGACAAGACTCATGTTTCAACACGTGTTATGGGAACTTATGGCTACTGTGCCCCAGAATATGCAATGACCGGGCAGCTTACAGTTAAATCTGATGTGTATAGTTTTGGTGTTGTGTTCCTTGAACTGATTACTGGCCGCAAAGCAATTGACAACACCAAACCCCATGGAGAGCAAAACCTAGTAGCATGGGTATGTTCTTCTATTCTCTACTAAATTTACTTCACAATGTTAAT
The DNA here is from genome assembly GCA_036346395.1 of Hsuehochloa calcarea. Lineage (NCBI taxonomy): Eukaryota > Viridiplantae > Streptophyta > Magnoliopsida > Poales > Poaceae > Hsuehochloa > Hsuehochloa calcarea. The sequence continues at coordinate 20,392,155 of CM070602.1, read as the reverse complement.
GGTTTGCCATAATAGAGAAGCTCATTTATTTTACAAATTTCTTGAGTTAACTGAAGCATCGTTACTGAAATAGTGTAGTTGATAAAAATACATTGAGATACTAACAATAAAGTAATTAGGATGGGTTAAGCTGTTTCTCTAGCCTGGAAAATAAAACAGTCCCAAGAAACAGAAAAGAAGTTGTTCGGGTCAGGTGGGAACTCTGCAGCCAACTAGCCGGCACAACAAATGCCCAATCAAGGAAATTTTAGGAAGTCGTGCAAGGTCACCTTTTTCCAGTCAAGTAATGAAATAGTTCAATTGCCTTGAGCTCCTCTGCTTCATCCGTCTCAGGGTTTAATAACTGAGGAATCGAAAATCTCTGGGTGGTTCCTCTTTTTTTTTTACTATCACCCGAAGGTCCTAAGTTTTTTCCTTCTCAGATCATAATCATATTATTCTTTTGAACTGAACTCTGAAACCTTCATTAAATATTGTGTGGTCGTAGACCGCTATTTGCTGTTACTTCATACACCATTGCCCTTGAATTTTCTTGAGTGCTATATTTGAAAGCCTAGCGCTGTAACACTGACAAGGATCTAATAATCCTCAATTAATTAAGTTATTTATCTATAATGTTTATAGATAATAATGTATTTTCTATAACCTTCAAAGGTACCCCTCAATATTAACAATAAGGGAGATCATACACACATAGTGGTCGTAACCATCCATTGATTGTAAGTCCTACAATCACCCTATATAGTCGTAATTTCTTCTATGACCATCCATTGATTGTAAGTCCTACAATCACCCTATGGTCGATAAAGCCTATAGACATGCATGCCCAATCAACTAGGGACATTTGTACGCTGTGTTTAATACACACAATAATTAATATGTGCCGTTATTCCTGAGATAATTGCACCATGGTTATTAAGGCGGTAAGGCGAGAAGAGGCGACCCACCCCCCTCACACCTTTTAAGCGGTAAGGCGTGAGGCGAGGCGACGCCTTACTCTCGTCCTAAGGCGCTAAGGCAGTGAATAAAATGAGCATTTCAGCAGCACAAGTACCTTGTTGTTGCCAATTCTTGAGGTCATGTAGCACCCATCCCCCCTTTCCAATTGCTCTTCTCCCATGTAGTATTCATCCCCCTTGCAAGTTTCAACATATAGTTTGTTATAAATGTAATAGATACAAATTGTGTTCCAATTTATTAAGTAAATACGGATTGAGTGACATACCTTGTTGGCAATCTCTCCTCTCTTCAATTCTCCCAAACAACAAGCTACATGAATAATGAACAACAATGCAACATAAGTTCACAATAACAATTAAGTGAATCTGAGAATTAAATATGAGCAACATAACAAATTAACAAGCACAACATAAGCGACATAAGTTTACACAAATAACATAGGTGATAAGTCCACAAGCTTAAAGTAGTCTAATGACATAATAGTAGTTTACAACACGAAAGTAGCATAGTCCAACGCTCTCATCTCTCAGTATCCATCATCAAACTCATTGAGATTGCTGGTAGCATCCACGTTTTCTCCACCATCTTCGGCAGCATTGGGAGTTTCGTCACAATCGCTCACATCCGCATCATCATGTGGATCTTCTTCCTCATCTTCTTCATTGCCCGAATCCGAGCCTTGCTCTTGCTCATCTAAGCCATCTTCTTCCACCGCCATAGTTGTAGATCTTGCACGCCTTTGGTAGGTCATATTGTCACCATGACTATTCTGTTAGCTTGCCTTGCAAGATTGCGACCTTGAAGCGGCGTGATGCGCCAATGGCTTCATCAACATCATCCCGTGTAAGGTCACACTCACGACCACCTTGAGGTGCTACAACCAATGAGTCACCCATTCATTGTCCCAATCAAAATCCTCAATGACCAAAGGGTCATAGTTTTTGCCCGCTTTCTCCCGCCTCATTTGAAACCTTGTTTTCATCTTCCGGTTGTATGCAACAAAGACCAAATCATTCAATCTCTTGTGTAGTAACCGGTTCCTTTTCTTTGTATGCATCTACGAAAGCACAAATGGCAAACAAAGCAAATAAAATGAATAAATAACTTGCTGAAATTAGTAAGCACATATAAGGCATAAGCTACGAATTGAGTAGAAAAAAATAAACACAAAGAAGCTACAAATTGACTCACAAATTCAAAGGTACTCCAATTTCGCTCACAACCAGATGATGATGCACAAAGACTAACAACACGCTTAGCAAACCTTTGTAGGTCAATGGCTCGCCCACCATATGAACGCCACCAATCAACTAGCATGGAAAATACACGCATACACGCATATATTATTATATTAGGAATTCGGAAAAGAAATAAAGTAATAAACATGCTGAAATTAACAACACTTACTAGGGCTTCTTGACTCTAAGTTTTGGATTGCCAATTTGTTTGAAAATACATCTCCTCGTTGGTCCTCATAATGCATGGCTTGTTCATCAATCTTGTTATGAGTATTCTCATCTTGTACCATTCTTGCAAGCACATCATTAAAGCAACTCCTTAGCTCCCCAACATAGGTATCATCTCCACTCTTTTGGATGGCAAAGAATTTCCCTGGGTTCAAATAGAGTGCAGCCCCATACAATGGATGATCCATTTGTTTCACCCAACGCCGCTCAATAATGTTAATGATCTTTTTGAGCAAACGTTGCTTGTTTTGGGTAGAGAAGCTAAGGTTGATCTTCCCTTTTGCATGAGCCATTAATGCTGCAACCTCTGGCATTGCGGGCTTCTCATCACCATCAACCACCCTAAGCACGATAAGAAGTGGGGCTGAAGCTCTAAGGCAATCTTCAATTGAATTCCAGAACTCCTTAGAGAGCACAATATCTGTCACATGCATGCCAGCCTCCGTCTTTGACAATTTGATCTTAGTCCATGATTCACTCACAAATAGACACTTCAAAGCATCCTTGTGCTTGTGCATGCTCTTCAAAGTAAGGAAGGCTGTGGCAAACCGAGTGGCAGCGGGTCTCACAAGATCCATCCCACCTGTCTTCTCCCTCATTGCACTAAGAAGCCTACCATGCCTATAAATGAATGTGGTGACACGCCTAGCACGTGCAATAGGCTTCTTAAATTCCTTCAACTTCGCAATGTCTTCTAACATAAGGTCCAAACAATGTGCAGCGCAAGGACTCCAAAACAGTGTAGGAATCCTCTCCATTAGAAGCTTGCCCGCTGCCTTGTAGTTAGCACCATTATCGGTGACAACTTGAACAACCTTGTCTTTTCCAATGGCCTCAATTCTCTTCTCTAGCAAATTAGCTATCATAGTTGCATCATGTTGTTCACTTGATGCATCAACGGACTCCAAGAAGTAAGTCTCCTCCGGGCTGTTGACAAGGAAGTTGATCAAGTGGCGTCCCCTCCTATCAGACCATCCATCCGACATAAGTGTGCAACCATATTGCTTCCACGCCCGCTCGTGCTCCTCCCTTAAAGTACTTGTCTCCTTGACGCACTCCCGAAGCAATGGCTCCCTCAGCTCATGGAAACTAGGAGGCTTATACCCGGAACCGTACTGCACACTGGCCTCACAAGCAATCTCAAACTGCCTTGAGTTTGCGGCATTAAATGGTATGCCACACTCATAGAACCATAATGCCCATTGCTTATTCACATAATGCCTGTCTTCCTTGGTCCTTGTGCTGGCCTCCATGGTGCTTTGAAAAGATCCAGAACGTCTTTGATCTACGACATCTTCAGGTGTTCTCCGAAGCATACCAGCAACTGACTTGGTCTCCCTTGTCTTTGCCTTTGCATTGACCTTGAATGAAAAGGCAGCATGCCTTCTTTTGGCGGCTGTCCCTGAACTTGGCTTCACAGTAGAGTCTTGGTCTTGGGACCCAATGCCATGTGCTACCACCTCCACATCTTGACCTCCCCCTTCATCATCATCATCATCATCATCGTCTAGGAAAATTGGCCTACTTCTCTTGTTTTTTTTTCAAATAATCTCCCATCTCTTTCCTGATTTCTGTGGTAGTATTGGGACACATTACCACATCTGAATAACCACCCGCAAGATGCTCCTTCAGCCTTTTGATCCCTCCTGTACTTGGGGTGTTACAAAGGATACACATCACCTTATCTCGATTGCCAATTTCCGGCCAATAGCCATATTTCCATCCCGGATCATTAGACTTCGCCTTCCGTTTTGGATCGGTCTTTGGATCATACCCGGCCTCGGATGATGCAATACTTGCACTTGCGCTTGCACTTGCACTTGCCATTTTTTTTGCTTCTGCAGTACAAAGATAGAATCATAAACATTACAATTCACCAAGAATCGCCATTCAACACATTGCAATTCATCGGCTTGAAGATCAGATGATGGCTTCACCGCTTGATCGGTCGCATACTCACGACTCCATGGATAAAGCGATCGGCCGCCGCATTCGCGCATGACGGCGGCTTGATCCTTCATGCTGTCGCTACGACTCACTCGAGGCGCCGACGCCTTCCTTCTCCCGCCGCCTCTCGCTGAGGCGCCCCTCCTCCTCTCCTCCTCCGACTGACCTCCTCCTCCTCCTTCCTCCATGGCCCTCCTCCCTCCTGCCTGCTCGCCTCTTCTTCCTCAGACACACGCATGCCGCGGCGTGGCCGGGAGGGAGAGGCCGGCAGAGGAAGGGAGAGGAGGAGGCCGGGGAGGGAGGGAGGGGAGCCAGATGGGAGGGGGCCGGGAGAAGGGAGGAGGAAGCCCTGCAGAGAAGAGAGCCGGGGAGGAGGGAACTGGATCAAGACCGCAGAGGAGTAGAGGACGGTGGCGCATGGCCGCGCCGCCGAGACGGAGGCCTTGACGGGATGGATCGGCGGCAGCGCGCTAGGTCTTCGACTCTTGAGGCCGAAGGCGCGATCGCGGGAGAAGGGAGGAGGGGGCCGGCGGGAGAAGGGAAAAGGGGGAGCCGGGAGGGAGGAGCCCAGTTGGGAGGAGAAGGGAGGAGGAAGCCTGCGAGCAGAGAGGGGAGCCGCGGAGGAGGGAACTGGATCAAGACCGCAGAGGAGTAGAGGACGGTGGCGCAAGCGGCGCGCGCGCCGGGACGGGAGGCCGTGGACGGGATGGATCGGCGCGCGGCGCTAGGTCTTCAACTCTTCGGTCCTTGGCCTCTTCCCGTGAAGGTATGTGCTTGCGCCCTCTTCCCGTGTCTCCCCTCTCTATATCTCCTCCACGACTCCACCCTTCTATGGCGGCCGCCTTGGGATCCGGGCGCCTTCTGCCGCTTTGGGGCGCCATGGCGGCGCTTCTGCAATGAAGCGGGCGCCTTAGGCAACCATGGCAAGGCGACGGCGAGGCGACCACCAGCGATCGCTTACCGCCTGTTGTCGCTTAGCGGCGCATAAGGCGACGCCTTGATATCCATGAATTGCACACCATTATTCCTGAGATAACTGCACGTATTAAACCTCTGTCTCTGACATAACCGCAAGGTGACATGGGGGGACGCGTCTCTGACGATAACTATTAAATGTGCGTATTGCATCAAACGACAAGGTGCCTCTTGATGTAGACAATTGTCACCCCTTCATGCGTTATATAAGGAGGAAAGTCGGTGGACAGAGGAGAGTGGGTCATACGAGAAGCAAGAGACAAAAAGATTAAGCCCTAGCTTTAGTGACTCGTTGTAAACACAATCAATATAAAAAACATATGAGTATGATTATTATTCTCTCAGAAGAATGTCTGAACCTATATAAAATTCTCGTGTCCTATTCTGCATGGTTTAGCTCCAGGAGAGCCCCCAGCATTCATTTATAAGATCAATACTAAATCATTGACAGTTGAAGTCGTCCGTGGGGAACTTCCGATATCTCCTTTCCTATTCGACAAGTTGTCTTTATTTTTCAACTCTGATGCTTTCATGGCAGGAGAGTGGAATGAGAATTGGTTCGATTTGGCATAGTACGCAGAACTTGACATGGATGCCTGCTACGAGTACGAGCAGAGCATCATTTCGTCCGATGGATACGCTTTTTCCAGGGATCTTTCACCAGACCCAGAAGACCATTCCATGGAGAAGGTTGTTGAGGGAGCTCTCTCCCCCACGACATTACGCCCAGATGAGCAACCAAACTCCTCAAAGGGCAAGGGTCCATTTGACCACGGTCAAGATCGCGACACGACAATGCAGAGTACAGCGAGGGTTCCCCCTCTAAATGTTCAAGCCCATCTGAGGCCATCCGATATAGCATACCAAGTCCTGGAATCCATGATTATGGGACTCGATCAACACCTGATAACCATCACCCTTTGGTTACCCCCACGAGGTGAATTGTAGAGCCCGCTTCACCGCGATTCAACTATACCCCTGCAGGGTTCACCTTTAGTCGGAGACGGTTATAACCCGAAATTTCCCTTCATCGAGGGGATTGTTCCAAGTCGCGAGGCGTTGTCTTTTGACTACTACTCGAGTCAGGACTTAGACGCAAGTGGGAATAATAACACCCAGGAGGTCTTTGTCCTCCTCTCAGATCCTAATCTCTCCAAGAGACAGGGCTGTGGTTGCTTCCCATCGCACACTCACTTCGGGTTCTCGTGGTGATAGCGAGAACGCCTTTGGTGATGACCAGGATTTCCACATTCATGAGTGTGGCCGAAATCCTAGAAATGATCACTCCCCACTGAGGCACACTCGGCTGACTCAGACGTTGATGATCTGAAACCATTTGGAGAAGAATTGCTACCCAGAGGTCCTTACCCGGGCTCATCCAATACCAGTCAGAGGAAGCATAAGAACTTCAACAAATGAATGACCTGATCGAAAACCCGACTCAAGAGCTTGAACAAGCATTAGGCTATGACCTCTTTGCACAAGAGATCGTACGAAGGCTTCGGGGCACAGTGGTTAGGCTCAAGCGGATTCAACAACACCGTCCTACTAATCGTACCGGGACAACTCCATCGAACGTTAGTCGCTCAGACGATTCTCATGGAGAACGATAAGACAACAGATCTGGTTGATCTCTTGACCACAACCCTAGTCGGAGAAGAGTCCCACGAACAACTGGTGATCGACAAACTCTAGAGGAGGTGGTCGTTCACCACTTCTTCCAAGAAATCTGCACCAGCAGATGGAGCACGGGGAGTATTACCCTTGTAGAGCTGAAATCTATGATAGATTAGGCCCACTTACCACTGGCTATCGATGTCAGCTCTTTCCCGCAAAGAAGGCGTTATGATATTATTACAGGATGTTAGGCGTTTTTGTCCGACCTTCGAGCAGTTCGCTGGCCGCCCCGGTTCCGACTAGCGAATATGGAGAAGTTTGATGGGTCACAAAATCCCATCGAGTTTCTTCAAATCTATACCACCGCTGTTTGAGCAACAGGAGAGCGTGTCATGGCCAATTACTTTCCTACTACGCTTGAAAAATTTGCTCGGTCATGGCTATTAAATCAGCCGCAAGAGTCGATCAATTCATGGCAGCACCTCTGCGATCTACTACTAGCCAACTTTTAGGGCACTTACAACCGCCAAGTAAAGGTGGACGACCTGCACAGAATGCGACAGGATTCTCACGAGACCTTACGGCAATTTATCATGCGTTCTAGTCAGGTTCACAACTCAATTCCTGAAGTTTATGACTTTTCTGTCATCAGAGCATTCAAGCAGGGATATCGCTCTAAATCCTCTGGCTATCATCGCCGAACTCTTCGAAATGGCCAACCGTTATGCAACTGCTGCAGAAGCGGTCGAGTGGAATCGGACGATTGATCGTGACGATAAGGACACTCAAGGAGCGGGCGAAGGCAACAAAGTACCAAAGTGGTCGGAAATCACCATCTCTTTTGAGAAAGGTGATTGTCCGATTCCTTCTACTCGACCTGGTCGTTTTCCGATCGCGGTCAAGCCTACCATCAACAACTGTCGAGTCAATCGTGTGTTAGTTGATGGTGGAAGTTCATTAAACATACTCTTTATGAGTACCCTTGATGAGATACAAGTTCCCAAGGCAAAGATCAAGCCTACACGATACTTATTTCATGGGATCGTGTCGGGGTTTTCGGCCAAACCTATTGGTCAAGTTTCCCTTCCTGTTACGTTTGGGTCACTAAACAATTTCAGGACGGAGAATCTCTTTTGATGTGGTTGATTTCGACACAACATATAATGCTATTATTGGTCGACCAACTCTTGCACGATTCCTAATGATTGTTCATTATGGTTATCAATGTCTTAAGATGCCAGGTCTCAAAAGAGTAATTATAGTCCGCTGTGATAAAAAATGGCGCTTACATGCGATCGCAAGTCCCTTGAGATGGTTGGCCAAATACCAACTCGAAAAGCAAGCAAAGTGCAACCTTCGACCAAGCCGTTGAAGTCTAAAGTTGCTCCAAAGCCGAACGACCAAATGAAAGAAGTTCCATTGAATACAGAGGAGCCTTTGAAGACCGTTCGCATTGGGGTCGCTCTCGATCCCGTATAGGAAGACGCCCTATCACCTTCCTCCGAGCAAATGCAGATATCTTCGCGTGACAAGCATCCGACATGCCTGGAGTCCCCAGGGAGATGATCGAGCACAGGCTAGCTCTACGGCTTGACAAGAAGCTCGTAAAACAAAAATTACAGAGATTTGCACCTGATCGATGAGATGCTATTGGATCAGAACTGGATGAGCTACTTAAAGCAGGTTTCATAAAAGAGGTCGACCATCCAGAGTGGTTGGCTAACCCTGTAGTGGTTAGGAAGTCTAATGGTAAATGACGTATGTGTAGACTTTACTGATCTAAATAAAGCTTGTCCAAAGGATGATTTTCCCCTTTCTCGTATCGATCAATTAGTTGATTCCACTGCTGGTTGTGAAATATTAAGTTTCCTAGATGCATACTCTGGTCATCATCAGATAAGTATGTGTTTAGATGACGAAGAAAAAACAATATTTATTACACTATTTGGAATATTTTGCCACGTCAATGCCATTTGGTTTAAAAAATGTTGTTTCTTTCTTCCAACACTTGATACAAAAGACATTCCTTCCTTAACTTGACTGAAACTTAGAAGTCTATGTTGATGATCTTGTTGTAAAAAGTATACAACATCTTAATCATGTTTCTGACCTGCATGAAACATTCGACAATCTCAGCGACCTTCTTGTAAAAAATGTTGTTTCTTTCTTCCAACACTTGATACAAAAGACATTCCTTCGTTAACTTGACTGAAACTTAGAAGTCTATGTTGATGATCTTGTTGTAAAAAGTATACAACGTCTTAATCATGTTTCGACTATGAAACATTCGACAATCAAAGACCGATTTACTGCACTTCTTGATCTGTTGTGCTAAGGTTAAAAAAGTTCGGTTGAAGGTTAAAATTCCGGTCATGAGCTTTAAGTTTTTTTTAGTGGCCAGGCTTTGCCGGGGCTGCATTAAAGAATAAATGGGGCCTAAGCCTCCTCGTCAGCGTGTGCGTCGAAATCGGCTCGAACGTGGGCGGGCTGGGGACACACCCGTCCCCTTTCGCCAACTGAGCTATGCTCAACTCTCATGAGCCTTAAGTTTTGCAAGAGCATAACTTACTGTGCCTTCGACCGTTTGTCTTATTGAATCGACTTGATTGGTTTTCATGGTAGTTATCAACTCTTGTAGCGTCTCGACCTGTTGTCCAATGGGCTTATATGACCGACCATGATGTCTTCAAGTGGACTGACCTTCTCAACACCTAGCTCACCGAGCATATTGTTTAGGAGAAAATGTTGTTTTGAAGATTGATCTTCGTAGCCTTCATTTCCTTGTGACTATGGGTCGAAGCTTCCCGAAGTCGTTTTATTTTGACTGCTTGCTTTGATAGAGCATGACCAATTAGAAAAAAACTTCTCAAAGATCAATAAATAAAACTGGTCGCAGGTAAAGAATTCTGATCTACTAAGCGAGAGTGAAACTTCTTGATTTCATCATCGTGGGAGGTAACATCTCTTATGCACTGCTCTTCCCATTCTTTTATACTTTTATCTTTTTCTTTGGAGATACGAGTAAGCTCGTTGATCACTAAGATCTTCAAATTGACCTCAGTGTGAAGCTTACTCATATCGACCTCTTTTTCTAAACAAGAAAAATAGTCTGAAAAAGAAAAGAAAGTTGTTGAAATAAACAATGTCAAGTGAAAAACTTACTGTTTATTTCATTATGCAGCTCGCAAGCTACCGAATTTGCCTCTTCAAGATTCTTCAACATATCTTCTTTTTCGTTCTTTAGCGTTTGCACCTCGGCTTTTGCATAGTGAAGTGCATCAGCTAAAGTCATTTCATCACTTTTAAACCTACAGGGAAAAAGTGATATGAGTACTTAACAAGTAGTCGAAAACTACTCGTTAACAGGATCTTACCATCACACTGTTTGTTTGCAGAGTTTTGCCTTCTGTTTTCTCTGCAACACCAGCTGCATGTGGTATTCACCAATAGTAGCAACTTGTTTGAGAGCTCCCTGAACAAAGAACTACACAGTGAGGAAAAGAAAAACCCAAATATATAAATATTTGGTATCGAGCACTTACATCGATGGTTGACCGAGCAAAATGAGCATACATTGTCTTGGAATCCTCCAGTTTACGGAACCCGTCAACTTTGTCCCACCATATTCTTTGAAGACGCTCGTCATCAAATATATGTCCTAATGAGATTCGATCACGGACCTAAATGAAGAGGACCCGACCTAAATTAAGAGGACCCAACGGTTGGTGGTCTAAAGAACCTGGGAAAGAGGTCGAAAGAGTTTTTTTTTTCCACTTCATCTTTGTTGTTAGCAGAAGAAATGGCTCCATGTTAAGGACCTAGAGTAACATCCTCCACAACCTCTTTTTCGGCACAGTGGTCGGAACTCCCACAACCACTGGATCGGCTACTCTTGGTGATTCCAAGGACAAGTTTCTTGTCCGAATATTTATGTTCTTGACAGTTGATTCGATCATCTTCATCGCTTCATCTTCGAGCGCCTTCACATCTACTTCCGCAACCACAGGTGGTCCGACCACCTTAGTTTGTGTGGATGGCTCGTTCTGTCTCTACGATGGGGGGACCAACATTCCCACGGTCGTAGCCATGGCAATGGCTTCTTTTTCCATAGGGACATCCCTGGGGCTGGAGAGACGGGACTAAAACAAGACAGATGTTAATATATCAAAAGGTAAGATAAAAGAGTAAATACAACTATTTATTCTTTTAATTTTTTATATACCTAGGTTTCCTAGATATGATCTTGAAGTCCGAAGACTAGGATGCACGGACATGAACACGCTTGTCAGATATGACACGTATCGGACACGGGATTCACCATTTTCTAAAAAATGGCGACACGGGACACGGCTATATATAATAATAATAATAATAATAATAATAATAATATGTGCATATGTATATGTATTATTGAATACTTTTCTTCGTGTTTATCAAATAGAAAGTGTAAAATGTTAGGAATATGTACCTCAAAGATGATCCTCAGCTCCTAGTCTTTTCAGTTTTTCATAAAGCATAACTTCATATTAATACAAGAAATTCATAATTCCTTTAACCTGTGAATAGAAAAAACTTGATTAGTAAATATAAATAACAATGTAACAAATACAATGCAACAACAATCACCGAAGTACCTAACATTATAATGACCATCAAATAGTTGACAAATGATAACAATCAACAGTGAATGGCTCCCTGCTGCCATGTCTTCCTTCGCCACTCTTTCTCCATGAGCTTCTCTCCCTTGGAGATTTTGCCTTGACCGAATGGTGGTGCCGTGGAGGCCTCCCCTGGCCGCATCCCTGGCTCCCTTTCCTCTTTCTTCTTGGTATTTCTTTTCTCCATTTCCTTCTCACTTCATCTCCTCCACCCATTCTTCTCCCTGGAGCATTGTTCACTTGCGCCATGGGCTCATGGCGCCCCCTCCGGCCAGCCATGGCGCTGCCGCTCCCTGCGCCTCCGGCTCTGTCTCGCACGTGTCTGTGCTGCGGCTTGGCTCGTTGTTTGGCCCAGCGTCGTGCATGCTCAATGCACCAGGCCCTCGCCCTTCTCCGTGGTCGGCGCTCGGCTGACCAGTGCCTCATCGGCCCCGGCCCGACCTCGAGCTAACGCGGCGCCTCCCGACCTACCTTCGCCGCGCCCCCGGCAGCTACCGCTTGCTCGGCCCTTCTCTCACCACCGTGTGCCGTCGGTCGCCATCGATCTGGCGACGCAAAGATGACAAAGCAGCGATCGGGGCTTCAGCGCTCTGACGGCGTCGAAGGGAGAAGCCGGCGGCGTCGGGAGAAAGGAAGAAGCCGGTGGCCGTCGGGAGCCGCCGAATCAGGCGACGAAGGGGAGAAGCCGGTGGCCGTCAGGAGCTGCCGGATCTGGCGACGCAGAGGGGCGGGCGGGCGGGAGCTGTCAGAGCTCGGGAATGTAGGCAGCGTCGAAGGTATGCGGCGTATGCCCTCTGGACTGCAGCTCGGGTAGGTTAGTGATGGTGATGGAATGGGCTGGTGCCGTTTTGGGCGGAATTGAATGGGCTCAAGTGTCCGATACATGTCCTATACGTGTTCGATACGTGTCTGATTTTTTTTTCGCGGTTGCAATTTTCGACACGCTGGAATGCGCGTGTTCGAGCCGTGTCGGAGCTGTGTCCGTGCTTCCGAGCCTGAAGAAACCTTTCCGAGAGAAGCTATTATCTTCTTCTCCTTCCCCCTCTCTTCGGTCGTTCTCATTGGCTCTGCTGTCGCAGCATCTGGAAGGCTCCCCGCATCACCGCTTTGAACAACCACGTCCTGTACGACCCCAGCTGGTCGTACATTGAGGGGGGTGGTCGAAACTAGCTTCAACCACACGGAGGTTGTCATTTCTTTTGACCACATGCTCTGTTGGACTAGCAGTAGCCTTCACAAAAGAAATGTAAATCTTTCAGTTTTTCTTTTCGATTCGCTTAACAAAAGCAGGAGAAACTGAGAATGTCTTATCATCATAATAGAAAGGTACCTTAGCCTTAGGCACCTTATGCTTGAGGTCTACGACCACCTCCTGTGTGCCCCTGACAGTTAAATCTGCCAAGAAATGACGCGGTGGTCGGTCGGGAAGTTGTGCTCAAACTGATATCCTTCTTTTTCTTGTCAACCGCCTTCACAAGATAACGTCTCTTGCTTAGAGGAACTCTGTCTTCCTCTGAGCTCTCCTCAGCAGACCCCAAGTCCATCTCAGGGACATCCTGAGGATTGGGAATGCTGACTTGCTACAAAAGGTCATAAAAAAATCAACAGGTAGTCGAAACTACAAACACTACATAAAGATGGTTACATTTAGACGTCTTGTTTTCTCCTCTTCGGATACGACTGCCAGAATCTGATGAGCTCCCTTTATGGTCGTAGGGGCTTTCTCGCAGATAAGGTTGACCCGAGCGTCAACCTCTCTCTGGCACATCTACGAGCAGAAGAATATGATTAACGGATGTGCTTAAATCACAAATTGACAAAAGCATATTGATTATATCATTACCTTCCTTGTAGTCCCTGGTCGAATCATTAACCCTCGAGTACTCCCACGTGGGATGTGCTCGATCTTTCAAGGGGCTGATATGGCGTGTGATGAAATCCTTCATCACATGCCGTTCGGTTAGCCCTCCTTCTTTCAAGTCCTTGATTGCTCGAATGAAGGGGGTTAAGCGATCGAAGTTCTCTGAACTTGAGTCCCAAGACTTCTTTTTCCCCGTAGACTTGCCTTCTAAGTAGACTGTCTCCTTTGGTCAGGGTCCAGTAGAACAACTTCTTCCTCTATCTCGACCACGACGACCTGGTGAACATGAGGATATACTCTTTCGACATCCCGTCATGGAGTTGAAAACCACAACTGCCGGCAATTGACCGGTGCTTACCCATCCCTTAATAGTACCTGAAGAGGTCTAAATCTGGAGCAATTCCCAGATAGGCCTCACATAGGTACACGAACACGCTCAGCATTGTAATGGAGTTGGGAACCAAATTCACCAACTCCACTTCAAAGTGCTCGAGCACGATAGGTAGGAATGGGTGGCAATGCAGTCGAAAACCGTATTCGCAATATGCTTGGAAGACATGAATCCTTCCCTCCTCCGTCAATGGCTAATGTTGCCCCTCAGCGTTGGTCCATTTCACCAGAGTGCGTCTCAAAATCTTCTCCGTGGCTACCAGAGCTGTCATCTTCGTGATATCTATCTCTGATTTCTCCCACTTCGAGATGACTCGTATCTCTTCAGAAGTTTAAGTTGGATTCGGAAAATTTGTTGTGGATTTGGAAATTTAGAGAGAAATTGCGAACTTGGTGGCGGGGAGAATAAGGGCTCAGAAATAGTTGAAGCAAATGGGGAAAGTAAAAACCCTAAGTTACTCCTCAAAGAAGGATCAAAATCCGTGATTCTGCGTGCACGTGAATCGATTCTGGATGGTTACCGATGGGACTGGGATCCTAAAAATCGGTAGGAATATTTCCAATTCAAATTCAAATTCAAAATCCTGGCGGTTACATCCCGAATTCAAATTCCATTTTTTGAAATTCAGCTGGGTTTTTCCCCGGGATTTTCGGTTAGCGGCCGGTAACGGGAGCATGGCCGTCGGGCGGTATTGTCCCCGGTACTGGGATTTTGATCCTTGCTTTCAGTGAATACTTGTAGCCGTCAGTCTGAGTAAAAGATCACGGGATACTAACAGTTGCAAATCACTTCGGGAACCGCTCCCAGCAGACAGATTTTGCAAGAGATAGTTGGCATTCTTTTTTTTTTCTATTCAGGAAAAGAAGTTTTACTAAAGTAAAATTACCTATTTTATAAGTCGATTTTTGGTCAAACAAGATATCAGTCGGAAAGACATTTCTTTCGACCACTATCCTATGACCTCTTTTTCAAGTAAGTTACTTTCACGTGGAGTTGGGGGGCTAGATGACGAGGATCTAATATTAAGTTATGTATCTATTGTATTTATAGATTATAATTTATTTTATATAACCTTCAAAGGTACCCCTCAATATTAACAATGAGGGAGATTATACACACCTAGTGGCCATAAGTTATTTTACAACCACCCTATATGGTTGTAAGTTCTTCTACGACTACAATCACTTTTATATGGTCGTAAATTCTTCTACGATCACCTATTAATTGTAAGTCCTACTACAATCACCCTATATAGTCGTAAGTTTTTCTATGACCACTTATTTATCGTAAGTTCTACTACGATTACCTTATGGTCGTAAGTCTTACTACGACCACCATATGGTCGATAAAGTTTATAGACATACAAGTCCAATCGACTAGGGACATTTGTGCGCTGTGTTTAATACACGCAGTAGTTAATATGTGCCGTTATTCCTGAGATAATTGCATGCCGTTATTCCTGAGATAACGGGGGGTGTGTGTCCTTGACAGTAACTATTAAACGTGCATTGCATTAAGCGACAAGGTGTCTCTTGATGTAGACAACCGTCACTCCTTCATACGCTATATAATAAGTATAGTATGTGGATAGAGGAGAGAGGGACAGACGAGAAGTGAGAGACAAGAATATTAAGTCCTAGCTTTACTGATTTCTTGTTGTAAACACAATCAATACAACAAACACATTCCTTCTTGTTGTAAACACAATCAATACAACAAACACAGGAGTATGGTTATTATTATCTCAGGAGAAGGCATAAACCTGTATAAATTTTCCGTGTCCTTTTCTGTATAGTTTCGCTCCTAGAGAGTCCTCAACATTCATTCATAAAATCGATACTAAACCATTGACAAGCACATAATGTCGTAATATCATGGTAGATACTAAACCATTGACAAGCACATAATGTCGTAATATCATGGTTGCCTTTGGTGTCGTTTGTTCTTCCAGAAACAGTAACTTGCATGCGCTGTAGGTTTACTGGGAGCGAGTTATGCTAAAACATTAGTTTGTGGCTCTTTGCTCTTGTAAAAGAGTAGAACAATTTAGATCGTGATAATCAGTGCATTTTCTTGTATACTCAGGTAGTTTCAATGTTTCACAGCCCATATAGTTTATTGTTTTGACTTCATAGTCTAAACCAAGTGAACATGCTTGTAAAGTTGTAGCTCAATAATGAATTTCAGCTGGGAACTGCAATTCGTTTCCCTATGTAATACTTGTACATTACATGAGAATTATGTTACTTATGGAGTGAGCTGACAGTTCAGTTGTTTAGGTTGATTAAATTGGGGCCTTCAGTATTGATCACTGAGATTAGTTCTTCAAATATTTCTTTATCCACTTCCTTCTCAATGTCACCAAAGAATTGTTGCCCGCTCCCCTAGGGGTACCGGGTACGGGTACAGTCTCTGTGTCTAGTTCAATTGCTGAGGTTTGCACAATGTTTACATGTAGAAAGTATATTTCCCGTCTACTGCAATTTTCTTTGCAGTTGCAATCTTAAACAAAGATTGCTCTGGAAGTCTGGATTAATATTTGGATATTATAAATTTGGATGCCTGATTCGGTCAATCTGATTTGCAGGCTCGTCCTCTGTTCAAAGACCGCAGAAAATTTCCTAAAATGGCTGATCCGTTACTTCAGGGCTGCTTTCCTATGAGGGGTCTGTACCAGGCTTTAGCCGTTGCTGCAATGTGTTTGCAAGAGCAAGCTGCCACTCGGCCTTTTATAGGAGATGTGGTCACTGCCCTTTCATATCTTGCTTCTCAGACATACGATCCAAACACGCCCGTTCAACATAATCATAATCGGAGCAATTCATCTACCCCTAGAGCCAGAGACCGTGGTGGTGGGAACAGTGACCAACGGCGTCTCCACTCACCAAATCACCATTCTCCAGATTTGAGGAGAGAAGCCACCACAACATCAAAGCATGAAACCGAGGTTAGCAGGACTAATTCTGGCGGTGGTTCTGGTCGACGGTCAGGCTTGGATGGTGTTGACGTGACAGGTTCTCTAGTTGGTAGTCCTGCTCATGCAGGAAGGAAGAGGGAAGCTTCAAGGACCAGTGACAGGCAGCGTGCTGTTGCAGAGGCCAAGACATGGGGGAAGAATTCAAGAGAGAGGAAGTGGCCGAATGCTCGGGGCAGCTTTGATAGTACAAATGAGTGAAACTCTGAAGCACAAGGTTCAGTTGAGCCATCATTCTAGGAAAAATATGAGTTAGCTTGCCAGCACCAAAGGTCAATTTAGGAACATGGCATTGGTTCCATCTCAGTTCCGTGGTCTATGTGAATAGAGCTTTTTCTTTTCTTTCTTTCCTGCTCATCACCACTGCTTCATAGCTTCTCTCTGCCATACAAATATCACCACCACAATCACCTTCGACACGCCTATTCCTGGCGTCCATTCCTCGTGAATGTGATCATGCCAATACGCCTCTATCATCATGGAGACGGCCAACATTTGGCTGGAAACAAAATGTTGAAAGCAAAGGAGGAAACTGCTCCGAGGAGCACAGGATTTATCTTCTGTTGCTGTTACATGATGGGTTTCAGCGGCCACACAAGTGTTCCCAGTGTAGAGCTTTACGTGAAGTCGAGTACCGAGGGATGTGATGTTTTTTCTTTTTCCTCTAGGGTTTGTTCCGAGGGGTACAGCAGTTTACCTGTGTTTCATGCATCTGTCATGTGACATTTTGTGTTGAGTTATCAGAACACATCCTTTGTTTTATCCCTACTAGCAAGCTGTTACGCCCCTTGCATCTGAGCTGTGTTTCTTTCTTCTTTTTAAAAAAGAAATCGATAACTTTGAGCTGCATGCTCCAGTCTTCTTTCTTCTTCTTCTGGCTGGTTTTGAGCTTTCTGTCAGTTTCTATTACAGCAAATAAGCATGAAGTATAAAATAGGGTTAATTCCTCGTTTGAGATTGGAAGTTGGTCGGGTTGCTAAAATACCATTGTGAAACTATTATTCCTTTCATTGCTATCGGATTTTAACTTTTATCCCGTTTTTACCACTTCTGTTAGTTAACCATGAGTTAACTAATCAAATTGTATGCGAAAAGACTTATTTACCTTTCTTCATCCCTCCTCTCTCTATCGACGAGAGGCAAAGGCGACGGCGGCACAACAAGGCAGACGGGAGGGCAACATGTTCTCGGGGATAGGGAACCCATTTGTGGCTACGCGGCGGGAGCAGGTGTGGGGGTGACGTGGCACAGCAGGAGCGGAGGGGAGGAGCGCGGAGTGGCGCGTAGAGGTGCAGTGAGAGCAGGCGCATTGGGAGCGGGTGCGAGGTGCAGTGCAGCATGTGAAGAGGAGCGGGAGCAGATGGGCGGCACAAGCTGGGAGGCCAGGCGGCGCGGCATGGCATGGCTGGGGGAGGTCGGGCAGGGCATGAAGAGGGAAAAGAAAGAGTGATAGGAAAAATAGAAGGAAGAAGAAGGGTAAGATGTACATTTTGATAATTTTTTTTAATGGTTAACGGCGGGCGGTCGTAATGATAGTAACGGAAGTGATAAAAACGGGATAAAAGTTTAGATCCGATGACAATGAAGGAAAGTGCAATTTTGCAATGATATTTTAGAGATCCGGCTAACTTCTAGCGGCAAATAAGGAATTAATCCTATAAAATAAGTAGTTGCTTTTGTATCTATAATCAATGCTGATCAAACAATTATTTTTACTTTACTAATGTGATTGTTATATATCTAGTTAACTAACAATTTAGGAGCATATTTTTCACAAAAAATAATGATTTTCTAAAGCGAGTACTACAATTTTGTAAGGGATAGCTATGGTAGCAAAAGGTAAGAAACGTTTACTCGTACATTTTTCTTCCACTTGCATTCTCCCACTTGTATAATTGTTAGTGAATGGTGGAAAAGGTTTACTAGTACTCCCTCGTGTTAGAAGATGAAGTCGTTTTAGGTTATGTGCAGTCGAGCATTATAAACTTTTTCTATTAATATCTTATTAAATATCTAGATTGGATTTAAAAAATGATGTGCAAATTTGTCTTGAAAAATATTTCTATAATATTATAATTTTATTAGGTTTTATAAATATATTACAATAGAAATGAGTAGTCAAAATTGTATTTTAGAGATCATATCAATATCTAAAAATGATTTTCCTTTGTGACCAGAGGGAGTACATAAACTAAAAATGCAGATATCGTAGTTATGCGTATTTATATTTTTTTACTACAATATTGTAAAATGTAATGTTAAGTTGAATCTTGAAACCATGAAGTTTAAAAAACAACGAGAAAGACTTCCTCTCGCCTGATAGCGATCAACACGAACCACGCCATCATGCGCAACGCTGTTGGATGAAGGCCACAGGAAGGGAGCCGCGCAACGTTCATAACCAGCGAGGTCAAGCGGTTTCACAGTAGAGTCCGACCTAAGCATGTAGTAGAGTTCAAGTCAGAGTTTTCTACTAGATCATCGTTTAAATATTTAAATGAGTGTATCTCTTCAACCGAGTGTGTTTTGCGTTCCATTTAAACTATTGTGTTATGCAATGAATTAAACAAAATAAGACCTATATTGCACATGTTTTGGTAACATAATGGTAAGTTCAAAAAATTTAAATGCGTAGTCGCCAACACCAAGAGTAAAGTTGCTAATTACCAACGCCTAAATATTGATATATCATAGAGTCAACAATCTCATAGTTGCTAGTTGCCAGAAACTACATTCGCTAGCTACCAATCAACTTGCCGGTTCAATCAACCAGTTTTTGCTAATCGCCGCGATGATATTTTTTGTTAAACTTGGAAGTGTTTTCAATATTTTCTTAACGGTTCATAGCTCTCTCAATTTCATAGGTGACTCTGAATTTCATAGGTGCTAGTAGCTATCAGTTACAGTTGCTAGATGTTGACAACTAATGTACCAAGTAATACTTAGAGTTGCTAACTAGCAACAAATATAAAAATAACATGTAGAGCTAGCAACCAATGTAGTAACATTAGAGATAGCAACTAATCTGGATTTTGATAGTTGCTAATTATTCGGCACCTAAGTAGTGAAACCTATAACTACTAGTAGAAGAGATTTGCTAGCTGCTACCTGCTGGCACCCTAGAGTTGCTAGTGATCAGCACCTAGAGTTGCTAGTTGTCATAACTAGGTAGTGAAACCTATAACTACTATAAGCGGAGAATTGCGAGCTGCTAGCACCTAGAGTTGCTAGTAGCGAACACCTAGAGTTGCTAGCAGAGAAATGATTAAATCAATATGCCTCCAAGACATATTCAATATGGGTTTTGTTTTGCTAACCTCGTCATATAGATCATAACGGTTCATACAGAATGCAAATCGGACACTCGGTTTAACATATACTCCCTCATCACAAATATATGTTATTTTGGACATTAACATGGTCTCCAAAATACAACTTTGATAATCAATTTCTATTGTAGTATAGATATAATACCCAATAAAATTATAATATTATAAAAATATCTTTTGAGACAAATATATACATATGATTTTCATGTATCCAATCTAAATATTTAAAAATATATTGATAGCCAAAGTTTTAGAAGTTTGATTACACGTATCCCAAAACGATATGTATCAATGACCAGAGGGAGTATGCCAATTCAAAGAAAATAGAATTTTTGGTTGTATTGGCGCATTTTCACCCAGTATTTACAAGAGTGATCGTCGCCAGATTTTATTTGAAAAAATGACCCCCTACCGCATGGCCACTGTGCGGCAGGCCCTCCCCGCCCGCCATGTCGCCTACTGCCGCACGCCCACCGTGCGGTGGGTCGGCTTCTCTATCTCCTCGGCGAAATTAGGGTTTCAGCGAATTAGGGCTTCAGTGAGGTTTGAGCGCTGTTTGTAGGAATTTTAGAATATTACAGGGGCTCACTAAGTTTGCAAGTGTTGTTGATCAGCGCCTTGACCCCGAAGACCGAGCTGATGATCTTTGCTCATTGAGCGCTGACCTTTCCAGGGCAGCCTTCCACTACGCACTTCACTGCGTAATGTCCTGGGTTGGACTGGTGCACTTGGTACACACGGCTGATGGACAAGGTGTACTATGTTATAGCTTGTTGCACGACTGCCTTGTTAGGGAAGTGCTGTCGAACTAAGAGGGTGTTGGCATCAAACCCCCACTAGGAGCCTTCTTCTTAACGCACCGTGATATCATCAAGTCTCGATGCCACGTAAGGTACCTCCGATGACACAATTCCCTGGTGTGCGTCCTCGTCGCTACCATTCGAGCTTGGATCGACGTCCTCATCAGATTCCGACCCGAGAGGTTGGTCCAGTAGATACTCGTGGTAGTCAATACGGGCTGATCACTACAATTTCGCCCCCTCTTTTCACACAAATTTATGAGCATCTTCCCCCCTTACAGAACATTTCGTGCTGCTGTCTTCAATATTGTTGTAAATAAAATCCGGTGACAATCACTCTTATAAATATGAAGCAAAAAATATACCAATACAACAAAAAAAATACAAGAAAATACCATGAACAAGTACAAACTCCATCTCGTATTGTGTTGTTGGGAAGCAACGTGCTAAAAAGGAACGCGTTCGCGTGGGGAACTAGCGTGCTTGACGAAAAAGGAAAGGGATGGTGGTCACGCTAGAGCACTAAAGCGCGACTGAGTCGCGCGTTAGCTGCGTCCAAAAAAACAAAGGGTATGTTTTGTTAATATACTAAGATTGTCAAAATTTGTCACTGTTAAACTCTCGTATGATTAGGTCATCTGATCAATCGCAACACTTTGAGTAGCAAAAGAAACCTTGCCACATTTTTCAAAGTTTGTCACTGTCAAACTCTGATAAGATTGACTTATCAAAATCGACACCACATTGTGGTTAGCAAAAGGAATCTTGTAATATTTTTTAAAGTCACTGTCAAAGTTGTAATAATTGTGATTCTGAATAGGATCAGCGATACTACGGTAGGATCGTATTTTAGAATAAAATCGTATAATCTAATATTCTATTTGATTCTACCAAAAATATATTTTTTCAATGTGTTGTGTATTACAAGAGTGATACGAGTGTTTATTTGGTTAGTTGGCATCTAATTTGATTGATAAATATCTAAATCACACTTTCGATTCCATGTTATTCAGAGATACGATTAGAATATTGATTTTAACAATTTTGTTATTACATGAATATTTTACATAAAAATAAAATAAATAAATAAATAAAATAATTTTCATTATTCCAAACCTTGAATCCTTAATGTCTAATATACTAATTATTTAGTACTTATCATACACCATAAATTAAGGGATAGAATACAACCAAACACATAAATCTTTTATAATTTAAGATGATACGTGATTCTACACCATTCCACAATTAAGAGCGCAATTCTACTATGATTCTACTAGGTACGACTCAAAGTACGATTTAGATCGTATTAGTATTGTAGAATCGTATGACTAAAATTGCAATTTTAACAACCTTAGTCACTGACATGTGAGATCCAAGTGGAAGAAAATAAATCTTGCCACAAGTGTGACTGTAAACCAAACGAACGCCTAACTCGATCAAACTTACCTAAATCAAAGCATGGCAACTTGTGTTTACAAACCAAACATGCCCAAAATATTTTAGAATGGAGTATCGAAGACCATTGCCTATAAACCTTGAACATTTTAAACATGTATTATAATGTATCATAAGGAGAAGCAGGCGCCATGCTTAAATAAACTAAGATATATACAGGAATATGAACATGTTAATAACATGTTTTTTTTTGCAAGGTTCTGAAAAACGCTCTCAGCTAGGATAATTTCATCCAGCCAGGAAGACGTGTATATATACATGAGATCGTCCTTCGATTGCTATTTTGCTAACAAATATATTGTATATGGCCGAAAAGAACTATCCACAAAGTCGTTCTTCCCACACCCCTTTGATTTCATCACATGCATCATCACAAAGAGGGTATACTAAAGAAAATTCATGCCATTTTACGTTTGTTTACTGTGCGCTGTGTTGCTGATCAACTGATAAACCAGGCTGCTTCGACAAGACGATATTGCCAGCAGGGTCCATCTTATACTGCAGCGTGTTGTCGTCCCGGACGATTCTGCAAGATCCCCATGACTCGGCATGCATGCTGATGCCAAGATAGTGTATATGGTCGTGTACACTGTTTCCACTCACAGACCTGGGTAGAATAATGTCAGGAGGAACATAGACTGATAGAATTTAAGCAAGACAAATTCATATGCCTGAGCGAGATAGACCTGCTGCAAGTTGGGTCTTCGCCAGAATCATCACAAATTTGCTCTATTGGATATACTAGGCTTCCGAGTCCAACATTATGGACCCATACCTGAAAGAGATTCATATATGTAATATGCGCCAAAAAATTGATGTGAGACAGCTAAACGATAGCTGATTTTCATCACATC
This sequence comes from Hsuehochloa calcarea, assembly GCA_036346395.1. Taxonomy (NCBI): domain Eukaryota; kingdom Viridiplantae; phylum Streptophyta; class Magnoliopsida; order Poales; family Poaceae; genus Hsuehochloa; species Hsuehochloa calcarea. Next base: position 20,368,865 of record CM070602.1, on the reverse strand, counting down.
TCTCAAAAAACACAACATCAAGTATAAACAAGGTTCAAGTGTAATAGCGCTAGACCCTCCTCATCCCGGCGCCGCCTTGAAGGATCACGTCCTCGAGAACGACTCCGCCCTACGATCCGGCGTGGTCGCGCATGGGTGTCCTGGCCCACCATCTCCGCCGACGCATCCACGAGCACGACGGCCTCGCGCCGGGCGGCATGGCTCGGAATCGAGCAGCGGTTCCTCAACAATCGCGAGTCCGCGCCATGCTCCTCGACGCCGAGTTCGCGCTCTACGCCAAGGTGCCCTCTCATCGGCGACTCTCGCCGCAAGATGAAGAGCCAGTGCCTAGGCGGGCTCCTCCCGCTTCCCGCCCTCCGGCGTCGCCCACAACCTCGGTCTTCGGCCGACTCAGGCTACATCATTCACGTGTAGAGACAATGTCAAGAGCGATCCTCCGGCTTCTCGTCTTTGTTTCCATTCCACGGTCGCCAACTCCCCTCGTCCCCGCCCCGCCAAGGCCAGCGTAGGATGAGGAGGCTGGCAAGGCTCGGCAGCCCGCCCGGTGTTGATTATGATGAAACCTTGGCCGGTGCCTCGTCGGAACACTTTCGAGACGAGATCGGGTTGGCGATCCTGCTCTCCCGATCATGTCTGCAGACTCGAGCCCCTCCTTCGGATCTGGCGGGGAGGCGAGTCCTTACGGCATCGTCTCGTGACTCCTTCACCGTGTCATTCTTTGCATTAAAAAGGAGTTCTCCATGAAGGATCTTGGACCCTGCATCACTTTCTCGGCCATACCACCGTGAACAAGCGCAAGCCTTGCTCCACTCGATTGACACTTGTGCAAAAGTACCGGTGATGCTTGGCCCGTCTGCTTCTTGATCCCATCGCTTATCGCGAATTGGGGGCCTCACATGATCCTCGAGAAACTCATCTTGTCGCCGCATGGAACTCGGCAAGCTTTGTCGTGCCCCTCCTTAGAGCTAAGAGGCCTTGTCACCCCGCATGCATGCGGAGCTCCACCACCCACTTATCCACCAAGAGCACGTGAAGCCTCAATGGCCCCACCAGTGGCCTCTTGGGACTCAGTGGCCCTTGGGCTACCCTCCTCCAATCTATTTATATGCACCTCTGTGGGATGGAGTACCCTAATTGGGTGGTGGCCCGACGCCTAGTGCCTAGGCCGCCTAGGCGGCCGACTAGGCTCTGGTAAGTTGCTCACTCGTCGACGGCGAGCCGGATCGCTCAAGAGGCCAACAACATGTGGCCCCACCGCCGCGTGGGATGGAGTACCAAGGTAAGTTGCTCACTCGTCGGAGGCCAACAACATGTGTGGTGACCGGAGAGAGAGAGACGAGTGGATGGCATGGGTGTGGTTGGATAAGGACAAGAGCTAGCCTCTGCTTGGTGGTTAGGGTGAATTAGTGTGGTGTGCATCGCGTGCGTTGGATTAAAGCCGAAGGCTGGATGGAGCGTCTGAAGAGTCGAAACCTATCGAATAAAAAAAGATGGGATCTCACGCCCACGAACACTCCACAATCGTCTTCCCTTCCCTTGCGTTGTTCCCTCCCCTCACTCTGCTCCCCCACCCCCTCCGCCCGCGCCAACCCAATCAACCCGTCGCGCCCCCAAAATTGACCGCCGAATCCACTCCTGCTCCGCCCCGACTTCATCTCCATCCACCACAATGGATCGCAGCAACAACAGTGCCACCCACAACCCTTACCATGGGGTCAACAAGCTCAGCCAAAACATCCGCAAGGCGACGCCGCCGCCCCAACCCCAACCGCCCTAGCCCCAGCCTCGTCGCCGCCTCGCCGAGGGCTGCCCAAGCCGCCTTGGATCGGTTTTGACTGTCTAGCCGGTCCTAGGCGGCCAACTCGCCGACTTCGTCGAAGTCACGGCGGCAGGGCACCGCCGATCGCCTAGGCAGCGCCTAGGTCCGATTTCTTGAACCTTGAGTATAAATAATACTAGAACTTTAGACTTTAGTTAGCAAAGATGGAGATGAAACAAACAAAACCATACCTCTCGTGGGAAATGATGGTAGGTTTTTTGTGGGAAGTAGTGGTAGTACGGGGGTAAATGAGGCACAATATCGTGCGCATTAGTTACTCGAATTGCATTTGGTAAATATATGTTTAAATGGGAAGCAAACACAGTGTTGCCAATCCGAGGTTGTCCAAATGTCATTAGTGTCACATCCTTTAACCCGTAGTTGACCTACAAGAACATAGAAATATGTGTTACCATGGCAGCTAAACCAGAAGCGCATGCAGTAAACAGTAGTATCTCATAGGGCTAAAAATTGAAATGATTCAGGAAAGAAAAAAAAAGTTTTAATCCTAAGATAGCCAAACAAAGAAGCTAATACTTCATATGCTTGAAGCAACTGTTCACATCACATCTACATAAGTTGTTACTCTACTTAATTGTCCATATGAGAACACAAATAGTTACATCTGTCTAATAGTTTTGGCACCCCGAAAGTTTAGCACAAAAATTATATTATCACTAAGGTTCTTAATCTTAGCTGATATTTGCTGGGATTCCCAATAAATATCAGCAATATTCAGTCTGTAAAATGTAAAGATAGTTTAATCTAAGAATTGCGAAGTTAACTGTCTATCATTGATTTCACTGATGTTAGAAATTTGATGAAATGCATTTTATACACGTTAAAGTATCAGTAAAAACGAAGACCAGAAGAGGATGGCAAACCCCAAAAATGCATCCTGCTACATGCAATGCAGCTCATAATACAAAACGAATAAATTCATGGACAATATCTTCTAAACAGAAGAACTTAAAAAAAACTCAAAGCACATCTTCTTGAGACAAAATTTACTAATTTAGTACTCACAACAAGATCAATGGCACAAAAAGAAGCCATTGCTCCTCCCATGGAATGCCCCGTGACCATGATGGGAATATTGCCATACACTTCCCTGGTCTTTTGAATGCCATAGATAACTCCATCGCGCAATGTTGTGTTATGGTATGCAGAATAAAATCCACTATGCACCTACAAGAAGATAGAACACCAAAATTAATAGTGTTTGCAAGAAATTGGCATTTACATCATAAATACTTTAACCATGCTCACCTTTGCTTCAGGCATGCCTGGGTAGTCGAGATCAAGTTGTTTCCAAAACAAGTCCTCTATCCAATTCTGAATGCTGGGAAGATGGAGGAACAACATTATTTACATAAAAATAACAAAAAAAAACTATGTCAAATTCTGAATGCTGAGAATGCTGAGAGGATTTCATGTATCAATTTGAAAAATCTCACATCTTAGCACCTATCTAATTTTGCAGACATCAAATAACAAAATTTTCTATAGAATAAAAACTTCAAGAGCAGCTTTTAAAAGTAATCACTCACAAGAAGAGATATACAAGAACTACCTGTTCTCTTGAGTGCCTCTGAACACAACTACAACAGCATTCATATCACTAGCAAAACCAACATATGCCTGGTTCATTGAAATTACCAACATCAGTGTAAAAGAAGAGTCTATTAAAGGTTAAAAAAAAGATTAAGGATAGAAGAAACAACCTGTAAGCAATTTTTCACATCAACAATCAGTTCTATCACCTCAAACCCCTGAGTCACCAAATAAACTTAATCAATCATCCACACCAAGCTACAGATGAAGTTGACTAAACTTTAACGAAACCATCTCAGCTTTAATAAAAAATGCATAAGTGATGACGAAGAATACCTCTGTTAAGTCACCACATCTTTCACAGGTCCATGTAAATAATTGTGTCAGATCAGCAGAATAGACCTGTACAACAGCACCAAGTTCAAGTCCATAACAAATTAACAATTACTCCATATTACACTAGAAATCCCAGGTATCCACTGGTAAGAAAATCCAAAGCGGAGGATGATAAAGATAAGAAGGCAAATGAACTTACTGCTGAAGTATATTCCGCAAGAGTCTTGGCAAGAGTCGAGTTATATATGGGTGTGTGTTTGGTCTTGAGTTCTAAATCAAGAAAGCAGAACCAACATCAGAGCACCGGAATGCGTTCAATACATCAAACTTCAAACATAAATGGGTATAAAAATAGAGTAACTAAACTACAAATCCTTGCAGAGTATTATGAGATATGACAATGTATGCACAAGCATCTTCAGAATCGAAGTGTTATGCCATAACGGCATGAAACAGCAACATCAAACGGTCATAATATCCAATTACAAGTGAGCATTGATCCCCTAGCGATAATCGATTCCTGAACATAACACCCACATTCCCCAAGCAAATTTGGCGAAATTAACAGGCAAGGAGAGTTAGTTCGCACCACACAGGACTCCAACCGCAGGCAGAAACTATTCCAAGATGACATTCTCAATCTCACGGCAGGGTCAACAAGCCAACAACCAACCAAAAGAGGGCAAGAACCTACCTCTCCCGGAGCAAAGCACCAGCAGGCACATCAAAATCGCGGCCAGCAGCCACCCCCGCCGCTCCATCCCCTGAAACCGCAGCACAAGAATCCGCGAGCACGCCGAAGCAGAGCAAAAGCGTCCCCCGCCCCCGCGCGAGAACAGCGAATCTTGGCCAAATTCGGTGCAAGAACCGCGAACGCGCGCCTCACCCGGAGGCCGAAGCCGGCGAAATCTGCGCGAAAAGCTTCGCCCGATCGAGCAAGGGGTAAATGATTAGGGGGGGCACGTGGAATCGGACTTGGACGAAGTTATTCGCCGTTCTGTCAATCAGCGATAAATAATTCGAGTTCGACGAGTGCAAGGCAAGTGAAAAGGAAGAAAATTTAAGGGAATGGGGGATTAAATAACGATAACTTAAGGGAGCGGATTAAGGTAACACGGCACGGATAATTATGAAATTTATATAACATCCGAGCGGGTAGGTGTAAAACAACTAATTACGGTCACAGCCCAATAAAAGAACTAATTTGGGGGCCAGCTATGTACCAGAGCCCATGTGAGATAAATTTGCTGCAGGCCCTCTTATTGTAGGCGGCAGTGGACATTAGTTCTTCTGTGAACATATGGATGCTCCATCGCGAAGTCAGTGGGGGCAGGGCGAGCAAGCGCGCACTTCTGCCAATTTTGCATCCCCAACCCTGAATGAACGAGCGTGCTGCTTTCCATTCCCTGATTCCCAATCCGTCCGCCCCTGACACTCTCGATCCCCAATTCCCTCTCGCCCTCGTCCCAAATTGCTTGAGGCGATCATGGCTGCGCCGCTCTTCTAGCCCTTGAGCGCCTCTCCATCTCCTCCTTGTGCTCCGTGCGCCTCCGCCTCGCTCCCACCAGGGCTCCCCTCCCCCAAATCGAGTCTAAGGTTAAGGCATGTGGTACGCCTGGACAAACCAGTAATCCTGTGCGTCTCCACCCTTGAGCGTCACTCCCCGCGTGTTTCCACACCTTGGAGAAGAAGAACGCTTGCGCGGAGGCGCAATCCAAGTGGTCAACGACAGCACCTAGCGGTGGGCTACCTCTTGTGCCAAGCCCAAAGTGCCACACGAAGATGATCTGGGTTGTGTCCGGGAGCTCGAAGAATTGAGGAAAAGAGTACTACAAATGCCCTAGAAACAACGGTGTAAGAAACTCTCTTATATCTTGATTTTGATGTTGAAATTTGGTTTTTGTATTGCCTGGCGGTTGCATTTTATGCATTTTCATGATGAAATTGGGAGCTTTGTTTTGGTCTAGATGTATTCCAGGGGGTGTGACACTTTCATGTGGAAAGACCAAGACATGAGCAATTTGAGTGGGACGCATCTGGTGGAATAGAAGAGAAGAGATGATTCTCCTGTGAAGTTGAGCAATGGAAAGGAAATAGTTTTCCAAACCGACCACCATGTATTGGAACATTTTAGCTATGATGAAAACCTCATTGGATCAGATCAACAAGTCAATCAAGAAATCTATTGCTGCAGATGAAAAGTTAAAAATGATTGTTGTTGCATTATTATTCTTGCTGGTAGGAATTTGCATTGGGAAGATTGGCAACTGAGTTTGTAATTTTGTTATGTAGTATTCTTATGTAATGTAATCTAAAATGTTTGGCAACTGACATGGGGATATTGGCAATCTGTGTTGCTGTAATATGAAATGTTGTCTCAATTATGTATTGAAATGTTGTCTCAATTGTACTCGAAAGTTGTCTCAATTATGCCTGAAAGTTGTCTCAATTGTCAGAATCTGAAATATGAATTCTGAAATCTCAAAGCTGAAATATGAAATGATGTCTGAAAAGGTGGTAGAAAGCAACCAGAGAAGAGTTGAAATTTGAAATATGATATCTGGATTCTGCATTGTCGATTCTGGACTCTGAAAATCTTAAAATGTGGATTGTGCATTGTGCATTGTGCATTGTGCATTGTGGATTCCGGATTCTGGACTCTGAAAGTTGGCATTCTGAAATACGAAAGCTGCATTCTGGATTCTAAAAATGTTGTTCACAAATCTAGAATCTGGATTCTGCATTGTGGATTATGGACTCACAAATTGATGTATGGATTCTGGATACATTGTGGATTATGAATTCTTGTAGAAACAATATGGAGGCCGAATTGTGGATGTTTGTGGATTATGTCCAGAATTTCAGTGGAGTTGTAACCTCATTTTAGATAGCATTTGTACAACATTTTGGACAGCAGTCAGACAAAATATTTGTTGCATTTCAGACAACATTTACGCCAAATTTACATAGCATTTCAGACAACAATTCAGACCACACTTCAGTACTTAATTCAGACAGAATTCATATTGCATTTCAATACAGAATTCAGAGATGACAGCAGATTCATTACTGCATTGCATATTATAACATATTACATTATGAAGAATCTAGACCCGCTATTATGAGTTAATGGAGTATTTTGTTGATTAATGACAAATTCATATGTGAGACTAACACTTTTATTGATATACCTATTGTATAGTCTTATTTGGATGAAAAGGTGAAAATCAAAGAGGTATGCATTTGACATCAAATTCTTATATCTTGTTGCATTCCTCAAATCCAAAATATAGGTTGAACTACACCAAAAGTCTAACTTGAATATGTACATATGTTTTTTTACACATTTATGTATGCACACATTTAGGGGGAGTTCACTCTATGTTTTGTGGTTTCATTAGTATTGATCCATATTTCTTTGTCTATATATACTTGGGATCTCTACTTTGAAATATACCATTGAGTATATAAAACTTGTGTAGTTCATATATACTCATATGTCCTTATATTTAATTATTTGGTATTGTGATGGTTGTCATCAATTACCAAAGAGGGAAAGATTGAAGTATCTTGACCCACCATTATGAGTTAATGGTATGTTGTGGTAATTAATGACAATCACATTGTGAAATTAATATTTTCTATGAGTTGGTGAAATAGGTTGAGTTCCATGATGACGATGACTTGGGATGACATCATGAGTTGATTGTCATCAAGTCAAGTAAAGGATGCATCATGTGTTGATACATATTAAGATCTCGAAGAGAAGATGATCATGGGTTGAACATCAAGTCAAGAGAAGACACATCATGTATTGATGGAGGGCATGTGAAGAAGATCATTATGTGTTGATGATATTCAAGTCAAGATTCGGGATGAAGGATGTTATCATGTGTTGATGGACATTAAGAGAAGATCCTGAAGTGAAGAAGATCATCATGCGTTGATGATATTCATGTCAAGAACCAGGACTTGAAGTGAAGATGTGCGTCATCAAGCTTCAAAAGAATGTGCAAGGCAAATGTATGAATAGATAGGGCTAGGAATGTGTTCTTAGTCTTTTACCTGTCTCGGTGTTTGGTTGGGAGACCGAAATACTAGTATAGATTGTCATACTATTAAGAGGGATCTTGCCTAGTAGCTTGAGTCTCATCATGTGTTGATAGTTCAATCTCGCTTGCTCTAGCTCACCATGGCATGATGCTAGTATTTGCAAATGTGTTTTACAAATAGTCGAGGTTTATATGTTTAATCCTTGTAGCATGTGACTAACTTTGCAAATGTGTTTTGCAAATGGTTGAAGTCCATATACCTACTCCTTGTTGCATGATCTAAGTTTACAAATGTGTTTTGTAATTTGTTAGGGTTCATGCATTGCTTTGATTTGATTTGAGCTCTGAAAAACTGCTTTGAAAAACGGTATGACCGCTGTTGATAAGCGGTACTACCGCAAGTCGGTAATACCCATATTTGTTTGGCGGTATGTATTTTTCAGAGAGTATGTTTTTCAGATATTTTGAATCTCTCTGATAATCAGAACGACCGCATTTGAACCGCGGTACTAACGCAGGTCGGTAGTACCAAAAAATGTATGACGATACGTAAAATACAGAGAGTGTGTTTTCAAGTGGTTTGATACTCTCTGAAAATCGGAATGGCCGCACTTGAGTTGCGGTACTACCGCAAGTAGGTAGTATCGATATTTATATGGTGGTACATATATTACAGAGAGCGTGTTTTTGAGAGTTTTGATCTCCCTTGAATCGGTATGACCTCATTCTCTTGAGCGGTACTACCGGAGTGCGGTAGTACCGATATTTACATGGCGGACTGAGTTTTCCAGAGAAGATGTTTATGAGAATTCTTGAGCTATGAAAAACGGTAGCTTCGTTCTAGCCGAGTGGTACGACCGCGATGCGGTAGTATCGATTTTTAGTTGGTGGTAGTATCACAACTTTATGTGTAACGGCTAGTTTAGAGCATTAAATACACAATAGTCGATCGTTGAATCTCGACTGCGGTAGTACCGGTCCTGAACGGCGGCACTACTGGAAATCCTGATTTGTTCAAGATGTTTGTTCCAACATCTAGTTTTGTGGTGAGGGCTATAAATACCCCTTTGGTCAGTTGTGAAACAACCTTTGATACTTCATTTTATTGAGCTAGTATGAGCTTCTCCTCTTAATTGTGCATGTGTTGCACCTTGTGAGCAAGGAGAGAGGTCTCTAGTTACATGTGTTGCATCTAGAGTTAGATTTCGTATCCACTTGAGCTTGTGCACTTGTTGCACGTGGTGAGAGTCAAGCAAGGGTCTTGACTTATTACTCTTGGTGTTTGCCGACTCCTAGACGGCGTTGGAGGCGTCGTGTCCGGTGATCTCTTTAAAGAAGATTGTGAAGAGGTCCGACGTGTTGTGAAGGTTGGAGCTCACCTACCGGAGTGGGAAAGAGCTACCACTAGTGGAATTGAGGTGTTTGGCTTAATTTGTGGAGCCCGTCCAATTAGTTTGGGCTTACCTCATTGTGGATTAGGGGAGACCGGCAAGCCTCCGAACACCGCGGTAAAAAGCCCTTGTGTCTTTGTGGTTCGCTCTCTAGTGATTTATCTTGTGCAATTTATATTCTTAGAATTAAATTACTTTTATGTTTTTGTATATTTTCTATCATTGACATAGTCTTATATTGTTGGTGTACTTAATGAGACTAGTTGTTTTACGTCTTAATTGTGCAAAACCGATTTGACTTACTCTTTCTCATTAGAAATTAGTTTTAGCCGAAAGATTTTTAAAACCGCCTATTCACCACCCTCTAGTTGGCCTCCTCGATCTTACACACTATTGCAGTGCAGATTACATTAGATTCACATTGCAAAACTCCAATATTACAGCAGAATTCAGATTGCATTGCAGATCACTTCATTACTGCATTGCAGTCACCTGGTTTGCAGATCATTACAGATCACTTGACTTCATTACTGCAAGCAGAATATAGCACTGCAGTCACCTAGTTTGCCTACCCATTGAAATTCTGGACATAATTTGAGTTAGTATGTAATAAGAGGAATCACAAGTGAAGTGAAAGAAATTAAAATGCTACATTACATTATCATTTCGCTTGTTTCCTTAAAGGGAAGTTGCGGCTACCATGGGTGTTTATCTCATTGCAAGTCCTGCACATACGATCTACCTTTCCCATCAACTTCTTCTGTTTGCTCTTCTCAGACCGATTCCTCTTGCATTTCCCTCTAGTGAGATTGTCGGTTGGCAGCAATATATTGATGTCATGAGGGATGCCCCACCCAAGATATGTTTCAACCTCCTCCACTCTACTTTGTGGTCGAGTAGTAATTTCTTGGTTTATGTCATGCATAAACTTTTTAAGTTTCCCTCTCGCATTCTGCATGTACGGTAGTGAAGGTGTAGCTCGATGTATCAATTCTTCCAAGTCCTTGCATATCTCTGAAGCCAACTTTTTAATTTCTTCCTCTGTGGGATCTTTTGGTTTTTCCCCAAGAACATTGCCATTCTCATTGAACACAACCTTCCTATTGCAATTTGTAGTCCACCTTTTCAAAACATAATGACTTGGAAGTTCATTCAGCAATGCATCTCGTAACACAAGTATAATGTGACGGCAAAGAATTCCATGAGTGCCAAACAACATACAAGAACAGTGGGCAATGATGGTGTTAGTGTCATAGGTGACTTTTATTTCCTTCTTGCCATCCTCATTGACCATTGTTACTTTAAGGACACATACTTGCACTGTGCTCTCAACAACACAGTTGTCCTTGGCCGCAATAACCTCATTCTGAAATTTAGCGAACACCATATGTGTGAACACTTCACTGCTATGCAGCTCTATTGCCTATGGTGTCTTCAACTAAGGGTTAGTGTGAAAGGTGGCATAGTCTTCTCTTAGCTCCTTTTGCCTTTGTTCATCCACTGCAGTGTCGAACTAGATCCAGATCTCAACCAAAGCATGTTTGTAACCAACAAAATGATTAAAAAAGACTTGGCGCTTCCAGACGTTGAAGTTGTTCTAAGAATTCCTGCTAAGGGTACGTCCATAAAGTAGGCTGGTATCCAAGATGCCCAAATACTATACCGACCAAAGTGATCCACTCATTATCTTCCAAACCGAACTCAGAAATAATAGTTGCCCACTGTGACTCAAATTCTTCTAGAGTTTATGAGGGATACACACATGAATAATTGACACGACTATAAAACATTTGGTTATCCCTCAAATCTGGCCTTATCTTAGTTTTAAGTTTGTTCATTATGTGCCACATGCATAACCTATGTGTGCTAGTTGGGAAGACATGCTCAATTGCCTTTTTCATGGCCGCATCTTCGCCAGTTATTGTAAGTCTAGGTGCAACACCTCCCATACATCTTAAGAAAGTACAGAACAACCATTTGAAAGTTTTAATCGTTTGATTGAGCAGCAAATTAGCCCCAAATAGAACACATCCCCCACGGTTATTCACTCCCATGAACGGTGCAAATATCATGTCGTATTGGTTTATATTATATGTCATATCGAATGAGAGCATCTCGCCAAAATGAACATAATTCTTCCTACAGGTTGCATCCGCCCAAAGCACATGTACCAACATACCCTTGTCATCAATAACATAGTCAAAATAAAATGATGCATTATTCTCGTTCTTTCTAACTAGATTATCAAGGAACATTTGAGCATCTGATGACTTTATACTCTCTCTCAAAGTAAAATGATAATTTTGCAAGTCCTCATTGTGCATCCTACATTCTGAAATCCAGCTTCACTTACATGAAGATATCCAAATGCCCCGGAAGTCCCAATGCTAGCCTGATGGCATGCAAACAGTGTATTCTTAGCCTTCTCATTCACTTGTCTATTAGAACGTATCAAGTGCTACTTACTAGATGAGACAAAACTATGGTTATGCACTTCTACAAATGTCTCTAATTTGAACTTATTGTCCTTAATCCGTTTTATACCAAACATTGCCTCACAACCGCACCTACTAAATTTAGACTCATATGTCCTCTTCACTTTGACCTCCACCTTGTCCTAACCTCTTTCTTCCTTCCATCTACGTCATTGGGTATTGTACCCTTCTGAAGATACTCATAAATAGGATTCATCCAGGTATCCTCGTATTCCAAAAGGGTCGTCTCAATAGGAGATGTCTCTGGTGTTTCGACTAGAGACAACTGAGAGCTGTTCTGTAACATCCCAATTTTTTGGGCTTTTAAAAATCTTTTATTAGTTAGTAGTTGCAAAATTCGAAATTTGGATTTTATTTGGATTTTTAATTAAAGCTTAATATGTACTTTTAGCATCAAAACAATTTAATGTGATTAATCCCAACACCAACAATTATCAAAACTATTTTATTTGGATTCTATGTGCTTGGATATATTTTCTAGAATTTTCCTGAGTTCATTTACTATTTGGATTTTGTAGTATTTTTTAAAAAGAAAAACTAATTAAAATCTCAAAAACAGTAATGGGTCGAAACCTAGCCCTATTCCCACCTCAACCCAACATTGTGCGGCCCAGCTCGCACTGCGCGCACGCCGCTCCGACTGACATGCAGGTTCCGCATGTCAGCCTCTTCTCTCTCCCTACGCGCCGCTTCGTCTCGCTGACAAGTGGGTCCCGCCACCGCATCGTCCTCCTCACGCTCGTCTTCCCCGCATAGCCGACGCGTCGTCTGCCATTACTAAGCTCGAAGCTCCGAACAGCAACGGGAATTTTCCACCTAAATCGCCCCGTATTTTTGCGTTAAATCTTATCCCTTATCTTCCCGCATCCGAATCCGACCGAATCAAATCTCCAATCGGTTTCTATCTCGGATTTCGAAGTTGTTTTCGTATTCAAAATGGACTCAATTTGGGGATTCCTTTTCCGCGCGTCAAGCTCCTATAAATAGCTCCCGAGGTTCGTCAGCGCCTCGAACCTACAACCCACACCCTCATCGCCCTGAGAGCCCTAGCGCCGCCACAATCGGAGTTTTAGGTTTTCGGTTGAAGCTTTTCATTTTTCGAATTGTGCCGCCGTCGTCGCCGCCTTGTCAACGTCGACTGCACCACCGAGTCCGTCGTCTCCCGGGCTACCCAGTGCACCCTTCCCCGCTGCAGGAGCGTCGCCAGAACCTTCGTCCGACAACTGCTGCAGCTCCCTCACCGCTCCGACCTCGCCGTCGTCCATCACCGTCGACCTCAGCCGCCCGTAAGTGCACCACCGAGTTCGTAATAGCCTTAGCTATCTGCTGGTACCACTCACCTGGTGAGTGGCGTCGTTCGCCGTCGACCATTGGAACCCGAGCGCCGCCGCCTCGCCTAGTCCACGTGAGCCGCCAGCTCAGCGCTAGCGCCCGCGTGTCACGTGCGTGGTGTCGTGTCAGCGTCCACGTGTGTGCATGCGTGGCACGATCCAACCAGCGCCGATCCAGTCGCTCGGTGAACTTGATTCACTGTGAGCCGAGTCGCTGCCATGTGGGTCCCATTGTTAGATCTACTGTTTCGTGAACCCATGGACCCGATCTATGGACTGTGGGCCCCACCTGTCAGTCTCTCAGCCATTTTCCCGGGATTTATTTTAATTTCGCAAATCTTAGGGCTTACGTCAACTGACGTCATAATTCGGATTATTCTTTACAAAAATAATTTGAAAATTCCAGAAATTCCAATTTAGGCTATTTTCTTGAGTTTTGATCTTCCAAAGCCCATATCTTCTTCATCCAACTCCGATTGAGCCCATTCAAATTCCTAAATTCATCTAAATTCAAGATATATTTATTTATAATATTTATTTAATTTTTGGAGTTTGTTTTGTCTCTTTTATTTATTTATTTTGTTTGCGAGTAGACGTTAATTCTTTGGGGACTTTTAAAAAAAGGAGTACACTAAGGTCAAGACCAATACCTATACCTATTCTGTTGGACCGAAAAGGCGACTAGAGGGGGGGTGAATAGGAGCACGCTCACTTTTTCACAAAATATGAATTCAACACAATTTCACTCCAATAGCTATGATGAAGCTATGAAGATCAATATATCGATCTGTGGAAGACTAGTATTGAATCCAATTAAACCCCTAAGCAATGCGACAAAAATCGTGAAGAATCAAATCTTAACGAGTGGCGGTCGATCATTTATATCTGGCGGTCCGACCGCACCAAAATCGATCGACCTACGGTGTGGGGCGGTCGGACCGGCACCAAAATCGGTCGACCTCGGTGTGGGGCGGTCCGACCGTGAGCTCGAGCAATAAAAAACAACCAGATGACGAAGTTGCAATTAGGTCTAACTTTTGATTCTCAACTCCAAACTTCACGAAACTTTGCACACACCTTCTCTATGATATTAAGGACCTATTCCAATCAACAATTATGATAATTCTTGGACGAACAAATATCTTTTACGATCTGATTGAAGAAGGGTGCAAAAGCCGCAAAAGTGAAAACTAGATCCAATCGCTTGCTCGTGGGTGATTGATGATCAAATTGATCCTAGATGGGTTCCCACACATCACGACAAGCTAATCCACGTGAAAGAATCAATCAAAACTCGTGGATCAAAGAAAACCCTAAAATCACGAAATTGAAAGCAAGAACGAAAAGAGACTTATCTCAAGCAAACCTTGCATTGATTAAGAACGTGATCGTCGCTGGATTACACCCACGCCATCATGGATCGCTGGTCAATCCAAGATCACGAAATTCTCCTCAAACCATAAAGAGCCCCACCTCCACCTCAACTCCCTAAGCCAATTAGGGTTTTGCAACAAAAGAGGCGAGAGAGAGAGCTTGGTGGTGCGGCCACCACCTCCCCTATTTATAGTGGAGGCCTAGACTCCTAGGGTTTGACTCCATTGGGCTCCCGTTAAGGCCCACTAACAAACGGGTCACATACGCACGCTTCGCAAAGCGCCGTCTTTAACCTTTTGACCTAAACCGCTTCACCATGCGTCATGGATTTGCTAATAGGTCACCATTGTCCATCTTGTGTCACGCTTGAGTCGTTGACCTCACCCGGCATCGTCGATCGTTCTGGACCTCAACTCTTCAAGTCTAGTCCCGATTCTCCTCGCCGTTGACCGTCGTTGACCACCAAGCAACCTGCACAACCATAGACAAGCAAACACGAATTCGGGAACAAGTTCTTCACAACTTGACCCATGTTAGTCAAAACATGCATCATGCAAATCATATGCCATGAAACCAATGACTTTGACCTAACAAAACAACATCGCCACAAAGTTGGCCGACGTTCAAGTAGAAACCGGTCTGACCGCTCGGGTGAGCGGTCGGACCGCCCATGGCGGTCGGACCGCTCCACAATGGCGGTCGGACCATATATGGCTTGGCCGGACCGCTCCTCGTGAGCGGTCGGACCGCCTTTAGACTTAGCCAAATTCAAGCTCCCAAATTCAAACCTTCGAAACTTTAAACCAATAGAACTTTTATCGAGACTCCAAAATCATGAGACCAAGTGCATTGGGATCCCTCACTTGCCTACAACACCTATTTTTGGCCCACTCGTTTTGACCACTTTGGTCACCGCCGTCCGATCACAAGATTGGCCGGTCCGACCGATTTGGGACCGGCTCGGACCAGCGGCAAGGACCGGTCGGACCGCCCGAGCGATAAGCTCAGTAACTTTGTCGAAAACGCGTGAAACGACAAACCGTAAACGCCATTGCCAATTGTCACATCATCCTAAGATCTGGAGCATATCCCCATGAAATCCACATATTCCAAGGCAAGTTATACCTTTGATCATATTGAACCCAGTTTTTAAAATACATTGTTTCAAATTATTGCATTCTATTTCAAGTATTTATTTAAATGCTTTTGGGTTTAGTTATTAATCCAATTTGTTACAACCACCTTGTCTATTGCTATGCCATGATCTTTTGTCACCCTAGGTTGGTTCATTATTAGTTGGTATTATCGTAGCACCAACGCGGGTGGGTTAGATACGAGTAGATTGCTTGCCATGCTATGAGTCATCATCTCATATGAGTTGCAAATATAAACTTGATTAGGTGATTATGGAACTGTGTGATAAAATTATATGCGTTGTGTGCTATTACTCGTTGATGGTATGTGTTGCACTTAACCAACAGAGTGGTAAAAGATTTATACTAAGGCAAGTGGTGAAAACTATGTGATATGGTGGAAACTGTGTGAATGAGAATATTGGTCTGTGTTACATTTAGTTAGAAATTAGAAGTCTTGCCTTGATCAATTAAGGACTTAACTTCGTGCGTCATTGAACTGGGCCTTACTGTACGACCACATGCCTGGTATGGGACGGACCTAACTTAGTAAGTTATGGAGTCTTGACATTGACAACTCGGGTTGTAGGTTAAGCTGTGTGATGGGCTGGAGATGTGATTATCACATCGTGGGACGATTCGCCGCATCTGTGTCCAACGGTGTGTGTCGTGTCAAGCGCTTTGTGTATCGATTGGACGGCGGTAAAGCACATAGGGAGTGTCAATGCTTGAGACGAAGTTTCCAAAAGGTTTTGTTGTGACCAGCTCTGATCCAGTTGATTACATCTTGTGGGTAAAGTGTACAACCTCTACAGAGTGTTAAACAATCTATTTGAATAGCTACGTCCGCGGTCATAGACATGCTCGTGAATTTCACACAAGGGGTAGATTTTCATAAAATATTTAGGAATGGAGCTGTGTGATCTAAGTCGTATGGCTGTGTGAATAACTTATTTAGACTGTGTGTCCTTTGTGAAAACAAATATTAAACTATTATTGTTTACTTGTTTTAATATTGTTCTCAATCTATTATTCATATTCAAGTGCAAATGTTGCCTTATGCAAAATAACCACAAAAGCCATTCCTTTGGAATAAGCCATCATCTATAAATTGCATTATGTGGTATGATTTACGAGTACGGTTGTGTACTCATGCTTGCTATAATCAATCAACAAAAGTAGAGGAGCCTTCGCCTGCATTTGAGGAGTTCTACGATGGTGCTGATCGTTAGGGTCTTGATCCCAGTCGGTTTCCTGTGGTGAATTGATGGGATTCCGCTGGAGTTAAACTTTGTTCCGCTGCTGCTATTTTATTTATTGCCAGCCCTGCGAGGCTTAATAAATGTAAACTCGATCATAAGGTCAAAACTATTATTTTCTATTCAAATTAGTCGTTTATTCTATTAATCGTCTTGTGTGGATTGATATCCATCTATGTTGATACTATATTCACTAGCGTGATCTTGGACTAGTGCAGAATACACAGAGGGTCCAGAATTGCATTTTTGTGTCCCGACTTGTTCCAAAAATACTCCTTTTGGTACTTGTGATCAAGAAGAAGTCATTCAAGCCAACTGGTCAACGAGGAAATTATCCTTTCGAGGGATATATTGTACCTCAAAATCGAAAAAATGCTTTTCAAACTTCCTTACTTCTGGTAAGTACCGAGACATGGTTGGATTAGAGCACTGGTACTCTTTTTCGACCTAATTCACAACTAGTTGAGAGTCCTCTCACGAGTAGTCGTCGGATCCCGAGCCCTTTCGCTGCCCGTATGCCAGCCAACAAACCTTTGTATTCCGCCATGTTGCTAGTGGCAGGGAGGTTTAATTGAATAGCATACTTTAAGGTTTCTCTTGTAGGAGATTCCAGGACCACCCCAGCCCTGAGCCACTTAGCGTAAGTGACCCATCAAAGTATATTGTCCACTGGTCGTGGGATTCATATTGGGGATCCTGAATAGGTTCAGGATTTATCCATTCGGTGATAAAGTTAGCCAAGATATGGGATTTAATGGCCGTTCGAGAAACGAAATAGAGATCCAAATCCCCAAGTTCAACCGACCATTTTCCATGCGTCCCGCTGCTTCCAAATTCTAGAGGACCACTCCTAAGGAAAACTCAGACGACACAATTATCTTGTATGCCTGAAAATAATATATCAGTTTCCTCAAAGGTATAAGCATGGCATATAACAGTTTGTGAACATAAGGGCATCGCTCCTTAGGCCCGTGTAAAACTTCACTTACGTAGTAAACTAGTCGTTGAACGTTTTTAGTTCGGCAACCAGCACTGTGCTCACTGCCTGTGGTGTGACAGCTAGATATATTAAGAGCGTCTCTTCTGGTTTTGGAGAAACCAGAACAGGAGCACTCATAAGATACCTCTTGACATCCTCGAAGGCTTTGTTTGCCTCCTCTGACCATTCGAAGCCCTCATGTTTCCTTACAAGTTTAAAGAAAGGAAATTATTTTTCTCTCAGTCGTGCGATGAAAAGACTTCAAGCTGTCATGCATCCTGTGAGTTTCCGGACTTCTTTCTTCGAGGTAGGAGGACACATTTATTCAATACCCTTTATCTTTTCAGGATTTGCTTTGATTCCTCGTGCGGAAATAAGGAATCCAAGCAATTTTTCTGAAGAGAGTCCAAACACACACTTCTCAGGATTGAGTTTCAAATGGTGCTTTCTGAGGTTGTTGAATATTTCCTGCAGATCAAAAATATTTGTCGCCCGGTAGAAGCTTAGGAAGAGTTTGTGGATAGCTCATAGTCCAGGATCTTCTTCACTAAGATATACCTTTAATCAACTTCTGGTCGAAGCTTAGGATGAGTTTGTGGATGGCTCCTAGTCCAGGATCTTGTCACTAAGTTAAACCATTAGTCAACTTCCATATTCATTGCAAATGAAAAACTGGTGAAAAATGAGTGTTTGAGAAATTTGAGCAAAAGGATTCATTTCAAGACCTGTTTGTCTCTTAATGTGGTTATTGTTAGCTTTTTGACCTCACATTGACATTTTCACATGGCCAGTATCATTTTAGGATTCCTGTTGATGAACTTGCTAAATTTGAAGCTTTGCTTAAATTGATCAAATTCATTGGTTTATATTGAGCCTTCGAGCTTAGCTTTAATATATATGTCTTATCATGATCTTGCTAAAAAATGAAGCCACTCCATTTCATTTCATGCATACTCCTTCTTATGCTTCTTTCTCCATTCTGCATTTGTTATCTCCGGACGAGAGAAAGATGTGATTCCTTGATGACTCCATTGTCAAAGGGGGAGAAGATATAAAAATGTTAAAATGGGGTAGAAAATAGGAGAATTTGAAACTTTTTGAAATCTGAGGATCATAGTGAGGGGAGCATTTGAATTGCATTCTTATCGTCTTATTGCCTTTCTGAACTTGAATTGTATTTCTTAATCCTCACGATGATCAAAGGCCGATTTAACAATTATTCTTTCATATGGACCTTAAATGAGATTTTTGACTCCTTTCTGGAATTTAAAGATTTTATGCTTTCTTTTGCCTTATCTCACTTGTCTATGCTATTCTGATGCCAGCTTGGTCATTTCCATTGCTTTCTCATGCTTATGGACCAAGTTGTGCCTTTATGCGAAAACGAAAGTATTTTACTTTTCAAACCTTAAATATTACATTTTTGGAAAATTATCATTGTGTGCATCACGGGGGAGATTGTGGATATCATGGGGATATGCTCATGATCTTAGGATGATATTACAATTGGTAATGTCGTTAAAGGTTTGTCGATTCACACATTTTTCGCAGCGTTTGATTCTGTCGAGGCGGTGGCGATCGACCGCCAAGCAATGGTCGATCGCCAAAGGCGGTCCAACCGGCCACCCCTGGTGGTCGGACCGACCAGTGGTAGTCTGACCGGCCATGGCGGCGGTCGGACATGCCAAATGCAAAAAGAGGATTTTGGAGTTGGGCCAAAATAGAGGGTGTAGGCAAGAGAGGAGATCATACTACACTTGGTCTCATATTCTACTTGTTTCCGAATTCGATTTGCTTATCTATTGTTGTGTAGGTTGCTTTGTGGTCAACGACGGTCAACGACGAGGATGATCAGGACTAGGCGATGAAGACAACGCTTTAAAATCGTGCGTGTGTGACCCATTTGTGTTGGGCCTTAACGGGAGCCTATTTGGGTAAATCTTCTGGAAAGTCTAAGCCTCCATTACAAATAGAGGAGGGAGGTGGCTGCACCCCCTTCAACCCTTTCATTGTGTTTGAAATCCTAGTTTTGCTTAGGGAGAGGATCAGTGGAGGTTAGGGTTCTAGAGAGTTTTGATTTAATTTCATGCTCTTGGATTGAGCTTTGTCCTCCATTGATGAAGTGGCTGTAAACCCAAACCATATCAAATAAATCCAAGGAAAGTTTGCTTAAAGATGTGTTTCTTTGCTTTCCTTATATCTATTTGGTGATTTTGAGTCTTTCTTTGATCCGCGAGTTTTTACTTGATTTCTTCACATGATCTAGCTTGCTGTGATATGTGGGAACACATCTAGGATCATCTTGATCATCAATCACCCACGAGCAAGTCTCTAGATCATATTTCGTATTTGACTCAGTTTTGGAGCACTCTTCGTTAAAACGGAAAAAAGGTCGTAACTTTTCTAAGGATCTTCATGATCTTCTATTGGAATAGGTTCCTGACATCCTAGAGAAGGTGTGTTCCAAGTTTCATCAAGTTTGGAGTTGCAGATCAAAAGTTAGACCTATTTACAACTTCATTTTTTGGGCTGATTTCACTGTTCATTAGGCTGGTGGTCAGACCGCCATTAACATAGAGGTCCGACCGCCCAAGGACCGGTCAGACCACCATTGACATAAAGGTCCGACCACCCAACACTTTGAAATTGAGTTTTTGATTGATTTTGGTTATTTTGCTTCGGGGGTTAGATTGGATTCAATACTAGTCTTCCGCTGTACTGGTATATTGATCTTCATAGCTTCCATAGCTATTGGAGTGAAATTTGTGTTGAATTCGATCTTGGTTTAAAAAGAGAGCGTGCTCATATTCACCCCCCTCTAATCGTGTTTTCGGTCCAATAATTTTTTAAAACCAAATGGCATTTTGACATAGCAAAATATTCTTAATGGTATAATAAATAAAATCTTTTTTTATCTTATAAACACATACTAATATGATGATAACAAGAATATGCATCTAGGAAACTCAATATTTCGCAACCAGCGGTAGAGTCAACCAACTGAACAATACGAGGAATAGGAAAATCATCTTTTAGACAACCTTTATTGAGATCAGTAAAGTCTACACACATACGCCACTTATCGTTAGATTTTCTAACCATTACAGGGTTAGCCAACCACTCTGGGTGGTCGACTTCTCTTATAAAGCTTACTTTAAGTAGCCTGCCCAATTCTGATTTGATAGTATCTCGTTGATCAGGTGCAAATCTATGTATTTTTTGTTTTACGGGTTTCTTGTCAGACCGTAGAGCTAGCATGTATTCGATTACCTCCCTGGGGATTCCGGGCATGTCGGATGCTTGCCACACGAAGACATATGCGTTAGCTCAGAGGAAGGTGACGAGGACGTCTTCCTATTTAGGGTTGGAAGTAGCCCCAATGCGAATAGTCTTTGAAGTCTCCTTTGGGTTCAGTAGAACTTCTTTAACTTGATCGTTCGGCTTTGTTGCTGCTTTGGCTTCGACTGCTTGGTCAAAGGTCGACTCTTGCTTGCTTCTCGAGTTGGTATCTGGTCAACCATCTCGATGGATTTTCGATCGCATGTAAGCGCCATCTTTTGATCATAGCGGATTGTGATTACTCTTTTGAGACCTAACATCTTAAGACATTGATAACTATAATGAGCAGCCATTAGAAATCGTGCCAAAGTTGGTCATTCGAGTATGGCATTGTATGTCGTGTCAAAAGAATTTTTTTTCTATCCTGAAGTTGTTTGGAGAACCAAACGTTACAGGGGAGAAACTTAGCCAATAGGTTTGGCCGAAGACCCTTGTACGATCCCATTAAATGCGTATCGTACATATTTTACCTTGGTCCTAGGTACTTGCATCTCATCCAGGGCACATGGAAATAATATGTTTAATGAACTCCTACCATCAACTAACACACGATTTACTCAATAGTTGTTGATGGTGGGCTCGACCACGATCAGGAATAGACCTGGTCGAGTATAAGGGATCGAATAATCACCTTTCTCGAAAGAGATGGTGACCTCCGACCACTTTGGTAATTTGTTGACAAGAGGAGGGTTAATGGAGTTTACCTCACGCTCGAGAGCCTTGAGCTATCATTTTGACTCGTATGTCGAAGATCCTCCATAGATTTGATGAATGATGTGCTTTGGATCCTGAAATGGCATCACATCATCATCGTCCAACTACTTTCGACCACTTGTTTGCCCTACCTCCTCGAGTGTAGGAAGTGGTCTTTTGTCGGTGTAGTAGTCCTCGAGTTTTCGTTGGAAAATTCAGCAGTTGCGAAGGTCGTGTCCTTCCTTTTTATGGAAAGAGCACCACCTAGGATTGTCATTCTTCTGTTCGGGGCGTTTGCCTTTACCCAGGTTGGAGGATAGCTTGGAGCCTCGAGGCACTTTATCGCTTATGGTTAAGACTTCCTTGGAGCTATTGACTTGAGGCTTTTGGCCTTTGGCCTTGCTCTTGGACTTCTTGTCCTTTTTATCCTTCTTCTGCCTACTTCTTGAGTATCTTTATCATCTCGATCGATGGTTCTATTCCACTCAACTGCTTCTGCAGCAGTTGCATATCGGTCGGCCATCTCAAAAAGGTTGACAATAGTAGCCAGAGGATTTAAAGCGATGTCCTCTATGATCCTTCTATTGCGGACTCCCTGGATAAATGCTCTGATAACAAAAGAATCAGAAACCTCAGGTATGGAGTTGCGAACCTGACTGAAACGCCTGATGAACTGGCGCAAGGTCTCATGGGTGTTTTGTCCCATCCTGTGCAGGTCATCCTACTTTTTGGGACGGTTGTAAGTACCCTGGAAATTGGGCAGTAGTAGATCACAGAGATGTTGCCACGAATATATCGACTCCTGTGGTTGATGTAACAACCACAACCGAGGAGATCCTTCGAGCATAGTAGGAAGGTAATTCGCCATGACGTGCTCTCCTCCTCCTGTTGCTCAAACAGTGGTTGTATAGATATGAATAAATTCGATGAGATTTTGTCACCCACCAAACTTCTTCATGTTCACTAGTCGAAACCGCGACAGCTAGCAAACTGCTCGAAGGTTAGGCGAGAACACCCAACATACATTAATAATATCATGACACCTTCTTTGCAGGAAAGAAGGGTTGATATCCCTAGGTGATCAAACTCGACGATACCCAGTGGCAGGTGAACCTAACCTATGATAGGTCTTAGTCATACTTGGGTAATACTCCTTGTATTCCATCTTTGCAGATTCCTAGGTAGTAGTAGTGAACTATCACCTCCCTTAGGAGCTTGTTGATCACCTGATGTTTGAAGAACTCTTCTCCTCGAGAGTTGTGGTTAGGGGAGCGATCGGACCTGTTGTCGTGTTGTTATCCACGAGGAGAGTTATTCGAATGACTCATGTTCGATGAAGTCATTCCGGTATGACTACCAGAACGATGTCAGTGAGTTTTCTCAAGTCTGACCATTGCGCCCCAAAACCTTCGTGCGATCTCTTCAGCGAAGAGGTCATTGTAACACCCTAGCTATGTGAAAGCCAAGATGTTACCTAAACTCTCTACCACGAATAAACGATTTGAATAATTTCTAACACCATAACAATAAAAAGCAAACTAAGTTCTATTCAAAATGGATTTAACATAATAAACAACCAAATTTCAGCAATAAACAAATGACATATGAGTTCGAACATGATACTCTGTTCGAAAGAAAACTATTAAGACTATAACTGGAGAGCATGAATCTATAACTCATATAACCTAAGCATAACAATATCCAATAACGATTAACAAAAGAGTTATTTGTTATTACAGTTCAAACTCCTAAATGCGGGATAATAACAAATTATTTATTCCAAAGGTGTGTGCAACCATGTGTCTACTCCCTCCCATAAATGTCGTCATCATGGTTCACCTAAAAACAAGAAACACAGCAAGGGTGAGTCCATGACTCAGCAAGTACAAAAGAATACTTTTAACAGAAATAGTCATAATTCATCAAACATACAATGGAACCCAAATATGAGGTAATAGAAATCACATGAATGGATGAATGTGCATGTCCTTCACTTCTGCTCAAACCGGTATAGCTAGTGAACACCCGTCGGTGTTCACTCATGCCCACATTATCCAAAATACGGGGATCCAAAACCCGCTTGAAGAATATTTCAAAACGGGGATCCAAAGTTGCCCACATTGGAATGGTGGGTCTTACATACCCATGTTGGAATGATGAGACTTCACTACCCACTCCCGTGGGTGAAACAAGATCAATACTTGCATGCATGAATGAATTCGATGAACAAAGACATATCATTAAAAGAACCATGATAATCAGTTAAGACTATGAGCAAGTACGTAAAAAACATTGCTCACCATACATTTCTCAAACATGGAAAAAGCACATATCATCATAACCATACAAAAGTACTTGCCTTTTTTCGCTACGAAGTGCGGGAAGGCAAAGACGATGCCCCTAACTCCGGTACCCCTTCTCCTACACAAGAGAATCACTGTAGTAGCAAAAACGAGCTATACAGTAAAAGAGAGGGGAACCTCGGACAAACCCAGGAGGGCTCGGGATCCTCACGAGAGGGGACTAGCCAGCAACAAGAACGAGAGACTGTTATTGCTAAAGAATTCGTATTTATTTTTTCTCCCTTTTACAAGAGGGGGGTGACCCCCTATTTATAGTCCTCAGTGAGGGTCTTGTACATTACCCTTCTGACCCTACAATGGTACTATACTCATAGGGGTTGCAGGGACATTTCCCGCCCCTACGCCTAGGCCTTGGTCCATGGTAGGCGCTCCTGGACCCGGTCCACCCTGACAGTGCCTCCGGTCCAGGATCGTGAGCGAGCCGGCCGCCGAGGCGGCCGGAGGACTTGTCGCTCTGGGCCCCGCGGGAAGCCGGGCCCGAGCCCGCCCGGGTGGCCCAGAGGTCTTGTCGCCCAGCCTCGCAGGCTTCAGGCCCCTCGGGAAGCTTCGCCCCGCCCGGGTGGCCGGAGGTCTTCTTGCTCGGGCCTCGCGGGGCCGGGGCCCTTCGGGAAGCCTCTCGCTCGCCGGGTGGCCCGAGGCCTTGTCGCCTCAGTCTCGGCTGGCTTCGGGCCCTTCAGGAAGCTTGGCCTGCCGGGGTGGCCCGGAGGTCTTGCTGCTTCGGAGCTTCGGGGCCATTCGGGGAGGCCTCGGGCCTGCCCCGGAGGTGGCCCGGAGGTCTTGCTGCTCCAGGCCTCGTGGGGCTCGGGGCCCTTCGGGTTCTGACGGTTGCTTCACTTGGACGTTGTGGCCGGTGGGGCCACCCCTACGACAAGCCCCTTGCGGTCGAGGTCCTGCTTCGCCATGGCTGAAATCGCGTCATTTTTCCCGAAGGGCTTGGGCATACCGTCCCCTTCGGCCTGGCGAAGCTATCTGTCGCCCCATCTATCCTTGAGTGGTCATACGCTTGCCCCGTCTCGACTTGTCGGCAGTTGGTTGCGCCTTTAATGCGATGCGACTAGTCTTTAATGGGGCGCACCGCTTCCTTCATGCTCGCGATGATTCATTAATGGGTCGCGTCGCTTGGTTAATGGTGCACGAATGTTGGCTTTTAGGGCACACGTGTCACTTGTTGGACAGTCGTGTCTCTTCAATTTCCACGCCCTGTCGTTTCGTGCACCTAACGCGGGTATAAATATGGGGGTGGTTGCGCCCCCTGCCTCAATTGCATCGCTCCAGTTTTTGTCGCCGTTTATTTGTTGCGCGCTTTTCTGCTCGGGCCCCCGGGGTGGAGACGGTTCCAGCGCCCCGGGACAACGAGGCCGTGCTCTTCTACTCTTTCCTCGACGCGGGCCTCCGGCTTCCCTGTGTGGGGTTGCTGAGCTGTGTGCTGATGCTCTACCGGGTGGAGCTTGCCCAGTTGACCCCGAATTCCCTTGTAAAACTCGGGGTCTTCGAGTGGGTACTGCGCTCCGCTGGGGCCGTCGGGGAGGGTAGGCTCTTCGCCTATCTTCACGACGTCCACGGCCAGCCGAAGAAGAAGAAAGAGACTGGCAAGACGCTCAACTTCAGGAGCGTCAACTTTCAACCGAAGGTGCGCTTCCTTCGGTACCAGCCCGCTCCTGCCTCCCGCAACCGATGGGAGACGGACTAGACCCGGCGATGGTTCTACCACACATCCCCAACTGAAGATGGGTTGCGGTCGTTCGGGGGCATTCGGCTCAACCCGCTGTCCCCGGAGATCGAGCTGAGCTCGAGGGAGGAGTCGCTCCTTTAGCTTTTTCTAACGGTGACGCAGTGGTTCTCCACCCTCGATCTCGTGGAAGAGTTCTGCGCGCTTCGGGTGTGACCGCTGGCGCGAGGTTGGGACGTCCGCCTTGGCGCGGAAGCACACGGTGTTCGCGCGCTTGGTTTGCCAGAGGGCCGGAGCGGTAAGTGCTGTCGTGGTATTCTGTGGTATGGATGTGTTCCCTTTTGACCTTTGGTTTGATTTTGCGCTTTTCCATCGACGAGGCGGCCGTCTTTGCGGGCGCGGCCTCGGCTCGTACACTGGCGAGGAGCACTCGAAACGGGGGCTAGTCGTGTGCGAGGCACGATTGAATCGCGCGTACTTGGACCCAGCCATCGTCCTCAAGGAGCGGTCGGACCCCGATGATGGCAAGCGGCGCAAGGGTCGCTTGCCCGAAGAGTTGAACGCTCCCGGGCCTATCGACTCTGTGCCCTTGCAGTGCGGCGTGCCAGCGGAGCTTGTAGTTCCGCCATCAACCACCGTGTCGACTGTTCGCCCTTTGGAGGCGGCCCGTGTTCCCTCGGGCCGTGCCGAGCGGGTGGCCTCTAGTGGGTCGTCGCCACCGGCTTGTACGACGGGTTCCTTTTTCATTGCGAGCCTGCCCCTCGGGGGGTCCTCTGGCGGGACCCCCTCCGGGGCGTACGGCCGTGGCACCGAGGACACGGTGGTCGACGTTGTTGGAGATGCTCCGCCGACCCCTGGTATGTTTATAATTTTTTTCGACACTTACAACCGCTGGAAACCCTGTAGGTGCGGGGATTGAAGGGGCCCTCAACGGTTCTTCGGAAGGCGGGGGCTCTGATGTAGGCGTGCAGTCTAGCGCCGGGGGCACGATGTCGCTGGTGTTTCAGGGGCCGCTCGCCACAGCTGGCCCCTGCAACTTTGTTACCACGGGGTCGTGTACCGTGGGGCATGGTGGCCGCGCTGGAAACGCCGTAACCCGGAGGGGTCCATGGAGCACTTTTGGCGCTTCCACGAGCGCAAGGCCGCGCAAGGTCGTGCTGAGATTCGCGCCTTTTGGGCGGGCCGAGGCGTTGCTTTTGCTCCGGACTGCCTTGGCGTGGCTGATGCCGGGCAGGAGGTCACTCACGCATACGAACGTCTTGTGCGCCTTGGTGTCCCCGACGGGGAGCTATTTGCGTGGGCGATGGAGGGGTACAACCGCCTCGTTGCCTCTGGTTCTTCCGAAGAGGAACTGACTGCGTGGGCTACCCAAGTGGAAAATTGGGACCTCCACGCGGATAGTTGTTACTGCGCTATACCAATTTATGCTTTCTGGAGTGTTGTAACTTTGCGATGTTTTTTTTCTCGGAGTGTTGTACCTTTGCGATGTACCAATGTATCTTTTCCGGAGTGTTGTAACTTTGCGATGTAACAATGTATATTTTTCGAAGTGTTGTAACTTTGCAATGTAACAATGTATGTTTTTCAAAGTGCTGTAACTTTGCTCCTTGTGATTCGAGCGAGGGGGAGGCGAAGCCTGCACTTCACACCTCTAGGGTGAGTTAGTGTGCGCCGGGGCTCGGAGCCCCGTGAGGCGTCTTCGCGAGTTATCGCGTTTTGTACCAGGGCTGTGGGCCATGCGAGGTGTCAGTTTATACACTTCACACCTCTGGGGTGAGTTAGTGTGCGCCGGGGCTCAGAGCCCCGTGAGGCGTCTTCACGAGTTATCGCATTTAGTACCGGGGCCGTGGCCATGCGCGGTGTCAGTTTATACACTTCACACGTCGGGTGAGTTAGTGTGGGCCGGGGCTTGGAGCCCTGTGAGGCGTCTTTCTCATACTGCTCGTGGCTGTATTCATTGCCAAAATGTAAAGAACTGTGCTTTACATGAGTACAAGGTTCCCCTGCGCACGCCCAGGGGGAACCAGCTTCCAGGCGTAGCCGGTGTTCTCTAGGGGTAATACTTCCAGAGGCTCTTGGTGTTCCATGTGTGATCCAGCTGCTGTCCTTCCGACGTCGCTATGTAGTAGAACCCCGCCCTTGTGCTTCGGGTGATGATATAGGGCCCTTCCCATTTTGATTCGAAACGTCCCGGTGCTGTGGTGTTTGACGCCCTTTTGAGTACCATGTCGCCTGGTGCCAAGGTGCGGATTCTGACCTTCCGGTTGCATACCCTGGCGACCCCTTCGGCGTACTTGGCCATTGTTGAGATTGCTTCGACGCGATGCTCTTCTAGGAGATCTACTGACACCGCGCGATCCTTTGTGCTTCCTCCTTCGGTTGCCCGGAGGGACCTTCCTGTGATTTCTGCTAGAGTCACCGCCTCGTCCCCGAAGAGGAGTTTGAACGGGGAGAAGCCTGTGGCCCTTGTCGGGGACGTGCGGATCGCCCATAAGGCCTTCTGGAGCTCTTCCGGCCATAGGCCCTTCTGGAGCCCTACGAGGCGCTTGGATAGCCCGGCAAGCAAATTGCCATTGGCACGCTCTACCGCCCCGTTCGACTCGGGGTGGACGACAGATGCAAAGCATATATTGGTGACAAATGCTCTGGCAGAAGGCTCTGAAGGCCGTGGAATTAAACTGGGTGCCGTCGTCGATAACTATGTCCCGGGGCACCCCGTACCGACATACAATGTTCCTCCAAACGAACCGTTGCGCCGACGAGGCCGTGATTTTGGTGACTGGTTCGGCCTCCACCCATCTGGAGAAGTACTCGATGGCGAAGAATGCGAAACGTAAGCTGCCCTTGGCGGTGGGGAAGGGGCCGATGATATCGAGGCCCCATCGTGCGAAGGACCGTACTGGAGCAAGTGGTCATGTGATGTAGGTGGAGCCTTGGGTATTTCTCGCCCATTGGCACCTGGCGATCTTTGCACAAGTTATGTGCATCCCTGAGGGCCGTAGGCCAGTAAAAACTTTGGCGAAAAGTTTTTCCCACGAGGCTCTGCGGTGCTTGGTGTGCTCCGTAGAGTCCCTCGGGTACTTCTCTTAGGAAAGATTGCCCTTCGGCCTGGGAGATGCACTGCAGCAATGGGGCGCAGACACCTCCTTTGTATAGCTAGTCGTTGATGATGCGGTAGTTGCGAGTTCGGTGCTTTAGGCGGCCTGCCTCGGTTGCTTCGTCGGGCTCTTCTCCTTCAAGGTAGCTTCTAATAGGATCCCGCCAGTCCGTTGCACCGATCTGCAGAACGGGTCGAGGTTCTCGGGCCGTTGATGTCTCCGTGCCTCCTTGTCGCCGTGTTCACCCACGCTTCGGGCGGTTGATGGCTCCTGCAGCCTAGAGTATAGTACGTCCGGCGGGGGGTTCTCGTTGGAGCTTGCTATCTTGGCCAGCCTGTCGGCCGCATCGTTGGAGTTGCGCGGGATGCTTTGGACGGTTATGCCGTGGAAGTTTTTTCCTTTGGCCCGGACAGCTGCCAGGTACCTGGACATCTCCGGGTCCCTTACTATGAATGATTTATCGAAGTGTCCTGCGACGAGCGGGAATCACTTTTGATTATTATGCGCTTCGCGCCCAATGTTTTGGCCTTCTGTAAATCGAGCAGTATGACCTCGTATTCGGAGGCGTTGTTTGTTGTTGGGAGGTCGAGGCGCACGACGTAAGAGATTGTGCAGCCGTCTGGCGCGGTCAAGATGGCGGCGGCGCCGGCCCCCGTAGCGCACCACGACCCATCAGTGGTAATCACCCAAGGTGCCTCCACCTGGCCTGATGCTTGGTCTGCTTGTTGCGGGGTCCACTCAGCGACAAAGTCTACGAGCGCCTGCGACTTTATTGTTGTGCGTGCGATGAAGGTGACGTTGAACGGTGCCAACTCGGTCGCCCTCTTGCCTATGCGACCGGATGCGTCCTTGTTCCTCAACATTAAGGCCAGTGAGTAGGATGTAGGGATGACAATGGCGTGCCACAGAAAATAATGCCGAAGCTTGCGGGAGGCCATGAGGAGGGTGTAGGCTAGATTTTCTAGCTCTGTGTACCGGGTTTTGGCGCCCTGCAAAGCCTCGGACACATAGTACACTGGGCGCTGAGTTCCTTCGTCTTGGACAAGTACCGCACTGATGGTGGACGAAGAGGCTGCGAGGTAGAGCAAGAGGGTTGCGCCCTGGGCTGGGCTCGCCAAGCTGGGGAGCTTGGCGAGGTATTCTTTGAGGTGTTGGAACGCTTCCTGGCAGTCTTGGGTCCAGCTGAAGGGTTCCGCCCCGCGGAGTGTTTTGAAGAACGGCAATGCCCGCTCCGCCGAGCGGGACAAGAATCTGCTGAGTGCCGCGAGGCGGCCCGTGAGTTTCTGCATTTCACGGGCCATACGGGGGGGTGCCATCTCCTGGATGGCTTTGATCTTCTCCAGGTTTGCCTCGATGCCTCTTTGTGACACCAGGAAGCCAAGTAGCTTTCCAGCCCGGACGCCGAAGGCGCACTTTTTTGGGTTGAGTATTATCCCCTTCGCCCTGAGGTTGGCGAATGCTTCCTGGTGGTCGGCCATGTGCGAAGCATGGAGCTTGCTCTTTACCACCACGTCGTCAACATAGGCCTCCACATTCCGACCGAGCTGGTTGGCCATGACCTTGTTGACGAGACGACTGAACAAGGCTCCCGCGTTCTTCAGGCCGAAGGGCATGCGGCTATAACAGTATGTGCCGATGGGGGTGATGAACACTATTTTGAGTTCGTCCTCCTTGGCCATGAATAGTTGGTGGTAACCGGAGTAGGCGTCGAGGAAGCTCATTAACTCGCAGCCTGAAGTGGCGTCCACTAGTTGATCGATGCGGGGTAGGGAGAAATCATCTTTGGGTGTGGCCTTGTTGAGGTCGGTGAAGTCGACGCACATGCACCAGTCCCCTTCCCCCTTTCGCACGAGGACCGGGTTGGTTAGCCATTCTGAGTGCCTAATCTCCCTGATCACCCCGGCCTTTAAGAGCCTGACGACCTCCTTTTTTGCAGCTTCCAAGCGCTCCACTGACATGCGGCGCAGCTTCTGCTTCTTGGGCACGGTGTCGCTTCGTAATGTCAATCGATGCTCAGCAACTTCCCTTGGGACTCCTAGCATGTCTTCATGTGGATATTATGGGGATATGCTCCAGATCTTAGGATGATGTGACAATTGGCAATGGTGTTTACGGTTTGTCGTTTCACGAGTTTTTGACAAAGCTACAGGCATTCTGGACAGGGGCGGTCCGACCGGTCCTAGCACGGCGGTCCGACCGGTCCCAAATCGGTCGGACCGGCCATGTGGGGCGGTCGGACCGGCGGTGACCAAAGTGGTCAAAACAAGCTGGGCCAAAAATAGGTGTTGTAGGCAAGTGAGGGGATCCCAATGCACTTGGTCTCATGATTTTTGGAGTCTCCAGTAAGAAGTTCTATTTGTTTTAATTTCGAAGGTTTGAATTTGGGGTATGAATTTCGGCTAAGTCCCTAGGGGCGGTCCGACCGGCTCACAGGGAGCGGTCCGACCGGCCAAGGGGCGGTCCGACCGGCTCACATGGAGCGATCAGACCGGTATTGACTTGAACGTCGGCCAACTTCGTGGCGATGTTGTTTTGTTAGGTCAAAGTCATTGGTATCGTGGCATATGGTTTGCATGATGCATGTTTTGACTAACATAGGTCAAGTTGTGAAGAACTTGTTCCCGAATTCGTGTTTGCTTGTCTATGGTTGTGCAGGTTGCTTGGTGGTCAACGACGGTCAACGGCGAGGAGGATCGGGACTAGACTTGGAGAGTTGAGGTCGAGCGATCGACGATGCGGGTGAGGTCAACGACTCAAGCGTGACACAAGATGGACAAGGGTGACCTATTGGCAAATCCATGACGCATGGTGAAGCGGTTTAGGTCAAAAGTTAAAGACGGCGCTTTGCGGCGTGCGTGTGTGACCCGTTTGTTAGTGGGCCTTAACGGGAGCCCAATTGAGTCAAACCCTAGAGAGTTCTAGGCCTCCACTATAAGGGCCTGTTTGGTATGGCTCCAACTCCCAGCTTCTTAGTTGGAGTAGGTGGAGCCATGCCAAACGGTCCAGCTCAACAAAAAATCAAATTTGGAGTTTGAGAATCTGGAGCGGTCAGAGTGTATTTTCTCGAGTCATGAGAAGGTCGCTCCCGCATGGAGCGATCATCCTTCTGAAAATACCCCTAAAATTAAGATGAAATTACCCACCAAATGCCATCCAACAAAACCCCCGCCCATCCATCCCGATCCCCACCCCATTCGCCTCCGCGCCTCCCCTCTGCGCCCTCGCTTCACCCCTCTGCCCACCCCTTCTTCCTCCGCGCGTCCCCATCCCCGCCCACCTCCCTCCGCCCCACCCTTCTTCCTCCGCGCGTCCCCATCCCCGCCTCCCCCCTCCTCGGCTTTCCTCTGCGCTGCTTCCACCCGGCCACCGCCCTACCCTTCGCCTCCTCCTCCGCCCGACGCCCGCCCCACCCCTTCTTCCTCCGCCGCGTCCCCATCCCCCGCCGCGTCCCCTCCTCGGCTTCCTCTGCGCCGCTTCCACCCCGGTACAAGAATTTTCCTCCTGGGCTTGTCCGAGGTTCCCCCCTCTTTTACTGTATAGCTCATTTTTGCTACTACAGTTGGCGCCGTCCGTGGAGATCGACAAGTCGAGCACATACCCAGGTACAAGAATGGCACCTCGAAGAGCCACCCCTCGCACGCACGCGTCCGGAGCCGCTGCAACGCCCGGACCATCCAGCGCCCCGAGGGCCAAGCGAAGTAGGACCTCCCAGGCCGCGGAGCCTGCCGCTCAACCCGAAGAGGAAATCGAGCACTCCACACAGGACACCGTGGCTGGCGAGGCGCCCCCCGAGACCCGGGAAATCGGCCAACCACTTGCCCTGGCCCCGCCCGGGGCTGCGAAGAGAGCTCAGGACCTACTCCAACAAGAGCTGGTAGATCTCCGCCGCGAACTACTCGACCTCCGACAGCGTGGGGGCAGCCCCGCCGCTGCCCAAGGGGGTGCCGCGCCGCCCAGAGTAGGAGCACCTGCCGCACCGGGGTCCTCCATCGCCGCCGCCCGCGTACTTGAGGAGATCCCGGCTGCCGCCTCTGTGCTCCTCCGGTTGTCTCCTTCCGCGGGCGCCATCGCCGTTCACGGCGATCTTGTGGCCGGCCCTTGGAGAGGGAAGGGAGGAGAAGGGAGGGAGATCCTTAGGAGGTGGATCCACGTCTCCCTACAGGTCTTCAAGGGTAACGAATGATTCTAGTGGTAGTTTGATTCGATTTTATTGCTTAATGGTTGATTAGATCTAAATCGGTTCCTGTACTGGAAATTCTAGAACACTAAATCGGTTTCGACCCTTTAGAGGCTGAATCTCGAGTTTTCGTCTCCTAGAGTTTTGTTCCTCAGGTCGTTAGCTTTCTTTTGGCACCAAGATCACGAGATTCCACCTTACGGTTAGGGAGATATGAATTTTTAACCGCACGCTGCTCTGTCTGTCTTGGATCCGAGATCGCCGGTTTGTTCCTCGCTTTGATCTAGTTAGAGTCGATTCAGAACCTCCACCCAAATATGTTATTGTAGACCTTTAAATTATCTTTCCAAGTTAATAAAGATAACCTCAATTGAATCAGTAGATTAAAAGTTACATCATTTTATTTGCTACTTTTTTCGCAACTGACAGATGTCCATCGCTTGCTTTCAACTGTTGTTTAGGCCACTAGTTTGGCCGAATCAAAGAACCCCACCAACTAGAATTTCGTAGCCTGGTGCGTTAAGAGTATTTGAGCACTGGTTTCAAGTTATTATGAGTCACAGATATTTAATTACGATTTTTCTCGTACTGCTGATCAGAAGGGCTGAAATTGGGCTGATTAGTTAGGACGTCATTTTGAGCCATTGTTTATGTTTGGTTAGTGAGAGGGTTTTGGTAAAACGCTTGTAGCATGTCATATCTTGTTAGTCTTATTTCGATTAATTATTTGTGTAGGCGGTGGGGCAGTGAGTGGAGGAACACCGTCGTTGCCTCCTAACTCATCACAGCGCGGAAGGCAAGTACCCTGTTCGTTATTATTCAATGACGTTATTGTTTGTGATTATACCACTAGACTTGTTTTTATGAGTTTGTTTGTATGCCATGTGTTACTCTCTATTGATGTGTGATAGACATTCATTTCATAAAAATGCATTATGTTCATGCATCGATTCAATTGAACCACGGGAGTGGAAATTTGTAAGTCCCATCAATTCCAGAATGGGCACGTAAGACCCACCATTCCAATGTGGGCAATGTTGGACACCCGTATGAAACGTTCTTCATACGGTATTTGAGGTCCCCGTGATTTGTTGTTAATACGGGCTTAAGTGAACACCGGCAGTGTGTCACTCAATATACTTAGTATAAGTTGTGAGCAGTCCATTTCTTCATTGCATTATCCCATTTCATTCATATGCATATGTGTTCAGAGATATTTTTTTTCACAAGCAGATTGTGATTTACTTTGTTCGCTTAATGTTTCTGTTGCCTGTTAATGTACTTGCTGAGTCTTTGGCTCATCCTTGCTTTGTGTGTTTTATTTAGGTAAATGAGGAGGAAGGCAAGTCCTTTCGAGGGATAGACCAGCACGTTGCACATCACCTTTATCAAATAAGAAATAATATTGTTATCTTTCATTCATGTCAACTATTTGTTAAATTTCCAAATTGTAATAATCCAATTTTGGTATCGCTCATCATACATTTTTTATGAATGTTTCTATTCCCTCTCATGAAACTGTTATTGTTTGTCGTTGATCCTTATGAAATTTGGTTATTTAAGCCTGTTTAACCCGACTTTGTTGTACACACTTGGTATTTATTAGTTCTTTTATGTGACATCTTGGCTTCCGAATAGCCAGGGTGTTACAGCATCAGTCAACCTACACTCAAAAGGTGTTAGAAATATTCGGCTTTGGAAAGGCATACCCTTCGAAAGTGCCAATGGTCGGACGATCCTTGAAGCAAGACAAAAATCCATATAGACCTAGAGAAGGGGGTGAGGAAGTCCCGGGACCAGAATTCTCATACTTAAGTGCAGTAGGAGCACTGATGTATTTAGTAAACTGTACTAGACCAGACATTACATTTGTCGTGAACCTATTAGCAAGATAAAGTACAGAACCTACCAAAAGGTATTGACAGGAAATAAAGGACATCTTCTGATACCTCCAAGGAAGCAAAGACCTTGGTCTATTCTGTAGAAAGAACCAAGACTTGTCTATGAATGACTATGCGGATGTCGGTACCTATCGGACCGCATACAACTAAGTCATAAACAAAGCTATGTATTCTTGTGTGGTAGAACTGAATTTTTATGAAAATCATCTAAGCAAAGTCTTGTATCGACTTCGACGAACCACAAGAAAATCATAGCATTATGTGAAGAGTGCACTCACAAAGCATATCAACCCTGAGTTCTTCTATGCTTATGAATCGCAAAAGATGGACGAAATTAAAGTACTGCATACTAAATCATGTGAAAATCTTGCAGATTTATTCACTAAGTCACTTCCAGCATCTAGTTTTGAAAGGTGCATACGTGGAATTGGAATGATGAGACTTAGAGAAGTGCAGAATTCAACAGGGAATCTTCATGAACTCATTATTGAAACTTGATCATGAAAATCGAGTACCCAAAGAATAAATCCTTGGTGGATTGTACTCTTTTTCCCTTGAACTCATTAATTGAAATTAGGTGGATTGTACTCTTTTTCCCTTGATGAGTTTTTCTGAAGTTTCTCGGCTAAGGTTTTTAACGAGGCAATTCGTGCAACACAACAAAACGTGTATCATGTACTATTTCTCCAAAAAAATTCACTGAATTTTTATAGAGTTTTGACGAGGTATGAACACATGAGGACGGGTGTCCAAGGGGGAGTGTTGGGAAACCATGGGCTTGGTCCAGCAGCTGGCCCATGGGTGAGCGCCCCATCCAAAATCCTAGCAGGGTCTGTAGTCTATAAATAGAGGGTGCTAGTCATTGTAAAAAACTGATCATATGAAGATAAATAAAGAGAAGAATGAAGCCCCCTATATCTCTATGTTCAATCTACTATTATGTACTTGTGTTCTTGTATGCGATTCTACGCTTGTCTACGAGGTGATTGCTCGGACTGAACTCGCCAGCGATGGTTCCTCAACACAGATCTCCCCGTCATCCTGGTCACCATCTGCCCCATCATAGGATGAGTTAGTGGCTTCCTTGTCCTCCCGTAAGATGCATGCCCCTCGGAACCACGACGCATGGCTTGCCCTCCTTTCCTAGAGATGGTAATGTGTGAACCACGACCACCTCGTTGTGGTCCATCTGGCTCTTCACCTTGTCACCTCACCTGCGCCAAACCCTTCCTCTTGAACACTGCCCATCGTCATCATCACACTCGCACCAGTGGGGATTCTTGGGATCATGGCCAAATCACCACAAGAACAAGAAAGATGTGAGATTTTTTCAGTTTGGGAGAGCAGAGAGTGCGTAGGGCTTGTGGAGGTTGTGAGAGGTTTTGGAGATATTTTGTGTTTCTTGTTTGGGAACATTGAATGATTGAAGACATGCTATTTTGTAGATCACAAGGCTGAATTTAGGGAACTTTGATTTCTATTTGGAAATTTGTTAACAAGAAAGTAAAGAAAAAATCTAATTTTTAAAGGGTCTGTCTATACAAGATTCGATTATTTTCTTAGCCAAAATAGTCAAATTTTAGTTCATTTACAACTTCATTATAAATAAATTATAATAATTTATTTATGTAATTTTTGTTCTTGGACACTACAATTATTATTGAAAGTCTTAACAACTCGTATTCCCATCACATGATTCAAAATCTAACATATACTTTGAGATATTGAGCAAAAACAAAGACAAAAGAAAAAAATTATATACCAACAAAATATGACAATGTTGTGAATCCGTTATATTCCAAAAAAATCATAATAAACTCAGACTTAATTCATCATATGAGAAAAGGTACAAATCTCAAAGCATATCGGACAAATGAAAATTCGACTACTTTGACAAAAGAAAACAGTCAAATCTTGTTTAGCAAATCTCTTTTTTAAAAGAAATATTGTGTA
The DNA here is from genome assembly GCA_036346395.1 of Hsuehochloa calcarea. Classification (NCBI taxonomy): domain Eukaryota; kingdom Viridiplantae; phylum Streptophyta; class Magnoliopsida; order Poales; family Poaceae; genus Hsuehochloa; species Hsuehochloa calcarea. The sequence goes on along the minus strand of CM070602.1, from coordinate 20,331,949 downwards.
CCTCTTGAACCTTGTGATTTTGCTCCCAGAATTGCGTGCCTAACGACCCATATGGAATTCAATGGACTTCGATCTGAGATCTATGGTGGCATGATAGAGGGTGATCACTAGGGGATGATGATGAGGCGATTGTGGTATATGCATAAATCAATATTGATGAGTGATACCCATTGAACATTGCAAGCAACTGGGAGCGAATACAACGAATCAGCGCAGAAGCCATTGATGCAAGGGCCGAAGAAGTCGATGGGGGCGGGTTTTAGAGTGGTTTAAGGATGTCACAAGTGATCAAGGAATTGCCGAGACAAGGAGGAGCTGGTACAAGGAAGAAGACGAGGGTTGGTGTGTGGCCGACGGCGTATATCCCGCCAACGTTAAAGGAAGAAGACGAGGGTTGGTGTGTGGCCGACGGCGTATATCCCGCCAACGTTAAAGGAAGAAGACAATATAGGGTTAGGTGACGGCGGTCGGGTTGAGAGGGTACCGTCGTGAGGTTGGAGAGAGAAGGAGTGTCTTATAAGTAGGAATTGTTGACCCTTAGTCGTTTCGTATTATTTGGTTTGTTATCGATCTGAAGTAAATCAAATTTTGGTAAAAGCAATAAAAATTGGTAATCGTTTGTTTTACTATCAATATTTGGTAATATCAATAAAAATTTGTTAACGCTAACGAAATCGAATATCACATGCGGGTAATCCGAGGGCGAGGAAATTGCTCATTAAAATTTTGGTAACACCAAAATTTCGCTTGACCGCAACGCAAATAATATTATTTTTGCCAAATTTTGATTTTGTCTAAATTTTGACTATACCAAATTTTGGTTTTGGTTCATTTCGGCCGTGAACCAAACATCCCCGAAATCTTGCTTGTATCGAGTCATCTATATCTAGCCCTAGAGTGGGCTAACTAGGATTAAGGTAGGGCCACGAGTTAGGTGATTTTGAGCGAACACCGTAAAAAATCAGGGTGGATAAGGCAGTCAACAAATTTACATCTTACATTGGTGTAGCCGTGTAGTTAATCTAAACTTCTAGCCATGCCAGCCAAGCAAGTTAGGAAAACATCAAGAAGTTAATCTCACCCAATCCTTCACGTTCCCATGGATTAATTTGGATTTTGGTTGATATAAATGTTATCTTAGGGTTTAGGCCGAATTGCGCATGGTTGTAACACAAATCGATTTTTCTATTAAGCTTAAAAGACACCAAAGTGTGTAAACCACTATACAACGTGCAGTCAATTTTTCTTGTCAACTGAACATAAAACTTGTAGCACACGATATGTTACTTTGTTTGTTGGTGAGACAATATGAATTAGTTCTTGGCCCTGCTGCGTTTATCTTTGTCATTTCAAAAGAAAACCCTTAATTTACACTTTGGAACCAATTAAGAAAAAAAGGGGTCAAAACATTACTATTCTAACACTATCAGTGAAAAGCGACGAGAGGCCCTTGATTGATCATTTTAAATAAATAAAACAACTGGGGTTGGAATATACAGACAAGTTAGGAGGCAACAAATGCATGATACTCCACTTAGTAAAACCTATAGCTCTGTAATGTCACACGTGTGAGATTTTTTTTAGAGTTTTTGAACATTTCTCATGTCCCAGTGAATATAACGGGACCGTTTACCATTAAGAATGAAAAGCCAGTGTCTTGGTCAGAGTTGTGAGATGAATCTCATTTTTTTAGAGAGTAGACGGAGAATTTTACAGAGGCTTCAAGGCCCCACGGAGCATAAGCACACACTTTCCTACTGAACATTCACCCTTTGTACTCTGATTAAATAAATCTGAAACAATAACATGAAGCGCTTGACTATTTGTATTTCCTTTTTTTTTAAAAAAAACTGTGATTTACATTAATAATTTAGGTAATGTACAATAGTACCTTTTACATTGAAGATTCTAGATGAACAATTGATTTTTTAATAATATTATTTCAATAATTAGAACCAAAATTAAATAGTCATTTTTTCTTCTCAAAAATAGCATCATGTCGCTATATGAAATGGTGATAGGTGCCACGTGGACGACAACAACCTCCTGTGGCCATTTCATCTTGCGATAGGGGGTGAACAATACCTTGTCGCCAAATGAAATGGCGATAGGCTTTAGATATAAAAACCAGATTCCCCTCCTCATTCCCACCTCATTCTAGCCGAGAGCAAATAGAGGGTAGGAAGAGAAGAGGGAGGGAAAGGAGAGAGGAGAGGAGGAAAAGTGTGCGGCGAAGCACTGCCGGTTTGTCGCAAAAGAAAGAGAGCAAGAGAAGCAGATCCACCGTCTATGTCGTAGGTATTTTTTTTGCAACTTTGTAATTTAATTCGAAGCTCTAGTAGGTTAGCAAATAAAAGTAGTGACTAAGAATTGATTTCATTATATCATATCAGTTGTAGTGCAGTCTGTTCTAGTTTAGATTATCGTTGTAGTTTAGATAATTTTTACACAGAAAATAATTTAGAAATGAGGAAAATAGTAAGGTAGCTCTAAAAATTCTGTAAAAATCATAGAGTAGCTAAATAGGGTGTGTAAAGCCTATTTAAAATATTCCTAGCTTCCATTATGTTCTCATTTTTGCACGGTAAATATTCTATAAATACCGAGAATACATTTTAAATACAAAAAAAATAGTAAGATGGCTCTAAAAATTTCATAAAAATTACAGAGTAGCTAAATAGGATGCGTAGAGCCTTATTAAAATATTCTCATCTTCATTTTGTTGTCATTTTTGTACAATAAATATTTTATAAATGCCGAGAATACATTTTAAACGTGGAAAATAGCAAGGTAGCTCTAAAAATTATGTAAAAATTCTAGAGTAGCTAAATAGGATGTGTAGAGCCTGATTAAAATATTTCCAGCTTCGATTATATTCTTATTTTAATATTTTGTATATGCCGAGAATGCATTGTAAACTTGGAAAATGGTAAGATAGCTCTAAAAATTATATTAAAATTCCAAAGTAGCTAAATAGGGCGTATTCTTAGCTTCATTTATGTTCTTATTTTTATACGGTAAATATTATGTATATGCCGAGATAATCTTTGAAATATTATCAATCTTAAATTTCAGGTATGACGGCCTTAGGAGACGCTGCACGGTGGCCATACGAGCCGCTTGACCTGACCATTAACGTGACTCACCGTAGTCTCCTTAGTATCATCCTCCCGCAGGAGGACAAGTAGCCCATTGAGCTTAGCGTGTTGTGGCTACGTATGCCCATGAGGGCATAGAGGGTGGATCTACGTTGGGTTTCACGGTACGTATAGTTCTGACCTTCTTGTAATTAATTTCAGTCTGATCTGTATGGGTTGACTCACGTATGTTTTTAATCCTTTTGACACAGGTTGAGAGTGGCAGGTCTACTTCCACAAGCTAGGATGTTGGAGGCAACGTGGGAGGAAGAGGACGACGTCACCGCGAGGGTGGGCTAACTAGGATTAAGGTTGGGCCACGAGTTTGGTGATTTTGAGCGGACACTGTAAAAAAAAAGGTGGATAGGGCCGTCAACAATTTTACGTCTCACATTGGCCTAGCCGTGTAGGCTACAGTGTGGTGAAAAACGCTTGGAACAACCGTTTAGCCGCTCGTTAATACGGTCAGCATCCAAAGCGTCATGACTAGCAAATACGGAGGGCAGTTAACGGGGTCAAACGTTTAATCGGCCGATTACATCGATAAAACTGTCATTTGACGTTTAATCGGGTGACATATCTAGCTAATTGATGGATTCCGGCCCATTTAGCCCAGTAGTTAGTTAACTACGAGAAGTCCTTAATTAGCACGAGTGCGTAACTTTTGGCCTTTTGGGATTCCGAAGCTTTCTTCTCGAACTCTGCAGTATGTACTACCTCCTTTTTTTGCGAGGTTCCTAATTTTCTTGTGCGGATCCAACGTGTTAAACAATACTTGCTTTGATGTTCCGATTGTTAAACCTTGTGTAAAATTATGCATGTGAAAGAAGAGAGAGACTCTCACATGAGCTTTGTTTTACCAGAATGAAGATTTTGCACGATTTTTTATTTGTCATTTTATGTATTTAAATTTAAAACTTAGTTCTTTTCGTTGTCGTCTCGTCAGTGTGTTAAGTTGATCTAACCTATACGACAATACATGCTTTGAATCTATTACCTAAACTCGTTTCAAGTCGTACTTTGTTGCAGAACTATAATAGTTCGTCGATCGCTCTTGTTATCTTTTGAGTTAGTAATAAAGTTATCATGTGCTTTTGGAGAGGGTACAAGTTCTGACAATATATTGTGTTCAAATATATCTGAAATTAGGATTATCATCAAATATGTGAGAACGTCAAATTGTTCGCATAATTTTCATTAATCACTTGGTGGTGTGATATCCGTCCGATAACCGTATTCTGTTTTTTACGACATTGGTAGGCTAGTCCCAACCTAGTTCTAAACTTCTAGCCATGCCAAGCATGTAAGGAAAACATCAAGAAGTTAATCTCACCCAATACTTCACGTTCCTATGGATCAATTTGGAATTTGGTTGATATAAGTGTCATTTTAGGGTTAAAGCCGAATTGCACACGGTTGGAACCCGAATCGATTTTTCTATTAAGCTTAAAGACACCAAAGTGTACACAACGTGCAGTCAATTTTTCTTGTCAATTGAACATAAAAACTTGTAGCACACGATATGTTACTTTGTTTGTTGGTGAGACAATATGAATTAGTTCTTGGCCCTGCTGCGTTTATCTTTGTCATTTCAAAAGAAAAACCCTTAATCTACACTTTGGAACCAATTAAGGAAAAATGTCAGCACATTACTATTCTAACACTATCAGTGAAAAGCGACGAGAGGCCCTTGATTGATCATTTTAAATAAATAAAACAACTGGGGTTTTTGGATGCAACAAATGCATGATACTCCACTTAGTAAAGCTTATATCACTGTAATGTCACACGTGTGAGATTTTTTAAATAGAGTTTTTGGAACATTTCTCATGTCCCAATGAATATAACGTAAACGGGACAGTTTACCATTACGAATGAAAAGTCAGTGCCTTTGTCACATAGTTGTGAGATGGATCTTTTTTTGTTTTTTGTTGAGAGAGTATACTACACGCCACACACGTTCACTACGCATACTAGGAATTTTACGGAGGCTTCGTGGCCTCATGGAGCACGAGCATATATTTTTCCACTGAACGCACACCTTGTATACTTTGAATAAATAAATCTGAAACAATAACATGAAACACGTAGCTATTTGTATTCCTTTTTTTAGAAAAAAAAACTCTCTAATTTATATTAATAATTTAGGTAATGCAGAAGAAAAACTTTTACATTGAAGATCCTAGATGAACAATTTATTACCATCAAACCTTAAACAATTTGAACTTTTTTTATCTTCCTTGTCGTAGACTCTGTTTCTTACAACGGTATCATAATTGCCGACAACCACAGCAGCGATAAGCAGAATATTCATGACCTCTATTGATGTGTAGGATCTACACCTTAGTAGTAGTGTTGTTCTTTGAAAGGAAATCAATAGAGATTTGTTTATACCCAACCCGACCTGGTGGCAATCTCCGACATTGGCATCGCCATTATGGGTTTAAAAAATCCGGCTAAGAACTCACGGGAGAAAACAAAACTCGAACAAATTGATTTTGAAAACAAAACAGAAAAAAAAAACTAAAGAAATCTAATAGTACTATTAAAATTCAAAAAATCCCCCACATACACCTACTCAACGCCGGCAGAGAACACCGGAGAAGGGGCGGCCACGGACTGACGGATGTGTCGCCAGCGGCTAGGTTTCGGCGGCTCCCCTCGACAGCCTTAAAATTTGGGTTTAGTCGCACCGCAATTGGGCCTTCTTGACCGGTTGGGCCAGGTGGGCCGTACTTATTTTTGGGCCAAATGGGCATTGGAAAGACAGGCTGCCTCGTCTCGGCTCGGGTGTAACCTGAAACGGATCTACCACAGAGAATCCCGGTACTTGTACTAGTGGCCCTCGCGTAAATCACGTGGCCGCAAAGGATCCAGAATCCCGGTACTTGTACGAGTGGCCCTTGCGTGAATCACGTGGCCGCAAAGGATCCAGAATAAACCACAGTTTAGAGACAAACTGCAGTTAAAAGTTGCACACTTGTTCAGTAGAATCGCAGACGCAGAGGGAGGGTAGTCGAAATGCTCTCGCCGGCGCCGGAGGGGAGGTTGGCCGACCTCCCCGAGGATATCGCCTTAGCCGTAGTATCCCGCCTCCAGGTGCGCGCCTAACTCCGCCCCCCCCCCCCTCCTCTCTCTCAAAGAAATATATGGTTCGCTTGTTGACTTGCTCCAACCGTGCGCAGGAGGCCGACGTGTGCGCGCTCGGCGGCTGCTCGCGATCCTGGCGCCGCGCCTGCGACGCAGACTGCGTGTGGGAGGGCCTCTTCCGCTGCCGCTGGCCGGCCACCGGGACGGCGGTGGCGGCAGGAGGAGGGGAAGGGGCTTCCGGTGTCCATGTATGTAAAGAGAGTAAAGGTTTCATGTATACTTGTTTACTCCAACTTAATATTTCTGCCTAAATTGATAATTCTACGGGCATATCTCCGGGATTTAAGTTGAATAATAAGTAATTTAATGTAAAAGTTTGGCCTTTCACTCACTCTTGCTGCTTCAAGACAAGTTTAGTATCGTCCTAGTTCAGGCTCTGGAATTTTATCTGGTGTGCTAATATCGTGGTGTGTGATGTTAGATTCTGTGCAGAAATTGATGAGGTTAATTTCATTCTCTTGTGTCAATTAAGAAACTATTTGGTAGTTGCAATAGGACAGTTCATGAGCTTCTTACTATGAAACTGTGGTGCTCACCCTATGATCCGATAATAAAAATTATGTTTATAAGTGTAACATATAAGGTGAAACGTATGATGTATCTTGAAGTTTTGGTTTGAAACAAGAACACTTAGGTTCTAGATTTCAAGACGTCTTGCTGGATTAGCGAGGAAGATACCTTAAGTTAGTCTACTGAAAGGTCAGATAAAGGATGGCAGCTCATCTTTGCAACATGAACTGCCATGCTTAAGCATTCCAGCGACATGTTCCCTCAGTATGCATGAACTAGATTATAAAATATTACCATATGTTCTTGTTGTGCTCCTTCGTGATTTTATTATGATAAAATTTTAGTACTTTATTGAGATGTCTTTGGCAGAAGCACCAAATTGGTTCGGGACTTCACAGTTGATTTTAATTCTTGGCTTTTTGGTTGAGAGCAGTTAACTGTTCATCTTTTGTTTTCATGTATTCATTAATTTTAGATTAAGTACGATGATGAGCCTTGAATTAGTTTTTTAGCCCATTTTAAGGCTCAATTTTTGAGTGAAGCCGATTGGGCATTCCAAGTTTCCTTTCCCTCACCTTTTGTGAGGTCCCTTTTGCTGGTTTCTTAGCCAGGAAAAATCAGAAGACTAATTAGTTCGGTTGAAAGTTTAATGCCGGCTTAAAATGGACTGTACCCCATAGTTGTAGGACCAGAATGGTACTTCCCTTATTTTCTAAGGCTATAACTTGTCTTTATGGGACATTTGGATGTTTTGAGGGTTAATTTGTTCTTTTTCAAAGTGCGTTGTATAGACTGACATCGGAGTTGAACTACTGTATCCTTTTTTCCAGTGTATTTTGTAGTCCTATACTCACGTACTCCCTTAATGCCCAAAACATGACATATTAAGCTTACATTTTGGTATAACTTGTGCTGTAGGGATGGAAAGCTCTCTACATTAACCATCACAGACGAGCTGGTGTTGATATCTCTAGTGTGGTCGAATTTGTGGAGAGCAGCTCACATAATGGGTCGCTAGAAGCTGAATATTATCTCAAAGCTATTGCTGATTTGGCCTTGATGAAGGATATAGGTTTTATCGATGTCCAGTTTTTCTTGTTCTCAAGGAATCACAGTGCTATAATAAATCTAATTGGATTGCACTACTCAATTGCATGTTTGCATATACCGGTGAGTCATGCATTCCCAATGTTCTCGTTGAGCTTCTCTTATGGTTACGTGCTCCTCTTGTCCCAAGAACTTTATATTACTTGATTTGTAATTTTGTTGCTAAAGAAAGATAACGAAGCTATTTCTCATTACTTTTATTTGAAGTACCATACCTAATTACCTTGTATAGACAGCTATATCATTCAAATGTCAACAAACTGTTGTAGCCCTCAAAATCTTTGATCTTATATTCCCCCCAGAAGTCAACAATAGTTAGATTCAGAGTGGCTCACTATGTTAACACTATGATCAAGCTTTGTTCTGGAAACTTCTATTTGCTTAAAGCATTTCATTTTCTTATTAGCAGTCTGTTCACACCCTAATGAGTAATTTGTAATCCCTGTACACAGGCATGCCATATTATGTCACGTATGAACATATGTACGATGCACTTCGTATTATATGATACATCGAATTGTCCCAATACCTCAAACAGAAAACTCAAAGAGAACACTTTAGATAATATATGGTCGTTAGCATCAGAAAGCTTTGGATGAATGAGTTTTCAAGCCTTCTAAGTTCTAAATGTTTCTTTTGGTTGATAACAGATATTCTGACTCGAATGATCTAACCGAGTTTTGGTTTGCTCATAAATGAGGTTTTGACACTCGGTGTTAATTTGTGTCAGCCAAATGAAGTGGATAAAGCTGTTCAAGCTCGCCAAGTGGCGGAAAGGAAAGTATGTGTGAGCTTGCTCAAACTTGGTAGATGGTTCTATGGTTTCCGGTTAGCTGATGAATATGTGTCCTACAAAATTTCATTGAGCGCGCTCACCATGTCCGAGGGGGCAGAAGTTCTAGCCATTCTTAACCGTGGTGCTGTTCATGAGGTATTTCGTCTCCTGGTCAGATTGGTGGACATAAATAAGTGAACTAAGAAGTACACAAATGAACTGTACCTGGCTCTCTGTGCTTTTTGTAAATATGTTTACCCTTTGTGTTTTGGTGCGGATGCCCTTGTCACCTTGTGGCACTGCTTTAATGTAAATGGAACCATACAGATGGATGAAAGTATGAAACCATGTAAAGTTGTAAACTATCGGCGATAGTCTTATATAAATAATAAAGCCTCATGATGTTTAAATTAGTTATAAACATTTTTTGTGATAAGTTCTGTTTAATGTTTGTTATTTTCATTTCTTGTGGTGTTTATAAGTTATAACCGTGCTTTCTACTGCAATAATTTGATCCATCAGTTTCTGTAGCTAAATAATATATGCTGCGAGCACATATATAAACTATATTGGAGTGGGGTTACATGTTGAAATACATGAACTATGGCCTATGCGACCTCATAGCAAGATAAAAAAATCTCAACTCTCAGCTTTCAAGTAGCCAAAGAGTAACAAGAAAACAGTAAGAAGAAAAGGAAGAAACGATGAGAGAAACAAACAAAAAAGGAAGCCAAGGAATCAAAAGCTTCTATGGAGTAGTTGTAGACTTGTTGGTTACATGCAAATTTGTATAGTCCTGCCTTGAGCCATTGGCTAGGTTATAGTGCAAATTAAGTAGCATCATGGTCTTTTCTTTTCCAAACGACTTAATCCAAACTGGAGAACACAATGGTCAAAAGTGAAAGCAACCCAGACTCCAGAAAGACTATTTTTGATATATGGCTAACCTGTCGTCGTTGGGAACCCCATGATGTAAAATATAAATTGTATGATTTATAATGAAATGGATGAATGGCTGCATGCCTGGATCCCTATAACAAAATTTTGCAAGTTCAACTATTTAATCATTTGACTTCGAAATTTAAAGGTTTGGAGCTCATGGATAAGTTTATTGCACTGGAATGGCTGGCTAATTCGTTGAAAAACGTAGGAACTAGGAAGTCTTTCATAGTTCCATGCTTCTGATAAACTTCTTGAACTGCTGTCATATAATTATGCAACAAGTCATTTGCATACGATAAAAACCCCGATTGATCCATGAAGTTCACTCTCGTCTTGCATGGCATTGAGGTATCATCTTATTTTCCTATCTTCACTCTTTTGTTGCCAAAGCAGTGTTTACAGTCTTAGGCTGTTATACAGACACGACTTACGGAAATTTATAAGACAAGTTTATCTCATGTAAAAAAAAAATTTATCTCATGACATTGACAACCCTTCATTAGCTTCCCCTGCTTGCAATGACAATCACATCAAGCCGTCCCCATCAAAATGTACTAATGTCTAGGAAGTAATTACTGGTAGCACTTCAGAATTCAGATCATGGATCTCCATTGGATTGGGACATTGGATTGATCATTAAGCTTGCTGAATCAATAGTCTCTAGGTAAAGTATACAAAAGAAAAGAAATTCAGAAAGGTGTGGCATTCTGCATTAGCCTAGATCCCCTTGTGGAGAGTTAGAGAGGGCTAGTGAGAAGAATAAAGTGCACTGAACGCTGAGATTCTGCCGAGAGAAAAGGGCCTAAAGAATGAATGAATGAAAAAGAGACCCATGAATTGCAAAAAAACATCAGGGTGCTGCTGTTGCTTCTTAAGATGCACAATGACAATATCTGAAATGATAAACAGAGAATCAAATAGTTGAATAATGATTCTTCTCAGACTGCTCAGCAGATTTTTCAGATCTACCCAGAAGTGTAGAATCTTTGGTCTAATCTTTTACTATTTTCTAACCATGTTTCTTTAGTGCTTTCCTACTGGAAGTTACACTAGGCCACTAAGACGCGCATCCTTCTTGGGTCGCTAAAGAACCACTTAACAACCAGGGAAGAACACTGAATCTGTCTGTTGCCTAATTACATTCTAACCGCCTTAAAAGATAAGCCAGTTCCTGTGATTCTCTGTTAAGACCAGAACAAAATCTCAAAGAAAAAAAAAGAGGGGGATGGGGGACAAGTCATACCAACTTAACAAATTTGGTAATATCTATTTTTTCAAAGCTACCAAATCAGGCTACAGATGATCAACCTAATATATGAATAACATGACTTAGAGTAGGATGAGTATTACAATCTGTAGAAATTATTTCTGAACTGAAAATCAGGAACCAATGCCTGGCCTGCTCCCCATAAATATGCACTCTGCACTCTGCACTCTGCACATCTTGATTCTTCAAACTAGAAAGTTTCTCTCAGCCGAAGATATGCAGAGATTTCTTCACCTCAACAGCAACGATAGACGGTGACGGAGCGCCGCCGGGGCGGCGTGCAGAGGAGCATCAGCACCAAGGCGATGATGGCCGCGACGAGAAGCCCCATGAGGTTGAAGCCTGCCTCTTCCTCTGACTCGTTGCTGCAGCACAGCTTGCCCATGTTAGCTGTGACAGAGAAGAAGAGAAAGATGAGTCGCTGGACTCCCTGGTACTATGTTGGAGATGAATGGTGGTCAGAAGAGGGCTTCTTGGCTGAGGTATGTGCTTTCTCTTAAACTTTGGTTATGATCTTCGCTTTAAGGCATTGTATGGACAGTTGTTGAGGCATCACTATCAGATCTTTAATGATGCCATCCCCTTTTACTCCTTCCATCTTCCAAGATGGAGAGGAGACAGCTCAGCCAATCACCCCCACCAAGGCCACTAACACCGGCCTGGGATGAAATTGTTAAAGGCTGATCAACTGCCCAGATATATTTGGCAAATAGATCTGGTCTTTTCTTTCAGTATGGAATGTTAGGGTCACAGTCTCTACTACTGGTGATTTGTCGAATGGCGGTGATACGGATGAAAACTAGAGGATCAATGGTCGATGGTGATACGGATGAAAACTACATGATCAGTGCACTGATATCAAATATCCTCCTGGTGAAATTCAGACTTTGATGGCTACTTGTCCCAGCGATGGCAGTACTGAAAACTATATTAGTAAACATTTGCTGATACTTACATGCTCTGTGAAACACATCTCCATCAGTATTTGAGGTGGTAGTACAGATTAGGTGACGCATGTTGTGTGTCGGTGACTTGGACTTTCTGTGAGTCGTCTTTGATGATCAGGCACATGTTTGGGAAGAAGAGTGAGGCAGGTGGCAATGTGCCGTGTTGCCTTGCAGCTTCATCTGACTAGAATACAAGCAAGCCACATTTTTCTGCCTAGTCTGGCTCAGCTAAACAGAGTTCCATTTCAGCTCGACACCATTTTGGAATTTGGATCATAGGAGCAAACAGTCAGGCCAACTGAGTTCAGTTTTTGCATCCGAAGTGTCTGATCTTGAGTTCCATTAGAACCCAAAAGAGAATTTTTAAAAAGGAGCATTTATCTTCTTTTTTGGGTCTATTTTGGCCATGTTTTATTCTATTTCCAAAAATGGCCTTGGCCACAAACCATTTCGGAAAATGGTCCCTTTGATGGAGCAATGAGGCCTAACACCTCCACGCGACGCATCGTGGCGTTGAGATTAGGGCCACGCTCGCAGAGCCTCTTGATTCGATGATTTTTGTTGGGATTTGGTGTTGTTGGATGGTTAGCACTAGGATTGTGGGCTATATTTGGTTATTTGGTTATTTTTGTTTTGTGAGATTAGGATTTAGAACGAGAAGACAAGAACTCGCTAGAATGATAAAGAAGTTGTAGCTGCTTGTCCAGCTTACAACCCTGACAAAACATGGTCGTGTCAACAGTAATACGTTCAAGAACACTCTGACGAACTAATGAAGAAAGATGAGACCCACATAAGTGACCTAAATGGTAATACCATTGCGCAAAAATGCCAAAGGTGGTGGTAGCAGTAGCGGTGGAAGTAGATGTAGAGGTGACAAGAGCAACTGAAGTAGACGGAAGGTGGAGACGATCAAGGATGTAGAGACCCTGATGATCCCTACGGCGCCAGCTAGTCCCAAGTACCGTCCCTATCTGTCGATCCTAGATGAAATAGGTGTGAGAGTCAAAACCAACCCTACAACCAAGATCAGTGAGCTGACCCACCGAGAGAAGTTGCATGGTAAGCCGAGGAACATGGGAAATAGCTGGAACAGAAAAGTCAGTGGACAAAAGAGTTCCCTTACAGCTGGCAGACAGAGGAGTACCATCAGCTGTCTGAACAGAGATAGGAAAAACAGGAGGTCCTACTGAAGTAAGAGATATGGAGTCCGGTGTCATGTGAAAAGAGGCACCAGAATCTAGAACCCAAGATGTACCTGGAGGAGACGTATGAGCTAGGCGCGGAACACGCTAAGCCGTGAGAGAGATCTTTGAAGTAGAGCTGGCGAAGCTGCTGAACAGAGTCACCTCACTGAGAAGGTCCTGACGTGCTGGTCTGTCGTCCCGTTGAGGAAGGGCCTCCCTGCCCCCCTTGGATCGTCCAGCCCCATGCGTCTTGTTTTGATTTTTTTCGCACCGCACAACGCTGATAGTCGTTCCCGAAGTTATTGCAATCATTGCACTGAACCCAACTTGGTGCAAAAACAAGAGCAGAAATAGACATCTGAGGAGGGACTGTAGTCGAAGCAGAAATCATCGGTGTAGTCGAAGAAGAAGGGGTAGCAAGCACAGCCGAACAAACTGTGTTGCTAACCCGCGGCGAAGCTCCTCAACACGAAGCGTCGAAAGAGCCTCGGTGACTGTCGGTCGTGGTGAGCGGTTCAGCAGTTGAGCCCTAACAGGCTTAAACTCCGGGCGAAGATGGCAGACGAAGTCATAAAGGCGAATGCAATCACGATCCGCCTTCTGCACTTTATGACACTCCTGGTAGAGCGGAGAAGCCAGCTCATCCAGCTGGCGCCAGAGACTGGCCAGGGCTCGGAAGAAGTCGTCGATGGAGGAGTCCTCCCGGTGAAGCGTCTCCAACTCACGCTGAAGTGAAAAAAAACTAAGCATTGATGCTCTGCTGGTATCGCTCGCATAAGTACTCCCAGATCTGACAAGTGGCACGCAGAACAACAATGTCTGACTGGATAGAGTCTTCGACGCTAACCGCCAGGATGACTCGAACACGGGCCTCATCAGCACACCAATGCTCAAAAGCATTTATGGCATACTGAAAGGCCTCATCAGCAGCAGCAACAGCGGCCTCTGCCTCCTTCTTAGCGACATCATCTTCTGCAGGAAGTGCAGAAGGAGGCTATCTGGGAGAAGGCTGAACCGGCGATGGCAGACAAGGTCGGGCACCAGTGACATGTCCCCAGAGGCGAAGACCATTGAGGGTGATCTCCATAAGTGAAGACCACAACCTGTAGCTCATCCCATTAGGCATAATTCCCGAGAATGGGATCGCAGCTGATGGAACGGAAGCCATTGATAGGTGGCTCTAGATGGCACGGTGACCAAGGCAACGAAGTCTAACTGGCAGCACTAGACGGCGCGGTGGTTGGATCAACGTACTATTATATATATATATTTTTACCGAGCTGGGTCGGCTCAAAAACTCAAGCCGACGGCCGAAGGCCCAAGGTCCCAAGTTGAAAACACAGCCGAGCACACGGGGAAACCTAGGGTTCCCCTACCGAGCGGTGGCGACGCAGTCCGGCCGGAGCAGAGGAGCTCGGGCGATGGCGTTGCGTCAGGCGGCGATGCACTGCTGGAGGTGGCGGTGGCAAGCTCCGGTCGATAACAGCCTGAATCAGCTTGATGGCCCCGAGCGACGAGACTGTTGGATCAAGGATAACCAACTAAAGGGGGGTGAGTAGGAGGTTTTAAAAATCTTGACCGAATTATACAACTAGGCAAGATAAATTCTAACAAGTCAACCTATCACAAGATATATACTACAAATTTAAATACAATAAGTAAGGACAAGAGATAATCACAATGAAGACAAGGGGATTTTTCCCGTGGTATCGAAGATTTGTCGATCTTCACTAGTCCACGTTGAGGAAGCTTGTGTAATACCCGGATTCGAATCGGGAGATTTTAAAAGAAGTCGGGGACAAAAAAGAATTTAAAGAATTAGATTTTTTTTGTGGGAGAGGGGGTTTTCGCAAAAATACAACAACCTGGGCCGAGGTCCGAATTAGATTTTTTTTGTGGGAGAGGGGGTTTTCGCAAAAATGCGACAACCTGGGCCGCGGACTATGGCCCAGGTGGCCCAAGAGGGGGAGGCCGGCCAAGGGGAGGGGGGAGGCGCCCCAACCCTAGCCGCCTTCCCCACTCCCTCCTCTCCCCCCTAGAGCCGCCACCTCCATCCTCCTCCCCCCCGGTGTCCCTTGCTGCTCCTTGATGGCGTCTCGCTGCTGTGGTGATCCCCGGCGTCGCCCCCAGGCTCTCCTCCGAAGTCGTCTCCTTCCACCGGCGCCACCGGCCGTTCGCCGGCGATCTTGTGGCCGGCCCTTGGAGAGGGAAGGGAGGGAGATCTTTGGGAGTGGATCCACATATCCCTGCAGGTCTTCAAGGGTAACGAATGATCCAAGCCGTAGTTTGATTCGATTTGATTGCTTAATGGTTGATTAGATCTAAATTGGTTCCTGTTCTGGAAATTCCAGAACACATCCGTCACATTGCGTGGCCAGTTTCGACCCTTTAGAGGTCGAATCTCGGGTTTTCATCTCCTAGAGTTTTGTTTTTTAGGTCGTTAGCTTTCTTTTGGCACCAAGATCACGAGATTCCGCCTTACGGTTAGGGAGATATGAATTTTTAATCGTGCACTGCTCTGTCTGTCTTGGATCTGGGGACTGTCGGTTTTTTCCTCGGTTTTGATCTAGTTATAGTCAGATTCAGAACCTCCACCCAAATAGGTTATTGTATCCCTTTAAATTATCTTTCCAAGTTGATAAATATCACCTCAATTGGATCATTAGATTGAAAGTTACATCATTTTATTTGCTACTGTTCTGCTATCTAGACAGATGTTTGTCAGTTGTTTTCAACTGTTGTTTAGGCGACTGGTTTGGCCGAATCAAAGAACCCCACCAACTAGAGTTTCGTAGCCTGGTGCGTTAAGAGTATTTGAGCACTGGTTTCAAGTCATTATGAGTCACAGATATTTAATTACGATTTTTCTCGTACTGCTGATCAGAAGGGCTGAAATTGGGCTGATTAGTTAGGACGTCATTTTGAGCCATTATTTACGTTTGGTTAGTTAGAGGGTTATGGTAAAACGCTCGTAGCACGTCTTGTCTTGTTAGTCTTATTTCGATTAATTATTTGTGTAGGCGGTGGGGCAGTGAGTGGAGAAACACCGTCGTTGCCTCCTAACACGTCACAGCGCGGAAGGCAAGTACCATGTCCGTTATTATCCAATGACGTTATTGCTTGTGATTGTACCACTAGACTTGTTTTCATGAGTTTGTTTGTATGCCATGTGTTACTCTCTATTGAAGTGTGATAGACATTCATTTCATGAAAATGCATTATGTTCATGCATCGATTCAATTGAACCACGGGAGTGGAAATTTGTAAGTCCCATCAATTCCAGAATGGGCACGTAAGACCCACCATTCCAATGTGGGTAATGTTGGACAACCGTATGAAACGTTCTTCATACGGTATTTGAGGTCCCCGTATTTTGATAAGTACGGGCTTAAGTGAACACCGACGGGTGTATCACTCACTATCTGCAGATAAGTTGTGAGCAGTCCATTTCTTCATTGCATTATTCCATTTCATTCATATCCATAAACGTTCAGAGATGTTTTTCATAAGCAGATTGTGGTTTGCTTTGTTCGCTTAAGGTTTCTGTTGTATGTTAAAGTACTTGCTGAGTCTTTGGCTCATCCTTGCTTTGTGTGTTTTATTTAGGTAAATGAGGAGGGCAAGACCTTTTGAGGGGTAGTCCAGCACGCTGCACATCACCTTAATCAAATCAGAAATAATATTGTTATCTTTCATTCACGTCAACTATTTGTTAAATTTTCAAATTGTAATAATCTAATTTTGGTATCGCCCATCGTACGTTCTATTATGGATGTTTCTATTCCTTCTCGCAAAACTGTTAATCGTTTATCGTTGTTCCTTTGGAATTTGGTTATCTAATCATGCTTAACCCGATATTGTTGTACATTCTTAGTATTTGTTAGTTCTTTTAGGTGACATCTTGGCTTCCGAATAGCCAGGGTGTTACAGCTTGACCCAATCAAGCTGGCTCCATGAATTAAGCCTTCCCTCGATTTCACTTGTGGTTATTCTTTCTCCCATCCGGAGTTGGTGAACACCGAACCAATCACAAGCGGTGCCGGGCCTCTTCACAATCTTCTTGAAGAGATCGCCGCGTAAACTTTCGCCAAGCCGTCTAAGTGTCGAGAAACACCAAGAGTAATAAACCTTGATCTTTGCTTGACGGCAATCAAGTGCTATGGATCAAACTTAGAATGAATGCACTTGATTTTGCTAACAACCTCACAAAAGATGTAACAAGAGAGAATAAGGTGTGAATGAATGCTCTAAGCTCAAGAATGTTCAATGAATGCTCAACCACCTGTCCTAGAGCTGGTGGGGGTGTATTTATACCCCCCACAAACAAATACGACCGTTGGAGGAAGAAATAAAAAAAATTCAGGACAATCGGTAGTACTGCCATGTATTGGCCAGTACTACCGCACCTCCACGGTCAACACAGTAACGGCTATAACAGAGGTATTAAATGCGTCTGACATAGCCATTGGAAGTTTGGTGTGGTACTACCGCCATTGAACATGTGGTAGTTCCGATGATCGGTAGTTCCTCAAAACTCTGGCGGTACTACAGGTTTTCGTTGAAGCACAAAAATGCACCTTTCTGGAAAAAACGTATCGCACTTGTTTTTTGGAATCAACGATGTGCGGTAGTTCCGCTAAAACAACGGTGGTACTACCGTTCTTGCAAAAGGAGAAATAAAACCAGAAAAGGTGTCGCTCTGTAAAAAACGTACCGCACAAAAATCAAAATAACCAATGTGCGGTAGTTCCGCCCATGTACCGCCGGTACTACCGCTCTTCCAGAGAAACAAAGAAAATCACAAGAGGTGTCTCTCTGGAAAAAATATACCGCCGGATTTTCAGTACAACTGATATGCAGTAGTTCCGCCCATGTAACGCTGGTACTACCACTCTTCTAGAGAAGTAAAGAAAATCGCAAGAGGTGTCTCTCTGGAAAAAATGCACCGTCGGTTTTTCGGTACAACCGACAAGCGGTAGTTCCGCCCATATAACGCCGAAACTATCGATTTTGCACAGACAGTTGATTTGAGCTTTAAAACAGATTTTGAATGCATGCATTGTTGGAAATATGCCCTAAAGGCAACCATAGAGATGATGATATTTCATTATGTTCATGATTTTGATAATTTGTTATCGTGTTCCTTGATTGAATCATTTGTTATAGATCAATAAGTATGTGACTTGTTGGTGGAACTCTTTAACTTATATGATGTCATTCTAAATGTATCCCTGGTCGGAGGTCACTGGTCGGAACACCAGTGACTCTATGACTAGCATATGTATTGATTGATGACCTTGTTTCACCAGTCATGGATATAAGGATATCGAATCAATAATGTGAGCATTTGTTAGAGAACATGGGGCTGGATAGACCCGTCATTGAGACACTATTGAGATTGTTATAAATCTTTATGTCATTAGTTGGTCTCAAGTAATGATGATGAATAATCCTTAGACCTGAGATCAGCATGGTTCCCTACATGTGTAATAGCACTCTTAGGGGTGGCCAAACGCTACTCGTAACTGGGTAGTTATAAAGGTAGCTTTCGGGTATGCTATGAAACATGCGGAGGGATATGACTGGCCGAGATGGGATTTGCCCCTCCTAACATAACAGAAGATATGTCTCTGGACCCCTCGTGGTGATCGGATAAAGAAAGTGCATGGCCATGCCACTAGTGGTCGAAGTGTCGACCACATGAAGTTATCAGACACTCGATCGAGAAAGTCTTGAACAGTCCATGGATGACACTACATCTCACCTGGAATTCAACCAGATATCGTGAGGCAAAGGGAGAATGCATGAGTAGGCCGCTTAGTTCGATCAGTTACGGACTAGTCGTATGGAGATACGATCTGGTCATAGATTGATCGAGCGTAATCACATAATGGTAAGGATATAGTCGTAAAGAGTTACGAACTGGTCAGGACCAAATACGATCTGGTTGTATGGAGATACGAACTGATCGCAAGTGATGAGGATCTGGTCATAGATCATATTACATCAAGGTTCGTCCGATATATTATATGTGTGTTCGGGAATCGTTATGTGCTGCTAGGTACCGCTAACGACTGGTGGTCGGAAAAGAGTTTTCGAGTCATAACCGATTACACATGAACCTGTAGGGTCACACACTTAAAGGGCTAGGATCTGTTTTTGGATGGTGATCCGAATTCGTATAGACCTCGAATTCCTAATGGGCCTCAAGGTCGAGACCCATAATAGATGCCTATATAAAGAGGGGCGGTGACATGGGGTATTGGGTCAGAGGATGATCTTTGGAAGAACTCTCGAAACCCTAATAGCCACGCCTTCTCAACCTCGTTCCCGGTGCTAGCACTCCAGCGCGCGGTGATCCTGCTCCGTACGTGTGGATACCTCAGAGGTGTTATTGCGAAGCATCAGCACTAGGACGATCCGCGACTCGTGATGATCACCAGAGTCGAAGGAGAAGTCGTGCGGTGAGTACGACCACTCGAAGGAACAGACGCGCGACGAGTACGACCACTCGAAGGAGCAGACGCGCGGTGAGTACGACTACGACTGTATCAACTCGCTACAATGACTTTACTTCCGCTACAAGTCAGCGTGTCTAGCGGTAATCTCTCTATCTATTTCTAGCGGTGGTTCCTTAGTTGCGCGGTAAAAAAAAATTGTGCTATCGTAGCTTTGCACGTAACCCTTCATGCATGATCCTAGTTTGATCCATAGGCATAAAGATGTGCTTTCAAGCTACTATTCATGATCTCTCTTAAAGTACAACATCTAACCTAAAATCCGGTCTTCCACCATTTCTCCTAAGACCGGTAAAATTTGAAAGGGGTCCTAGACTACTTATACCTTTATCCTTGAACCAAGTCCATCCTTTATCATGCATCTCCATGTTGTTGACATCGTCTTTAGGACTAAGTCTTGTAATCACTTCAACAAACATGCTAGTCCCATATTCACATATTGTCATTAATTACCAAAACACACTTTAGGGGCCTAGATGCTTTCAATCTCCCCCTTTTTGGTAATTGATGACAATACAATTCAAAACACACTTTAGGGGCTTTGATCTTAATTGTTCTCCCAACACGGAGTGCCCCGACACAAAAGTTGCTGACTTGTCGTCAACAACTGTGTAGGATCATAGGCCTAACCTTCCAATGGAGATGGAGGAAAATCTGCATAGAAGTTAGTCGACCCTCCCTTCCCCTAACACCTTGAATGAAAACTTTGTGGAGCCCTTAGCACGGTGGAGTCTAGGGATGGCAATCGGGTGCGGCGGGTACGGGTAGTGCTCGCCCATACCCATACCCGCGACCCCGAATTCCCCCCACGGGTATACCCTTGAAGGACAACGGGCGAAAAACCTCGCCCATACCCGTCGCCCGCGGGTATGTCCGTTTACCCGCGAATAATTTATCGCCGCCTATGGGTACCCATCGCCCGCGGACATGCTCGTTATCCACAAGCAATGCATACATCAAGTTCATCATAATTCACACATCAATGGCGCATCACACATTCAACAACTAATAAAGTTCATCACAATTCACATATCATATTTGATAAGACAACTAATCAAGTTCAACAAATAAAATACAAATACAAATTGACATAGTTCCTTACATATGTGGGTAGATTACGGTGTCGGTGAAGCGATCGCCATACCCATACCCGTTTACCCGATGGGCAAGGAATTGTGCCCGTTTTCAAGCCCATGGGCAAAGAAAGACGCCCATACCCACCTCCATTAGGTTATTCGCTCGCGGGCACACGGGTAATCGAGCACAATTGTCATCCCTAGTGGAGTCCTAGGGCAGGCCAGCAGGTGCACAGGTGAATCGTTTTGATGGGGTAAGAGCCTCAGACGAGTTGGATGGTAGAGTATTTGGTGAAACAACCGATGATGACGAGACGTACGAGCAGCAATACGTATCCGACTCCAATGAGGACCATCTGGAGGCGATCTTGAGAGGGAAGGGTGCTGAAGTCTTTTAGAAATTGTTTGGACGTGACCCCCAGATCTCAAAATTATGGGATCTTAGGCTGGCCGGAGGGGTTGTTCTTGATGGTGGTCGCAATGTTAAGCGCCCACCGGACCCATCAACGGGGCGATTCAGAACGGAACAATATTTCCCACCATGTTGGCCATGAAGCTATGGCTCAAAGAGTATTTGGTCCATCACCATCATCCTTATCCTGTGGTGTACTCCAGCTCGTAGAAGCGCTACATGGTGAGGTGCAAGGAAAGGAACTACGAATGGAAGGCATGTGCCCGGAGAACCCCCTGCGATCAATGGAAGGTATTGAGTGTTGTGCAACCACACACATGCTGAGAGGCACAACTATTGGTGAAGCATCAGCAGCTCACGTCCAACTTCATTGCGAAACGTCTATGCAATGTCATCAAGCAGCATTCAACCATGTTGCAAGCAGCATTGATCGAGTTCATATATGAGATATTCAGGTACCATGTGAAGTATCGAAGGTCTTAAGAGGGTTGAGCAAGCCGCGTTGAAGATGTTGTATGGGGATTGGGCCGAGTCGTACACTCGCGTGCCAACATTGATGCATGCCATCAAGTCATCAAGTTGAGGAACCTATCCATGATATACACTGTACATCCTCACGAAACAAAGTTTGAGGTTGTGGGTGGCGACATGGTGTGACTAGGCGGGTGTTTGACTGTGCATTTTGGAATTTGGTCTTTGTGTTGAGGAATTCCTGCACCGCATACTAGTTTTAAGTGTGGATGGCCCTTTCCTGACCAGCAAGTATAGGGGAACTATATTACTCGTCATTGGGGTTGATGCAGAGGACCATCTTGTACCGTTGGCTTTCGCATTGGTGGAATGTGAGAATGTTGCTAATTGGGAGTGGTTCATGCACCTTATTAGGGTTAAGGTAATAGGACCAGACAGTGAGGTCTGTGTCATCTCGGACCGCCACGCCAACATCATGAATGTGGTTGTCAAAGAATCGATGGGTATCCACGCTAGCATCACTGTTGGTTGATGTGTCACTTTGTCACAAATTTCTTCTCCGCCGGTGCTACGAATAATGAAACGGGGGGCATTAGGCGGTTGTGCATGGAGAATGAGCTATCATATTCAAAGAGAAGTACAGAAAGTTAAAGAAGTTGCCAGTTCAGTAGGCGCAGGACTGGAGAATAGTTTGAAGGACAAGGTCATATGGGCACGTGTGCTCGATCCGGTGGGCTGTAAGTATGGTTTCACGATGAGCAACATGGCAGAGGTGTTCAACAAAGTCCTTAAGGGGATCCACTCCTTGCATGTGACAACAATAGTGGCGTATAGTTTCCACAAGTGCAATGAGTACTTTGTGAACCGCCACCATGAAGCTCAAGTGTTGTTGCAAGACCAACAAAGATGGGGTCCTATTGTGAAGGCAAAGACCGAGGATGCTCAAATGAGGGCACATGGGCAATAAGGCCAATGTATCCCACCGTGCATGACAGATTCATGCTGGTTCCACCTTCAAGGCCTCACCCAAGGTGCGACCACGGGTTCAAGTGTAGGGTTGGGACCGCCAAAAACTTTGTAGTTGCGGGAAGGAAGTTCTATCGGTATGGATCTGACAAGGTTAATGCTAAACCCCCACCCATGAGATTTGTGCTCTGCTTTTGGACTAACAAAATGTTTTCATCCACCGAAGATGGGGACTAGATGCAATTTTCACCATTGGATATACGGATCGTAGTTCAACTCCATGGCCTACGTCCTCAAGTGCATGAACAGACCATGGAATTTACAACAATGCTTCCCAAGTCCTTCTCAAACGTCGTCGCCACCATCAGAGGAAGAAAATGTGGCACCCCGTATTTTCAGCAGCCCTTCCATGACCGCTCCATACCTTCCCAGCGAGATCTATTGTTTCCATTGCAAGAAAAACACTAGGTGGTACCCCCTGTACGGACCAGACAATGAGACGCATTACTTGGCCAAGCTCGAGGAGATCAATCAGAGGGTTGCAAAACGTTTTGCCAAAAGGGATGCAAAGGAGAAGGCTCAGCGAGAGAAGAGAGACAAATTTGGTTGGCAACATGGGACCAGGGAGAATGCAAACAAGGTTTACACGTGGATCTCAAGTAGACGTAGCATTACTCTGTCACCATGTTTTTACCTTCCAAAAGGCACTATGTATCGTACGGTTCAAGGAGTTCGTACAGCCTGTCATTGTACCGTAGCTTTAGTGTGGCAAGCATATGTACTTCTTCTAACCCTATGTGCCATGTTTTTGAACTACCCTTGTGGAACTCCATGTAAAAATTAGGATGTTGAACTTATTGTGTTGTTTGTGTTGTTCAAGTGTTTTATTCTTTTCAACTTCAGGATTATTCCTCTTCCGCTGACTGCCTTCCTCGGTGGCCAAACTTGCCACAATGACACAACCACTCAATCCCCCACATGGATGCAAAACTTTGGGCAAAAGGACAAGACCGCTCACTACACTCATCGGTGTTGAACTTTGCACAGGAGGACACGACAACTCACTGGCCTCGTTGGACGCTTGACTTTTCATATTAAGGCTTGACCAATCTCTATGTTCATTGCATGCCATCCTTTTGCCAGAATGACAAGACACCTCGGATTATCCCATACCGGCTCGAACATACATGGCCCATCTCAGAGTGAGGATCTAGGAGTTGGAGGCTCAACTCCAGGACGAGAGGGCCAACAACAACGAGCTCCGCTGGCAGAGGCTCCAGGTGAAAGATCTAGACCCACCATTATTAGATAATGGAGTGTTTGGTGATTAATGACAAATCTAATTGTGAGACTAACAATTCTATTGCTATATCTAGTGTGTAGTCTCATTTGGATATAAAGGTGAAATTCAACGAGGTATGCATCTAACTTACACTCTTATATAATGTTGCATTCCTCGGATCCAAAATATAGGTTGAACTCCACCATAAGTATATCTTGAATATGTGCATATGTTTTCTTTACACATACGTGTATGCACACATTTAGGGGGAGCTCATTCTATATTTTGTGGTTTCATTTGTATTGATCCATATTTCGTGTTCCACATATATTTGGGATCCTTACTTTGAAACATATCCGTATGAGTATACAAAACTTGTGTAGTCTTTGTATACTTATGCTTTGAGTATACAAAACTTGTGTAGTTTTTGTATGCGTATGTTTTGAGTATATAGAACTTGTGTAGTTCTTGTATACTCATGTTTCGAATATATAAAACTTATGTAGTTTTGTATATTCATGATTTGAGTACAAAGAACTTATGCAGTTCTCGTATACTCAAGTTTTCAGTATGTAGAACTTGTGTAGTTCTTGCATTTTCAGTATGTAGAACTTGTGTAGTTCTTGCATACTCATATTGTGAGTATATATATGACTTGTGTAGTTTATATATACTCATAACGTGTTAGTTTATCTAAATCAATTTATGCGTGATTGAAATGGTTATCATCAATTACCAAAGAGGGAAAGATAGAGGTATCTTGTCCCACCATTATGAGTTAATGGTATGGTGTAGTAATTAATGATAATCATATTGTGGAACTAACATTTTTCATGAGTTGGGTGTATAGGTTATGTTCCAGGATGATGAAGACTTGAGATGATCATGAGTTGATCATCAAGTCAAGATTTAAGTGAATGATGTATCATGTGTTGATGCATATGAAGACATGAAGTAAAGGTTGCATCATGTGTTGATGCACATCAAATCAAGAGAAGACTCATCATGTGTTGATGGAGGTCAAGTGATGGAATGCATCATGTGTTGATGCATGTCAAGACTCGGGATGAAGAAATCATCATGTGGTGATGATATTCAAGACAAGATCCCGAAGTGAAGAAATCATCATGTGTTGATGATTGTCAAAGTCAAGGACCCGGAGTTGAAGTGTTTATGTGGGTCATCAAGTTTCAAGAAGATGCAAGGCAAATATATGACTAGCTAGGGCTAAGGATGTGTTCCTAGTCTTTTACCGGTCTTGGAGTTTGGTTGGAAGACCGGATTGCTAGTATAGGATTGTCGTACTATTAAGAGGGGTCTTGACTAGTAGCGTGAGTTAGTCATGTGTTGATAGCTCATTGTGTTTGCTCTAGCTCATCTATGCATGGAGCTATTATTTACGAATGTGTTTTGAAAATAATTGATGCTCATGCATTTAATCTTTGTTGCATAGGACTATAGTTTGCAAATGGTTGAAGTCCATGCACCTTGGTCTTGTGGCATGATGCTGTTATTTACGAATGTGTTTTGCAAATAGTCGAAGCTCATGTTTGATTTCTTGTATCATGTGACTTGAGTTTGCAAATGTGTTTTGCAAATGGTGTAAGTCCATGTATCTTATACCTCGTGATGAGTATTCTAAAGGTTGGCAAATGTGTTTTGCATCCTGTTGAGAATATCATCTTGAAACCTTGTTAAAGTTGCACTCAAATGAGCGAATGTGTTTTGCCATTTGAGCAAGAGCAAATGTGTTTTGCTTCTGTTGTCTGGCGGTCAGACCGCCTGTGTGGATCGGTCTGACCGGTGGCAAAACGATTGAACCGCCATGTGTTGGGCGGTCGGACCGGTAGCCATCTGAGTTAATTCTCTGTCCAGAAGTTCCGCCGTTGTGAAAACGAAACTTCTGATGTGAGGAAGTTCTGGGATTAGTTGGCGGTCCGACCGGCCGAAGGCCCAACGGCTAGTTTTGTAGCCGTTGGAGGCACGGGCGGTCCGACCGGCCATTAGCTGGCGGTCAGACCGGCCCTGTGCAGATTTGAGGGAATCTTCTCCCAACAGCTAGTTTTTGGGTGTGAGCTATAAATAGCCACCTTGGCTGGTTAGGGGAGGTTGCTGAAGTTATTGTTGAGTTCCATACACATTCTTTGAGCTAAGAGCAAGGCTCTATTCTCTTTTGTGCATATGTTGCTGTGGATATCATGGGGACATGCTCCAGATCTTAGGATGATGTGATAATTGGCAATGACGTTAATGGTTTATCGTTTCACGTGTTTTCGGTAAAGTTGGCTTGTTGTCAGGCCAGAATCGGTCTGACCGGCCAGGGTGGTCGGTCTGACCGACCTTGGTGGCGGTCGGACCGGCCAGTTACAGAAAGTGAGAATTGAGCTGGGCCAAAAATAGAGGGTGTAGGCAAGAGAGGGGATTCTATTGCACTTGGTCCAATAATTTTTGGAGCCTCCAGTCAAAAGTTTTATTAGTTTGAAATTTCCTGTAGGTTTCGGTTTTCAGAGGTTAAAAATCGGCTAAGTCATGGCGGTGATCCGACCGCCCATAGGTGGCGGTCGACCGGCGAAATGGCGGTCGACCGCCACGGGGCGATCGACCGGTTTTCACTTTGTTCGTCGCCCGGTGTGGCGGCGATATTCGTGTGTTAGGTCAAAGTCATGAGTTTCAGGGCATATATTTTGCATGATGCATGTTTTGACTAACATGGGTTAAGTTGTGAAGAACTTATTCTCAAATTCGGTTTACTTGTCTATTGTTGTGCAGGTTGCTTGGTGGTCAATGACGGTCAACGGCGAGGATGAACAGGACTAGGCTTGGAGAGCTGAGGTCTAGAACGATCGACGATGCCAGGTGAGGTCAATGTACTCAAGCGTGGCGCAAGATGGATAAGGGTGACCTATTAGCTAATCCAAGGCGTAAGATGGCGCAAGGTGTAGCTAGTTAGGTCAAGGGATATTGAAGACGGCGTATTAAAATATGTGCGTAAGTGTCCCGTTTGTTTTGGGCCTTAACGGGAGCCCAATAGGATCAAACTTCTAGAAGGTCTAAGCCTCCACTATAAATAGGGGAGGGAGGTGGCTGCACCTCTTCTTCGCCTCTTTTGTAATTCTTGTAAACCCTAATTTTCTTAGGGAGAGCTTTTGTGGAGGCTAGGATTCTTGATGTTTGATGTGATTTTCGTGCTCTTGGATTGAGCATTGTCCTCCATTGATGGAGTGGCTGTAAGCCCTGATCATATTAATCAATAAAAGGAAAGTTTGATCAATATTTTATCTCATTGCGTTCTTTCTCTCTATTTGATGATTTTAGGTCTTTTTTTGATCCGTGAGTTTTTGCTTGGTTTCTTCACGTTATCTAGCTTGCTGTGACGTGTGGAAATCTATCTAGGATCATCTTGATCTTCAATCACCCACGAGCAAGAGTTTTGACCTAGTTTTTGTTTTGACCCGGTTTTGAACCCTTCTTTGATCAAACGGAAAAGGATCTTGATTCCTCCAAGAATTATCATAATCTTCTATTGGAATAGGTCCCTGTTACCATAAAGAAGGTGTGTTCCAAGTTTCATCAAGTTTGGATTAGTAGATCAAAAGTTTCATCTATTTTGATCTTCGTCATTGGGGCTGTTCTTCTGTTCTGTACTCCGTCGGTAAGACCGCCCATAGCCACCGGTCAGACTGGTCGGGAATCGGTCCGACCGCCAGTAGATTGTTTCACTTCAATCTTTTGCTGATTTTGTCCTATCGCTTTGGGGTTTTTTATTGGATTCAATATTAGTTTTCCGCTGTACTGATATACTGATCTTCATAGCTTCGATAGCTACTGGAGTAAAGTTTTTTTAATCCATTATTTGTGAAAAAGTGAGCATTCTCCTATTCACCCCCCCTCTAGTCGCCTTTTCAGTCCAACAAGTGGTATCAGAGCCCGGTTAGTTCAATCTTGATCTTAACCGGTCACTAAACTTGGCGATGGATAGATACTCCACAAAGCCGCATATCTTCGATGGGTATGACTATGCCTATTGGAAGAATCGCATGCGAGACTTCCTTAAGAGCGAAGGACACGCTATATGGGAGGTTGTTCGAGTCCCGCTCGTGGTGCCCGAAATTGCTACGCCGCCTTCAGAAGCCCTTTTAGCTAACAACAATAAGGCTAAAAATTTCTTGTATGGTGGGCTTGGGAGACAGGAGTATGATCGAATTTGCAATCTTGAGACTGCGCACGAGATTTGGAACACTCTCGAAACTTACCATAAGGGTTCGTCCCAAGTCAAGAAAGTACACCAAACAGTCTATAAGCGTGAATACAACAAATTCGAGATGTGTCCTGAAGAGAGCATCGATGGCATTTTCAGTCTCTTTAATAAAGTGATATATCATATGAAAGCTGTTGGTATTGAATATTCTCAATCTGAAAATGCCATCCATCTCTTGGCTGCAATCAACACCAAGGAGTGGGAGATAAAGGCTACAGCGTAAACCTTTCTGATCTAACTTTGGAGCTGCTCTATAACAAGCTCAAGACTCATGAGATCAAAATGATTGATCATCCCAAGAAGGAAAATATGACTTTGGTAGCAGACCCGCTCAAGAGAGCATCTGATGGGTCTTTTGAGTCTTCTTCTGGATTTTCGCTTGCAGATTTATCTACAATCCATGAAGAGGAGTTTGAGAGTCTCCCTGAGGCTGAGTTGGCCCTCATAGTCAAAAAGGTCACACGGGCCTACAACAATATGAGAAACAAAAAGAGAGGAGGTCCCGTGACTTGCTATGAGTGTGGTGAGCTTAATCATATCCGGGCAAATTGCCCCAAGCTGAAAGGTAAGAGCAATCACAAGGAGGGAAAGCCAGCTTGGAAAAAGTCTCAATCGAACAAACCAAGGTTTGATGTTGCCAAGCTGACGAGGGCCGCTCACCGGGTGCTTGCCGCTTTTGAGGATCAATCTTTAAGCGATGTGGACTCCGGGAGCGAGGAGGACAAGGAGGAGGAGATCCCTCAAGACAAAAAGAAAGGGAAGGCCAAGGACTTCACTGGCTTGTGCTTCATGGCCGACTCCGTTGATGATGACAACAATGAGGTACCTCCTTCCTATGATGCCCTTTCTGATAGATGTGAATCTATGTTTGAGCAACTTATGAGTCAGGATAAGGCTTTAGAATATGTCATGGCTAGGAACAAGGATTTAGAGTCTCAAATAGGTAACTTGACTATAGAACTTGAGAATGCTAAGAGTCTTGAATTTGATGAATGTTCATCTTGCCATGCTTTGCATTCAGAATTTGCTAAACTGCAATCTGCTCATAATATTGCCTTGCAACAACTTGAAAATGCTAGGACTGAGCTAGTTGAGGTTAAATCTGCTCCATGTAAAAAATGCTTAGAGTCTAGCAAGTTAGTTGTTTCTGGAGCTGTTGATTCTAGCATTTACACTTTCTGCTCAGAACGCGAACTTGAAGTCAAAGATAACTTAGAAGCAGCTAGAGCTAAATATGCCAAACTTAAGGACGTATTGAGTTTTCTACATGTGCTTCATGTCCAGCCCTTAAACTTGAAATTGCTTTATATAAGGAGAAATATGCTAGAGTCATTAAAGGTAAAACCTGTGAATCATGTGTTAATCTTAAAGATGAAAATACTTATCTTAAGGATACCTTAGAAAAATTCTCTAAAGGTAAGAAACAATTAAACATGATTCTAGACAAGTCTAAAACTCCTTATAAGAAGCAAGGATTAGGATACAATAATGTTCAAAATAATTCTAACCCAAAAGTTACTCAAGTATTGGAAAAGGGGTTAATTGAATTTAAAACACAACCTGTAAAAACTATTTTTAAGTCTGCAGGTATTGCCCAGTCATCTGTTAAGTCTAAGGGTGCTTCTTCTAGTGGTATAAAGTATCATTGCACCTATTGTAAAAAGGATGGACATTTGATTGAGTTCTGTTGGCGTATGTTAAAAAATGATAAGAAAATTTTTGCTAGAACTCCATCTAATCAACCTAGAGTTTCTATGAGACATGGTAACATAGAAAATAAGAAACCTGGTTTAGGATTTGTATCACATGCTCATCATTATGTTCCTAGACAGGATAACTCTCATGTTACTTTAACCATTGCTCATAACATAACCTTAAATAAAATCAAGAAAAGCACTTCTGCTTTGCATACTACTCGCAGACGTGTGTCTCAGTACTGGGTTCCTAAGTCTTGTTTAACTAACCCCAGTATTGAGACACATCGTTCTTCTGTTCCTTGATTTTCAGGATTACCGCGAAAAAAGGAAGTACATGTGGTTCGTCGACTCCGGATGTTCACGCCACATGACCGGAGACTCAAGATGGTTCACCTCTTTCACGCGGTCGACAGGTGATGATTTTATCACTTTTGGAGATGATAAACTAGGGCGAATTGAAGGGATGGGATCGATCAGGGTGAACGACAGTTTCATTCTCAAGGACGTCGCTCTTGTGGACAAGCTAAGGTTTAATTTGCTTTCTATGTCTCAACTTCTTGATGATGGCTATGAGACTATATTTAAGAAAAATGCTTGTCGGGTGCTTGATTCAACTGGTAAGTTTGTTTTTGGAATTAATAGAGTTGCTAGGATTTTTGGAGCTGACTTTTCTGAATTTCTTGCTGGTTCTCTCAAATGCTTGATTTCATCATCTTCTTCTTCTGAGTTCTGGCTTTGGTACCATCGTTTGGGGCACATTGGTTTTAATCATTTGACGCGAGTTAGCAACCTTGAGCTTATGAGAGGTTTGCCCAAACTCAAAGCTGTCAAAGATGCTGTTTGTGCGCCTTGTAGACATGGCAAACAAGTTGTCGCCTCACACCCTTCAGTGACTATGGTCATGACTGACGGACCGAGACAGTTGCTTCACAAGGATACTGTTGGTCCTGCTAGAGTTCGGTCAGTTGGTGGAAAATGGTACATTCTTGTCATAGTCGATGATTTTTCTAGATATACTTGGGTGTTCTTTCTTGCTTCGAAGGATGAAGCTTTTGAGTTTTATCATGATCTGGTTCTTCGTTTGGCTTCTGAACTTCTGGGTGCCTTGAGAGCGATCCACAGTGACAATGGCACGGAGTTCAAGAATGCCTCATTTGCTTCTTTTTCTGCTGAGCGTGGTATTGAGCATCAGTTCTCTTCTCCACACGTCTCTCAACAAAATGGCGTTGTGGAAAGGAAGAACATGACCCTGTTTGAGATGGTTAGGACGATGCTATATGAGTATAGCACACTGAGGATATTTTGGGCCGAAGCTATTGCTACTGCTTGCAATATTGCTAATCGTGTCTTTGTGAGATTTTCTTTGGGCAGGACTGCTTATGAGCTTCGATTTGGTAGAAAACCATATATCTCGCACTTTCGAGTCTTTGGATCCTAGTGTTTTATTCTCAAGACAGGTAACCTAGATAAATTTGAGTCTAGAACTTTTGATTGTTTATTTCTGGGTTATCCTGCACATTCGAGGGGTTTTCGGGTTTTTAATGCTGAAACTAACATTGTTCAGGAGACATGTAATGTCACTTTTAATGAGACTAGCCCTGGAGCTAGATCAGATATTTCAGGAGATACATAGGTGACAGAGAGCATATTTATGAGGAAGATGATGAAGGACCCGATGATGTTCTTCCACCTGCTGCTGTTGATGCTCCTATTCCAGCACAAGACCCTACTGTGACTACTTCGCCTTCAGATGAGGCTCCTGCTGCATCCTCATCATCAGCAGTACCTGCCGAGGTCGAAGAGATGTTTTTCTCTCCGGGTGCACCACTTCACATTCAAAGGCAGCACCCTCCGGATCAGATAATATGTAATCTCCATGAGCGAGTCACTCGCTCCAGGTATAATGATCCAAACCTCTACTCTCATTCTGCTTTTGTTGCGTCTTTTGAACCCCGCGATATATCACATGCTTTATCAGATTCTAGCTGGGTTAATGCCATGCATGAGGAGTTAGAGAATTTTGAGAGAAATAAAGTTTGGAACCTAGTAGAACCTCCTAGTGGCCATAATGTTATAGGAACCCGCTGGGTTTTCAAAAACAAACAAAATGATGATGGTTCTGTAATTAGAAACAAGGCTAGGTTGGTAGCTCAGGACTTTAGCCAAGTTGAGGGGTTAGATTTTGATGAGACTAGAAGACATTCATATTCTGTTTGCATTTGCTGCATCTAAGGGTTTTATCTTCGTCATCGAGGCTGTTCTTTTGTTCTGTACACCGGCGGTAAGACCGCCCATAGCCACCGGTCAGACCGGTCGGGAATCGGTCCGACCTTGATTAAGCGTGGTCCGACCGCCAGATGGGTGTTTCACTTCAATCTTTGCTGATTTTGTCCTATCGTTTTGGGGTTTTTATTGGATTCAATATTAGTCTTCCGCTGTACTGATATACTGATCTTCATAGTTTCTATAGCTACTGGAGTAAAGTTTTATTAATCCATTATTTGTGAAAAAGTGAGCGTGCTCCTATTCAACCCCCCTCTAGTCGCCTTTTCGGTCCAACAGTTGCACTTGGTGAGATTAGAGAGCAAACCCTAAGTGCATGTGTTGCCTTAGGTAGTGGATTGTGTATCCACTTGAGCTTTGACACTTGATTAGTTCAAGTGAGAGTTGAGATTTGTTTCTCTTGGTGTTTGCCGACACCTAGACGACGTGGAGGCGTCGTGCCCGGTGATCTTCTCAAAGAAGCTTGTGAGATGACCCAGCGTGTTGTTAGTGGTTTGGTGCTCGCCATCTCCGGAGTAGAGGAAGAGCAACCCTAGTGGAGCGAGGTGTTGGTTCGGTTTGGAACCGGTCCAAGTGGTTGGACTTACCTCAGAGGTGTTGGCTTAATTAGTGGAGCCGGTCCAACGTGGTTGGGATTACCTCAACGGGGATTAGGGGATACCGGTAAGTCTCCGAACACCACGGTAAAACATAATCGTGTTATCTTGTTTTACTTGTGCTTTACTTTGAGCAATTTACATTACATGTTTTAATTACTTACATATCTTGTATGATTGCTCTCTTGTATTGTATTCATATTGTTAGTGCACTTAGGGAAGTCTAGTTGATTTAGGTTTTAATTGTGCAAAACCAATTTGTTATTAGCTTGCGCATTATATATTGGTTTTAGCCCGAAAGAATTTTTAAAACTGCCTATTCATCCGTTATATGAAAATTTAAAGGTGAAAAAAATAATTTAAAAATAATAAATTTTCAGACCACTTAAAAGAAGGTGCTTCCCTTCAGCCCTAATTAAAAGAAGAAGAAGTTGAAGAAAAACTAGACAAGGTGCCATGCTGCGCCTCGCCAAGGCTGTAAGTAGCTGGGTTTTCTCGGAGCCACGGTTCCCTTCTGGTTCATACATGAGCCACGGATCGAAGAAAGGCAGGAGAATGCAGCGGCAGAGCAGGCTGAAAGACGAAAAAGGCATCGCCAGTATGCCATTACTTGGTAGCGAAAAAGGCATCGCCAGTATGCCATTACTTGGTAGCTGGCAAACGAATTACGGCCGGCGATCGAATTCAACAATTGCGGGTAGCATATATTCCAAACAGATGCACGTACGCGATATATATTTCCGTTTCTTTAGCATATATTCCAAACAGATCTATGTACCCGATATATATTTCCGTTTCTTTCTCTTCCTTTCAACTTAGAAACCACTTGTCCTTCCAACTTCTAACTAGATGGAGAAACATTTCTTGCCGATTCAGAAAACTTGCTACTTTAACAACTTTCAAATGTTGGGATTGAACTTTCAAATAGAAAAACTTTGAAGTTTGGGGATTGGTCTTTAACTTGAAGAACTTTCGCAATTGGGTATTGGGCTTTCGATTGAAAAGCTTTCAAATTTGTGGATTGAACTTTCAACTGCAAAAACTTTCGAATTAAGGGATCAAATTTCTCCTAAAAAATGATCAAACTTTGCGGTTTTGGGCTCCCTATACCTGCGCTTCCAGCAAGGTGTCGATGACAGCCGACCACAGCGGTGGCGGAACGAGATCCAGCCAGTGGCGGATCTAAGATTTTTAGGATGAGTGTTCGGACTTCGGAGTTAGGTTACCCACATACGTCGATACCGTGAAATATCATTTCCCCTAAAAACACAGATAACACACACACATATATAGGATTAATACTTTCCACAAGGATACAAATATAATAAAATACAAATATATATAAATTAATGATTTCTTACAAGGAAATATGTGATATAAGGCTACTATAATGCCATGAATTAAACAACAAATTATAGAGATCAATGATAGTTGATGTGGTGAAAACTATGAATATATCTATTTTACCTCCAGGCTTTTGATTTTGTTGAGTTATGTTGTTGTTGCAGGGTGCACCTAAGACTTGTGCTTGGTGCTTAGCCGCCGTTGTTTTATCTGTTTTTTCTGTTATGGATTGTAGTAATTAGACTGCTAAAATTTATTTTTCTTCCTCTAATAATGACCGATAGAGCTCTTGACTTCTTTTTACAAAAAAAAAAGACAGTTGCATACCTTATTGATCTTGATCTTTTTTGTTATTTTTCCGTCAGCAAGAACCCCCATCTAAAAGGAAGCTATATGTTCCTTCCATGGGGGCAAAAATTAACATGTAAACATATGTAACAAGGGCCCAACTAATTGTTCATTACCCAAGGCAAAGATTGTATTTTTGTACAATATCCATTGGAAATAACTAAGAAAGCAGAGGCACATGCTAAACTCGAAAGAATTGAAGTCGGAGCAGAGCAAAGGTATGGAGAGAGGACAACGACGATGAGTTGGAGGCGCTGCTCCCTTCCCACTGCCACGCTCCCTTCTGGTCACCGCGCTACTCCCTCCAAACCGCCACGCTCCCTTCCGGTCGTCGCGTTGCTCCCTTCTCGTCGCTTGCTCCCTGTTTGTCGTGATGCCACCCGCTTGCCCGCGCCTCATCTCTGTTCGCCCACCGCCTTGCGCGCGCCACGCATGCCTGCACCCTACGCCGCTTCACACCTGCTTGTTGTCACGTCGCAGTGTCGTGCCTACCGACCATCGCTCACCATTGTAGCTCGCGCCTCCGCCCCCACCACACACAGACAACCATAGGATGAGAGAGAGAACAGAGGTTAGGATTTGGTGGGCTGAAATGGAAATGGAAATGAAAATGAGTCTAATGTGTTACATGGGCGGTGCACAAGGTGTGAGTAGTGCGGTCTGAATTCATTTGTAGATACAAATATATAGTTTTGATCTAACTAACAACATATACATGTAATATACATATTGTATACCAGATATTTTGCACAAAAAAAGGTGTTCAGCTAAACACCCATGACCCAGTGAGGGTCCGCCCCCTGGATTCGGCAGAGTGAGGTCGGTAGGCGTTAGCACTAGGACCTCCTTGCTAGGCCTCACGATGAAGCGCAAGACACTTAGGCGATCTCAGCGAGCGCGAACAACGGCAGTAGGGTCTCGACGGGCTCCCTCAATTGTGGAGCTTTTTTTCTTCTAAATAATACATTAAAAAAATTACAGAAATAAATAATCAATTTTTTTTTTTACAAAACTAGACCTCTGTCGGCGATAGGAAGCTGTCGCTGTTTCAATTGGCGATAGTAGCCCTGTTGCCGATTGAATTGGCGACAACCTCCTGTCGCCAATTCAACTGACGACAGAGACTTCTCAAGTGGTATATACCCCTCTAGACAAGAGTAATTAAGATATTTAGTCTTGTAGCTAATTGAATTAGCGACAAGTGTCGCCAATTCAATTAGCGATAGATGTCAATTTTTGTTTTGTTTTGTTTTTACTATTTATTTCTAATTTTTTTTTAAAAAAAATCCTCAATTCTGACCGAAGAAGAAAGGGGAATGGGAAGGGAGCAGACGAAGCCCCACAAAGGTGGCCCACCGCGCGCGCAGAATAGGATTTGGTACCTCATAATATGAACGGCCAAGAATGCATCGATCAATCGAGCACATCAATTCCACATAAACGAACGTCTCAGATAAGCACACGCATGCATGGTTACATCTCATTCTCATCTCCGCCTGTTCGAGTGCATGAATGCATCGCATCGCTTCGGCTTCCGTTAATTGGTTCACCGGCGATTCGCTTGGGCGGCGGCGTTTGGCTCGTCGGCGTTCTTCTTCCCCGACGGCTCCGAGACGGCGACCGCCTCGTCCACCTTGTGCTCATCGACGAGTTTGGCCTCGACGGGTTCTGTGGTGCTCCGCCCAACCGATTCCCCTGCAGCAAATCGCACATGCGCATGCATAATTGCATCCTCTTCTTTTCCATGTGTGTGAATTGGTGCGAGATTAATTGGAGATGTTAACTTTGCTTAAATAAAGATCAAGGATGCTAATTGAACTTACCATCCTCATTTGTCGGAGCAGGAGACGTCTCCTTCTCCTCCTCATCGGCGTTGGTCTCCTCCTCCTTGAGTACTACTTCGTTTGCCTCGTCATCCTTGGCCTCCTCCTCCTCCACCGCCTCATCAGCCATGGTGGACTTGGGCAGCACCACCTCCTCCTCCTTCTTAGGTTGCTTTTCCGCCGCCGGCGCCAGCGTCTCCTCGGTCACCAACGTGGCAGCGGCAGTCGCAGCAGCGTCTTCGGTGACATCCTTCTTGACCACCACCACCACCTCCTCCTTCTCCTCGACGACTACGGCGACGGGCTTCTCGGCTAACGTCACCCCGACGTCGGCCTTGGCCTCGCCGGCTGCCGTTTCCTTGACGACATCCTTGACGGCGACGGAGGACGAGGACGACGCGCGGGGGGACAGGTGGCTGGCGGAGACGGTGGACTTCCTCCGGAAGAGCCTGTTGCCGTTGGCGGTGGTGTTGCCAGTGGCCACGTCCTCTTTCGAGCCACCGCAACCCATGGCCGGCGCTCTCGACGCCGACGACCAAGGAGGAGAAGGTAGAGAGAGAGAGAGAGAAAGCAGGAAGAGGAGAGAGAATAGAGAGAGATCGGAGGAGAGGAATCGTAGGGCGAGCTGGATGGAAGGATTGGAGGCAAGGAGAGGCCGTGGTGGCACGGCCGCTTTTATAGCACTCTTACCCTACGTGCATGCGTGCAATCTTCCTACCTGCATGCGTGGAAAAGTCAACCCTGACGCATGGACAAACCGGCACGACAAGCTAGCATTGGGAGGCCATGAACAAACCAGAGGCTGTCAGGTGTGTAGTTAGGCTCTAATTTGTTCCTAGAAAAATAATATAATCTGTAGTTCAGCTTTGCAACAGCTGACAACTCATCTCTCCTCATTGTTGTCGAGTCCTTCCATTCTCTCCTTCAGAAACTCCGTCCGGCCGGACGGCCGGATTTCAGTTAGTTTAGTTGCCAAAAACTCGTCGTTGCCTTGGACGGCAGGAGGCCATCCAATTGGAAATACATATTTGGGCAATGATGACAGTATCATAACAAGGTGGTATAGACTGAGGTCTAAGACAAAAAGTCCATGGAACCATCTTTTAAAAAAAATTACCAAAAACTCAACGGAATAGAAGACTTAGACCAGAGAGTCAGTCCAGCCTGGGGTATGACCCATCGTTGGCTCTGCCGCTGATCAATATTATCTCCTTTCTTGACTAGTTCTTTCCTGACAAGAACCAAGCAAAGCATAGCGTTCTGTACAATGTACAACTAAGCTATCTGTTTATACACTCCAGCGATTAGGACCCTGATCAGCTGCATATGCAAGGGCACATATATATGAACTGATGATGTAGCACGATTCGATCATCACGTACGCGACAAGAATGCTTCTCTGATTCAAGTGCTGCAAGGCTACTTGCCTCTCAAGTCTCAACTCAGCCGCTGTGAGAAATTAGCTCAGCTACGTCCAGGTGCTTCGTCTCCAACACGCACCGATCTCATAGGTGCAGCAGGTAACCGAGTGACACGCCGAGAATCGCCATGTACACGACGAACAGCAACGGGAAACCGGCTTGACCCCGTGAATTGCCCTTCCTTTTCAATAAAACCTACTCAAGAGACGAAAACATATTAGAAAACACGAGAACACAGGATGATGATATGTTCATGAACAGATAAACCTGCACGGCCTTTTAATAACTGATGGCACTGGACTACTCTCTAACTGCATGCAACTTTTCTTGTAGCATGCTCGTAGTTGAACAATAATGGGGAAGCATTTGCGGATTGGAAGGCAAACGCCTAACCACAAATTGGGTATGGATATGCAAGCTAACAGTTGAGAAGTACAAAGCTATGTGCTGTGAGCCTGTGACAGTGCTATGTTAAGTGTCCCCAACTTATGCGAAGTCTCAGCAATATTTAACAGCATAAATAGCTTTAAGGATTGTACTTGTCACATAGTTGAGCAGACACGTTTCTAATATAATGGCAACCAGTAAAAAAATTATCTTCAGTAGACAAGAAAAGAAAGTGAGAAGCCTAATTCAAGTTGAGGTCAGTACGAGCAGAGTCGTATATTTTGACATGAGTCTCAGGCTCTCAGCTATGCGGATTCATATATTTTTTATTTTATCCCAAACGAGAAAATCCATACAGCACAACAGTATTGAACATTACCCATGAAGTGGAAATGTACATCACCATACGAGTATCAATCAATTCTGCAGTTTATGGACTAATATTTACTCAGATGCTAGCAGTAAGCAAATGTAAAACATGATATCAAGAGTAGCCATTTTTTTAACTTGTTAATTCTTACCACAATGCCAATTTAGTGTTCAAAAGTTAAAATACGAGGCCCTTTCCTCTGGATGAAGATGGGCTGATGAACCAAAGCAGTGGTGGCTAGGGGCTATTTGGCGAGTTTTTGCTGTATATAGCACTGTTTGCACCGCTTTTAGTAAAACTGGACGTTCGCATGGGGGAATAGCACTTTTGGCACCCCTGCCGTTGCTCCCTTGGTCTGGACGGCTCCCCGCCCGCCACGTCAACCCGTGCTGCGCGTCCCGCACCCGGTGTTCACCTTGTCCGTTGCTCCCTAGACTGGGCGCCGCTCCTCGCGCCATGTCGCTTGCTCCGTTCCATGCTGACGTGGACGACAGCCTCTTCAGGCCCTCCCTCGCCCGGACTCGCCTAGAAGTGTCACGTGGTCCGTTGCTCCCTACCACGGTAGTCCTCTTGTCCATCCCTCCCTGCCATGGATGCACCGAAAGACCGTTCCACCATGCCACAAACACGCCGGAAGCAAGCCCCCTGCATCCCTTTAGTCTTGTTGCTGTCCATCGTCCGTCCATCAGTGTCTTGGATGTGCATCATGCAAACCGCGCGTGGGAGGGAATCCGATTCCTTTCGTCGCTTCGCAGCTATAAATTCGGACGGGCCCACGAGACGCTTCGCTAAATCTCATCCTCCCTCGTTCAGTCGTTCTCGCTCGCTTGCTCTGTCAATTTCCTTTTCGCAGGCAATTAAGGATTGCTTAGAGCCGTCTTTAGCGGTAATTCCAATAGGTAATTTTTGGCTCATTCATATTTTTTACAACTGGTGTAGTTAGTTAATTAGTCGTAGTTAATCAGTTATGCTTATTTGGGCGTAATGGATTTAGTCGAGTTCGTTTTTTCATAATTAAATTTGTGTTAGTTAAATAATTACAATTAATTAGGTCGTACTTAATTTGAATAATTACAATTAATTAGGTCGTACTTAATTTGTCGTAGTTAAATTAATCCTATGTAATTATCCGTGGCATAGTTAATTAGATACTAATTAATTAGTCATAATTAGTCAATGTTAGTTTGTTACTCGTAATTAATTAGTTGGAATTAATTAGTTGTAGTTAATTACGTATTTATTAATTAGTCATAATCAATTTAGTCGTAATTAATTTAGTAGCCATTTTATGTCGTATTTAATTTAGTGACCTTATTAAGTCACAATTCTTTATTTGTAATCAATATGTGGTAATTAATTAGTCGTAATTATTTTAGTGGTATTTAATTCTTCGTAATGAATTTAGTCCTAAATAAATAATATTGTTGTCATTATTAAGTCGTAATTATTTATTTGTAATTCATTTGTGATAGTTAATTAGTCCTAATTAATTAGTGGTATTGAACTACTCGAATTAATTTAGTCACAAATAAATTAGTTATACTTAACTAGTCCTGATTATTTTGTCACAATTCATTAAGTATTAATTAATTGGCCGTACTTAATTAGTCGTAACTAATTTGGTCGTAATTACATAGTGTATGTTAATTTGTTGTCTGTATTTAATCGTATTTTTTAATTTATAGCAATGCATCGTTATTATTAATTTACTCACTAATAATCTATGTCTTTGTTCTCTTCCAAGTCATGCCTCTACCGGAGGTACTGGAACCCTTTTACGACGAGCATCACTGGTGCAAGCTGTAGATCACTGGGGACAAGGATGACCCTCCACCCCTCGTGCTTCAAACCGAGAAGCACTATTGGGAGCTCGATCCTCGCTACGTCCCAATCCTCCGGGACACATACTTGTTACCCTTTGCGAGGCTGCTCTAGGTCGGACGCTACTTCACCTTGGACGGTAGTGTAATGTCGGCATTTGTCACTCTCTAAGATGTCGCATTCTTGACCGGTCTCCCCAAAAGGGGTGGGCCACTTGTTCCTTGCCGTCCACCGGCGGACTAGAAGGCCCGTTGGGGCCTCGGTTTGGCATACCTGTGCCGGACAACGCCCGTGGTGTCCCTCGGACCTGGTTGGATGTACCTGACAAGGTTGTTAGGACGCACCTCGTTGCCTACCTTCTCCATCTCTTCGGTTGGATCCTGTTTCCCACCACACAAGGCGATTGGGTGTACCTTAGCTTCGTCCGCATCGCCGAGTTTTTGACTGACGTGGAGGCTGGGGCGATGCCTCAGTACAGATGGGGATCAACTGTCCTCTGTGCCACATACAGGGGGTTGTGTGACGCTTCGCAACACGACACCGGTGTGAAACCGGTCCTTGCCGTCTGCTACGTGCTTCTGCAGCTATGGAGTTTGGAGCACTTCCCTCTTGGGTCACCCTCAGGGAGAGTAGTGCACCCGTACCCCGAGAAGCATGACCCTGAGAGTCTTGCATATCCTGCACTTCATCATGCGACTCAGCCCCCCATGCTGGTTGTCGTCCATGTCGTTCCGAAAGCGTCGCGTCTGACGTCGTCCCTTCCCAGTTGACTTCAAGGCCTTGTTCGGCCCCTATTGCACCCCGTCCAGCCATAAATCCCTATAGTTCATGTCCAAGCCATAGGAGTGAAGCTTTGCACTCCACGTACCGAAAAGATGTTGCATGTCATAGTACTCAGAGATATATGGCGTAGGCATCTGCCTCATTTGCGCACACGCCTTGCACACATGCGAGCATGGCTTGTGCAAGAGTTTCGGCTTATTGCAGGTGCATGTAGCCACATCACCCAGGGTGCATGCATGTTTCCTTTCCCCCTGGCATGACGGTTGACATAGTTTTGCTGTAGCCTGATCTCGTACTTCCTCATGAGGCCATCGATCACCCGAATGTCGTGCATTCAGGCCTTCTGCATCTTCTAGTCCATATACCTCTGCATGCTCTCGAACCACTATTTTTGTTCTTCCAGTTGTCGCCTCGCTACGGTGGCTCTATTAACGAAGTAACCAACCGTGCAAGTCCATGTCTCCTCAACAATCACAGTGATAGGGAGGCACCACACACCTTGAGCACACTATTGTATACCTCGGATATGTTGGTCATCATAATTCCATATCTGGCACCATCTATGTCATAGAGTTGGGACTATTTTTCCAACTTGAGAGTGTGGATATTAATCCACTGCATCAAACTTATGGCAAAAGTAACCGGGAGAAGCTGGTCATTCGCGTTGGCCACCAGCGTGGTGAGAATGGTGCCCTTGTACCTCCACGTGAGGAAAGTGTCATCCATCCTGAGCATAGGACGATAGAACCTGAACCCCTCTATAGCCTGGGCGAAAGCCCAGAACACATGGTCCAGTATGAAGCAGTTGGGGCCTCCATCAACATCGTCACTTTCAAGCTTGTTTATGTACGTGCCGGGGTTTGCCTCAACAATCTGGTGAAGCATTCTCGGCACAAGGTTGTACGTCTCTTCGTATGTCTCGTATATGGACTCGATAACCTTCTGCTTGGCTCGTCGGACCTTACTGGAGCTGACGGGATAACCAACCAGATTGGCGACTTCCGACATCAGCATCTTGAGGGAGACAGACACATCTTCCGCAACTAGGTGGCTGATGAGGCTTGCCACATATGCGGAAGTCGTGTTCTGATGCTACCGCAGCAGCTCGCTAAGCTCGCAAGTATGGTCAGTCACCGCCTTGACTATGAAGATCGAGCCGAAGAACTTTGCTCAGTGAGCGCTGACCTTGCTAGGGCAGCCGTCCACTACGCACTTCACTGTGTAATATCCTGGGTTAGAGCAGTGTACCCGGTACACACGGCTGATGGACAAGGCATACTGTGTTATAGCTTGCTGCACAGCCAACTTGCTAGGGAAGTGTTGCCCAAATAAGAGGGTGTCACCATCAAACCCCCACTGGGGCCCTTCTTCCTGTGGCAGTACGAGTGATCGCACTGCGATATCATCAAGTCTAGATGCCACATACGGCACATCTGAAGACATAATTCCGCCAGTAGGACTAGCACCCTAGGGTGCGTCCTCCTCACTACCATCCGAGCCTGGGTCAGCGTCCTCGTCGGACTCTAACTCGAGAGGCTGGTTCGATAGATACTTGTGGTAGTTAATGCATGCCGATCACCACGGTCTCACCCCCTCATTTCGTACAAAATTATGCACAACTCTTCTCTAGTGGACTTCCTTCAAAACAACACATTCCGTACTACCGTCTTCAAGCTTCGTCTGCGGTTGCCCGCTTCCCGAGGCACCAGCACCATCAAGGTTTTCCGGCGGCCTGCGTAAAAAATTGGCGTACACCATCGGCCTCCTGTATATCACCGCTTCAGGCTGGGAAGTAATCTGCATGTACTAGCCCCATGCAACGCTTCCGTTCACCTTGACTAGCTCCCACACCCCATGCGTGCAAGTGATCATCTTGATAATAAGTTTCTTCGTCGTTGGCCCCGAGTTGAACTCTCTCCGGATGCAGCTCCTAAGCTCATGAATATTCATCCTATCGAGCCCCTCCACCTGGACCACCTTGTACTGGCATCTTGACAGCTCCAACCCATCAGGTCCAGCCCGTACAAGACTGTCGCCATAAAACACTAACAAGTCTTGTATGTTCGAAATTACCTAAACATGTTACGCAATATAACAATCAGGGTATGTAATTAGCACTAATTAATTAATTGTGCACAACTATTTACATGGGATTATTTGTTCAATTACCACTAATTAAATAGGTCTAAACAAAAAGGTACTAATTAGTTGCTCGTAAATTTTTTTGCCGCTAATTACCCAGCACACAGATAATTACGACATATTACATACAAATAAGCAATTAAATGTGAGTAAGTGAATACGAATAATTAATTAATTAGAAATAATTTGATTACTTCGCAATAAATTACCAACAAGTAATTCATTACATCTATGTAATTCCCACTGAATTAATTACGATTAATTAGTTACCACCAATTACGTATGGGTCATTACTTACGAACATATTAATTATGGTCACGTAAATACGACCACTTATTTTGCACTAATGTAATTAGCACTAATGAACTGCGCAAAAATTAATTACGAAATGGAAATTATGACTAATTAATTAATTAATACTTCATGCCCACTAATTAATTACGACTAACTAACTATGAGTATTTAATTATGACTGCTTACTTACCACTAATTTAATTAGCAATTACAAACTACGGGTCAAATACCACTAACTAACTACGACAAATAAGTTATCGCTAATTGACTACGACTAAAATAATTACAACTAAACCACATGAAGAAATTTTACCTTGCCTTAATGTCAAACAAAGTATTTATTTCACAGCGTATTTCGAACAAAA
Organism: Hsuehochloa calcarea; assembly: GCA_036346395.1. NCBI lineage: Eukaryota > Viridiplantae > Streptophyta > Magnoliopsida > Poales > Poaceae > Hsuehochloa > Hsuehochloa calcarea. The sequence continues at coordinate 20,288,270 of CM070602.1, read as the reverse complement.
TATTAGTTTAGTTCTCTTTGTTCTCAGCGACGAGCGAGAGAACGAGAACGAATTACAGAATGAGAGCGAGCGTGGCACTGGTTTTTATAGGTGCACGAATACATTTCGCGCAGACGAGCAGCGTGATCAGCCATGCATGTGAGTGGAGGTAGCGACGTGATGAATGGGACGGGAAAAGATGGGGGATGTTTTCGGTGCCGAAAGGGCTAGGGGCACGGACCGGCCGCAACTCGCCCGAAAATACGGCCACGTGGACGGATAACAGGCGTCCGGATCATCGAGCCACAAACAACGCTTGTCCGGGCCACAGACCCACGGACAACCATGTCCAGGTGAGCGAGCCATGGAACAGGCTTGTTTGGGCCATAGAGCCACGGACAGCGCTGTCTGGGCCAGGGATCCACGGACACCCCTTGTTCGGGCCAAGGAGCCACGGACAGGGCGACGTGACGCAAGGAGCGTGGTCCAGGCCAGAGAAGCACGATGGAGATTGCCTCCGCGCCACAGGGGCACGGACTTGGACACACGTCCACCACCGGCGTGTCCGTTCTGCCCAATTTGACAATACGCCACGAACGGTGCCATTTCCGCTAATAACATGCGCAACAGTGCCAAATATGCTAAAAACTCCTATTTGGCGAGCGGAAAGAACACACGTAGGCTTTCAGATGATAGGGACTAGGTACTTGGACGGTTGGACCCACAGGATATTTGGCATACTTTTGCACCAGTTGGTCATGACTTGACTCAGATGAAAGTGTTAGAGATATATGTATAGTTGTGTTATTCCCCATTGTTATGAGGGGTTATTTGCATATTTACCTCTTGTACTTGTCTATATATACTGGGCTATTGGCCCTCTGAGAATACAAGTTGCTATTCCTAACATGGTATCAGAGCCCATTAGGGTTATCTCTCCTGGACGCGCAACTCGCCCTTCGCCTCTAGCCGGCCGGCGGCGCTTCCGTTACCCATGGTGCCTCCCTGACGGTTGCCGCCACCTCCTCCCGTCGCCTCCTCCCGTGGCCGCCGCCGCTGTCTCCTTGAACAAGAGCGATAGGTCGGCCTCCCTCCCGTGTGCATCGCTTGTGGTCGCCGTCGCCGTCTCCTGGCCTTGGATCCGGGCTCCCCACGTCGCTGCCACCAGATCCGCCGCCTCCTCTTCTTTCGATGGCGTCGCCGCACGACGGAGCATGCCGTTGCCGCTAGGAGCGACCGCCGGTCTGCATCCAACCGCCTCGTGCCGACGCCTGCGTTCGCCGCTCGGGTCCGTTCTTTGCCGCCGCCGTCGTCTACTGCCGGCGTCTCCTGCTGGATCCACCGCCGGCCAAACCACGGCCATGGTGTCGCCGCTCGGTTGCTCGAGTCGCGCGCAAACTCCATTCGCCGCCGGTCGCTCCGGCCACCGCCCTCTCGACCGCCGCCGCCCGGTCGCCGCACCACTCGATCGTCCGCCACCGACGCCTTGTTGACCGCCGCTCGAGTTCGCTGCTGCCGCCGCCGTCGTCTCTTCGCTGCGTCTCCCATTGGATCCACCCGCCGCCGAAACCACGGTCGTGATGCCACCGCTCATTGCTCGAGTCCGCCGGCACGACTCCATTCGCCGCCAGTCGCCCGGCCACGCCACTCGACCGTCGCCGCTTGCCGTGCCGCCGCGCGCTCGATCGTCGCCGGTACGCGCCGCCGCCAAGAACGCACGGGGAACCCTAGTTCCCCCGTGGTTTTCGGTCTCTTTGGCCGGCCAGGGCTAACGGGCCGGCTGGTTAAAAAGGGCAGCTGAAAAAAAGTCGTTCTAACCGCCGCGCCATCCAGCGCCGCTTGTTAGACTTCGTTGCCTTGGTCACTACGCCGTTCAGCACCGCCTACCAATGGGCACTGTTTCCCTCCCTCGTTGTCCGGTGATTTTCGATGGTGTTAATTACACCGACTTCGTGTCTCACATGTGCATCCACATGCGTGGACTTCATCTCTGGGGCGTTCTCTCTAGCGATGTCACCTGCCCACCTTGCCCTACTCCAACGAGGCCTACGTCTATTGTGCTGCCCTTGACAGCCGACAAGGCTGCTGGCCTTGCTGATGAGAAGGCTGCCTTTTCCTACCAAGAGGCTCTGGATTCCTACATAGATCGATTGACCGTCTACACTCAGTGGTGCAATGACGACGCTCGGACTGCTGTTGTCTTCATCGCCAGTGTCTAGCCTCAGTTCTCTTCTGAGGTTGTAGGACTTCCTTCACCGTCGGATGTGGACTCACCTTCGTCGCCGCTCTTTAACCCTCGGAGATGCCCTCTACCTATCGGTGGTTCGCCAGAGCACTCTCTTCGACAGGTGATGCTATCGTTGGCGCCTTCTATGCTCGAGTTCACTGCATGCGGCGTCGGTGGACTCTCTTCGACTTCCGGGCCGCCGCTCCCGCTCATCTTTGCTGGTACGCGTCTTGACCTAGAGTTTCACGTGTCTACGAGTTCCTTACTCGCCCCGAAGTTCGAGTTCGGCGGGCGTGTCCGACTTCTTACACGCCACCTCGTGTCACTCTTCCGAGGCTCTTACCGAGATACGTGCGAGAGGAGACTCGTCTGAGTGGTGCTTTGGTCGATGTCACTCTCTTACGTGCTCGCCGCCGTCCACCGCTACATCGACCGCTCCACGCTTCAAGACATCGCTCCTCCAATGGCCGCCACGGTGGTGGTGGCCGCCTCCATCTGGCGGTTGCCGTCCTCGCTGCTCCTACTGCGATAAGGTCGGCCACATTGAGTCCCAATGCTATAAGAAGCAGCGATATCTTTCACGCCATTCTTCTCCTAGCACTAGCACCGGTGTTTCTACATTGACGTCTGCATCGACTCCTTCAGCAGTTTCTCTCACTTAGCAGGAGATAGCTAGACATCGACGCCTACTTACCGCTTCAGGTTCTCCGTCGACAGGTTCTGCAAGTTCTGCTACTGACTCTTCGGGCAATGAGAAACCACCTCCTACACAGTCAGGTACCTCCCCATGGATTCTTGATTCTGGAGCATCCTTTCACATGACTTCTGATTCTTCCACTCTGTCTTTCATTACACCTCTTGATTCCCCGGTGTTCTTACTCACGATGGTACCTCTCTTCTCTCTGCAGTCGAGGACCTCTTAGCAACTCATCATTTCATATTCCTTCTGTTGCTCATGTTCCTCGCGTAACCATGCAGCCTCTTTCTGCTGGGTAGATTACTGACCTTAGTTGTCGGATCATTTTTGACTCTGACACTTGTGTTCAGGACCGCCACACGGCGGCTCTGGTTGGTTCTGGCCCTCGGCGCCTTGACTCGACCTTCCTTCCGCTGCCGCCGCCGCCAGTATCTCCGCTTCTGCCACTCTGTCTACCATCTCTTTCCAGCAGTGGCATCACCGTCTTGGTCATCTGTGTGGATCTCGTCTGTCATCTTTAGTTCGTCGTGGTCTTCTGGGGTTTGTCTCAGGAGACGTGTCTTTAGATTGTCAGGGCTGTAAGTTGGGGAAACATATTTAGCTTCCCTATTCTCATAGTGAGTCAGTGTCTCAGCGTCCATTTGATCTTGTTCATTCAGATGTTTGGAGTCCGGCTCCCTTCCTTTCGAAAGGGGGTCATCGATATTATATCATTTTTATAGATGACTTCTCTCGCCACATTTGGATATATTTTATGTCTTCTCGTAGTGAGGCCTTGTCTATCTATAAATAATTTGCCACTATGGTTCGCACACAGTTTTCCACTCCTATTTGTGTCTTTCGTGCTGACTTTGCTGGCGAGTACCTCTCTCGTTACCTGCGCAGCTTCCTTACTGAGCAGGGCACCCTCGCTCAGTTCTCTTGTCCTGGTGCTCATGCTCATAATGGTGTCGCTGAGCGCAAGCATCGTCACCTCTTTGAGACGGCTCGTACCCTGATGATTGCCACCTCTATTCCACATCACTTTTGGGCCAAGTCCATTTCCACTGCCACCTATCTCGTCAACATTCAGCCCTCTTCTGCTCTTCAGGGTGAGATCCCTGTTGAGCGTCTATGTGGTCTTCTTCCAGACTACTCTACCCTTCGTCTGTTTGGCTGCGTTTACTACGTTCTCCTCGCACCTCGAGAACGCACCAAACTGACTGCTCAGTCTGTTGAGTGTGTTTTTCTGGGATACAGTGCCGAGCACAAGTGCTATCGGTGCTGGGACGCTGTTAGTCGATGACGCGGATTTCTCAAAATGTGACTTTCGACAAGTCTCGTCCCTTCTACCCGCGTCCTGACTCTCCTTCGGTTTCCTCTGTGAAGTCCCTGTCTTTTTTGACTTTTCCAGATACACCCATCTCTGTCTTGCCCTCGTCCACCCGTCTCACTGATTCTCCACATATACCTCCTGAGGCCTCTCCGCCATTGTCGCCGCCTGCTTCGTCTCCTGCGGCTCTTCAGGCTCCTCCCACTCTCTTTTACACTCGTCGACCTCGTATTGAGGTTCTTCCAGATGAGTCATCTTGCTCTGATGTTTCATCTTCTCCTGATGCTCCATCTTCCCCTGATGGGTCATCATCTCCTCGCTACGGTCTTCGTGATCGTCAGTCGATTCGGCCTCCTACCCATTTTGGTTTTGCTGGTGCAGCTACCCATGAGCCTATCTCCTACTGGGATGCTGTTATTCACCGTGAGAGGCAACATGCCATGGCCGAGGAGATTGCTGCTCTCGAGCGTACTGGAACTTGGAATCTTGTTCCTTTTCCATCTCACTCTCGTCCCATCACATGTAAGTGGGTCTATAAGATTAAGACTCGCTCTGATGGTTCTCTTGAGCGCTATAAGGCGCGTCTTGTTGCTCGTGACTTCCAGCAGGAGTATGGTTGTGACTACAATGAGACTTTTGCTCCTGTGGCTCACATGACCATTGTCCACTCTTCTTTCGGTGGCGTTTGTTCGCCATTGGTCCGTTTCTCAGCTTGATGTCAAGAATGCCTTTCTTAATGGCGAGTTGCGTGAGGAGGTCTACATGCATCCGCCACTTCGGTATTCTGTTCCTGAGGGCATGGTCTATCGTCTTCGCTGCTCTCTCTATGGCCTTAAACAAGCCCCTCGTGCTTGGTTTGAGCGCTTCTCCTCTGTGGTCACTGCTGCTGGCTTCTCAGCTAGTGATCATAATCCTGCTCTTTTTGTCCACACTTCGTCTCGTGGTCGGACTCTTCTTCTATATGTTGATGATATGATCATCACCGGAGATGATTATGAGTACATTGCCTTTGTCAAGGCTCGTCTGAGTGAGCAGTTCCTTATGTCGAATCTTGGTCCTCTTCGTTACTTCCTTGGGATTGAGGTTACTTCCACTCCAGATGGTTTCTTTATGTACCAAGAGAAGTATATTCAGGATCTTCTTGATCGCGCCTCTCTCACTGATCAGCGTACTATTGAGACTCCCATGGAGCTCAACGTTCATCTCCGGACCTCTGATGGTGAGCCTCTTTCTGATCCGACTCGCTATCGTCATCTTGTTGGGATTCTTGTCTACCTTGTTGTTACTCGTCCGGATATCACTTATACAGTCGACATTCTGAGTCAGTTCGTCTCTGCTCCCACTCAGGTCCACTACATCCACCTTCTTCAAGTTCGGCGATACCTTCGTGGGACTATCTCTCGCCGTCTCTTCTTTCCACACTTCAGCTCGTTACAGCTTTAGGCTTATTCGGATGCTACTTGGGCCAGCGATCCATCTGATCACCGGTCTATCTCTGCTTACTGTATTTTTCTTGGTGGTTCTCTCATTGCCTAGAAGACGAAGAAACAGACTGCAATATCCCGTTCGAGTGCAGAGACTGAGTTACGAGCTATGGCTCTCTTGACAGCAGAAATTACCTGACTACGGTGGTTACTTGAGTATTTTGGTGTTTCTGTTACTATACCAACTCCTCTCTTGTCAGACAGTACATGTGCTATCAGTATTGCCCGTGACCCTGTGAAGCATGAGCTCACCAAGCATATTGGTGTTGATGCTTCCTTCATGAGGTCTTGTGTGCATGATCAGGTGATTGCTCTTCAGTATGTGTCTTCCGAGCTTCAGATAGCGGATTTCTTCTCGAAGGCCCAGACTCGAGCACAACACGGCTTGTACCTCTCCAAACTCAGTGTTATTGATCCACCATGAATTTGAGGGGGGTAGAGATATATGTATAGTTGTGTTATTCCCTATTGTTATGAGGGGTTATTTGCATATTTACCTCCTGTACTTATCTATATATACTAACCCATTGACCCTCTGAAAATACAAGTTGTTATTCCTAACAGAAAGTACCTACCTTTTGTACCTACCTCTTGCTGAAGCCAAAGGTGACGATATGGAGGGCTTAGACTTGTTCTTTGAGGCTTCAGTTATCGTGAACATTGACAATGGAGAACATGTTCTCGGAGAATAGTGTATCTTTTTTGAAACGTAGGGAATAGTGTATATCAACGATGCAGTTAAAAATCTTACCATTTCATGCCGTAACTTATCCTTTTCCTTGATGGTAGTTCTGGTCTCTTCCCTCAATTTTATCATCAAATTTTCAGCCTATAAAAAAGGACAATGCAACAATGTAGCGATTCAGAAAGTGTCCTCTCAGAATTTATCCAATAATACCTCAACTCAAGCATATCAGTGTTTTTTTTTCTTACCTCTTCTAGTTTTACTTCAAGATTATTAATTTTTGACTTCAGATTCTGATTATCTTCAGTTACCTGGTACAAGTAACGAATAAAGTCAACCAACGGACTGCAAAGTACACGCATTGGTGCTGTTGAAAGCTAATCAAGTGAAGGTATATATTATTTCTAGTCAAGATAAAGATAAAATGCAGTTTGGAGGGAAGAAGTAAGCTGTAAGTTTTAAGCACATTTTATCTCATCACTTGATATTTACAAATTTACATAACAAACAAAACTCTAGGTTAATGAAATAATAAAGGGTTATATGCCACAAATGGAAATTGTTTTTAAAATAAGCTAAACAGAGGTAGCTGAACATGCAAAATACTCGAGAATTGGAAACTTACATGAGATAGATGAACATTCTCTGCATTGGCAAGTCCATCACTTAAGATGGCAACTTCTTTTGGAGCAGATGTATCTTTTAGTGGTGGAGGAGATTCTTTTAAGGCCACACTTGTTTCTGTTGAAGAAAAATGAGATTCTACAGAAACAGTAGGAGTTTCTTTCAAATGGAGAGCAGATTCTGTTGAAGTAGCTGGAGCTTCTTTTGATGGGATTGGAAAATCTCTCAGAACAGTAGGAGTTTCTTTTTCTGGGAGGGGAATTTTACTCAGAATGGCTGGAGTTTCTCTTAGAGGGGGAAAGCTTGCTTTCAGGGGATGAGGAACTTCGTTCACCACACTAGGTACTTCATTCACAATATTCAATGTCTCTTTTGCCACAGGAATCTCAGCAGCTGTCTTGGCATTGGGAACACCATAGATGAGTTGCTCTACTTCAGGTTGAGTTGCACTGACAAGGACAACTCTCAGCTTATTCTCCTCAACATATCTTCTGGATTCTTTGGAGAACTGCAAAGAAGAATAAGGCAGATTCAAAATAAGGGTGAAAGGTGAAAAGAAAAAATCACACAAGCCCGAACATAAATTGTTGCATACTTACAAAAGAAGGAACAATGCCTTCATCAGATGTACCAGAAGGAACAACTGTGGTCTGCACAAGAAACTTGTCTTTTATTTGCAGATCTGGTGGAGCAGTCCTTTGTGCTTGCATAGTAACTACATTGTTAAACAACGAAGTTAACAAAGCATAAATAAAAAGGAAATACAATTTACGTTGAGAAAACCTAAACAAACTGACAGAATAAGAAAAATGCACAAAGATATTTCCTGTCCCTTGAAAGCAAGCTCATCACATCCGTTGGATGAGTACAAGTGATACAGCAGGAGTCAGCTTATCATGAATGAATCACATAAGCGGACAACCAATTTTGTGCTCAAAAGCTATACATGCTAACTTAACAAAAGAATTTTGAATAAGTATTACATAAATTGATTTCAACAAAGGAGGAGCAAAATGTATTTTGAACTCCACTCATGTCAACTACAAAAAGAAAACATGTGACTTGCACAACACTTCATTACAATCAATTTTGAATTTGCCAAACCACCATTATCATCAATAGCCAGTAGAAGACTACACAAACCTGTAAAATCACATGTTGCCTTTGGAAGAATAACTCCTGTATTCGGTCGAACACAGTATCTTTTTGGAGAAGTTGTTTTAACCTGGCCAAAATGCTTGATCAGTAGTAAATATTAATTATTTTACTTTCGTATATCAAGTCAAAAACAGAGAGATCGATGATTGTATATATATGAAATAACCAGGTGTAAAAGCCAGACCACACATGTCCAGCAAATTTAAGGATCAAGCATTCACAATACTAGAAAAAGCTTGAGTTTACAACCGAAAATTTTAATGTAAGTTAAAATTGCATACCAACCTTGAATGCAACATATTCAGCTGTTTTGTTCACTAGATGGACAGAGCATGAACTTTGCTTCTTCACCTCGACTGACAAAAAGAAAAAACACAGATATACATATATATTCAAAATGGTCTAAAGTGATTCAGTGGGCGATATCACAATTAGAAAATGTGATCTAAGATAATAAGAAAAACCTAGTTCATATTGACTAACCTCTGAAGAGTAACATACTAACAACACAACATAGCTCTGGCAGACCAAAATGTTGTAAGAGTATTCACTGCAACAGTGTTCAGTTTACAAATACACAAATAGGGATTTTGCCATCTTTAAATCTTCAACAGGGAGGTCATATTCTGTAATTAAATCAACTGTTTCATAAAGCAGATAGTAGTAATTCATTCACACTTCTCAAGGGTAAAACCAAGGCTATTTGAGGATATCTTTTTACATTGCAAGTTGTCTAAGACCTCAAAGCGACCAAAAATGTACAGTCCAGTTCTATTTCATTGCCAATCCACTCCCTTTAATCACTTGTATGTTGCCTCTGTGGTTATCTAATATGTATTATCACGATTTAGCTTCAACTAAAAGTCCATCTATTCTATTTCTGCATTATGGGCTGTACCTAAACCCTTTTATCCTGTTAAGTTTGTTTCACAGGTTTCTACCTTCCAAATGTGAGGCTTATATTTATTATTTTCTTAGTTGAGCACATTTCAACCATATTCACAACTTCATATACAAGGCAAGACTGCTACCAGCCCTAACCACCTTAGTGACACAGGAAATCCAAATAGAAAATACACAGTTCGGTCCCGAATCTCACCCTTAAATCATACATGCAACAAATCAATTTGGATAAAGGATCTGATAGTCCCCAAGTCTTGTACACAGGTACAAATGCAAGGCGATTCGTCCCCATTCAACAAAACCACCATCATTTCTTGTTATGAACGCAGAAGGCATGTACACAGCTCATCCAGCACGATCTAACAACATCACCAATACACTCTATTTGGTATAAATACAGAAATAAACTATCTTGGCCCCATTTTGTTACTGGTCCCCAGTGCCCAACTAAATGCAATGTGATTGAACACAGCGGTCAAGTAAGGTTCCTCCTAACCTCATTCAACGCGTGCAACCACATTATCATGTTTAACCACCTCCCTATTCAGAAAGTCTAGCGCACACCAAGCCTATTAGGCAACATATGCAACACACCATGTTCTTCTACTCCTTTTGTCTCATCACATGGAAGTGGTGAACAAACAAGCAAGGAATCTAGAAAACCACCATTGCAACCAATTCACCAAATTCACAGCCTATGTGGCAAGTGTTAGAAATAATAATTTCCAACAGCAAGCCGATCCGTCACATGCCCGCGCACCAAACTTGAGAACCACCCACGCTTATGAACTCCCTCCTCACAAATCACAACCAACCACCACCACCACTACCGCAGTACCACCACCAGAAAGACAAAGGGCTCAACCTCCTAAAGTAACAACTTTACGATGAAAAACACAACCTCCATAAATTCAAACTGTATGTATCATGTTACAAAAATGTTAATGGCCAAAGCAATTCCCTAAAATTTGTTTGTATAAAGCTAACGTAATTGCTAGCGATTACTATTTTATCTGGACGAATGGGGGAAAAGAATGCAATATTTACTCTGGAAAGTATTTCGCGAGTAATAACTGATCCCACAAAATTTCAGCAATTGTTAACGTTACAAAAGGCGGTAACAGTACAGTTTAGTTTCAAAATCGCAAAACAAAATAACAAGCAGGTACAACGTTGCATTACATGGTACAAACAGACAATTCAAACTACATTCTGATTTTGATTTTAATCAAAGCCCGATTTAAACCCTTCACGAACTCACCCGCTCCTCAAATCCCAAGCAAGCCCAGCCGGAAAAAAAACAAACGAATGAAACTAATCAGCGAACTACACATCAGTTGCCAATCAGCAACCCGCTCGCGATCAAGGCACAACACACCCAAGAGCGAAGCGAAGCAAAGCAAAAGGATCGGCTAAGCGCGCGCGTTGCACCGATCAACCGAATCACACACTACGACGCAGACGCACCCAATCGATCATCCAGTTGCAGAGGGGGCCAAGAGCAAGGTTTTGTTCGCATCGGGGTACGTACAGAGGAACTGGAGCTCGCGGGGATGGATCTCGACGAGGCCGTCCTCGCTCCCCATCGTCCCCTCGCCTCCCCGACCGCGCAAGAGAGAGGTCGGCAGCAACGCCGCCGCTACCGCTCCAACCGCCCACTGGTGGAGCGCCTGGGCGGTGGCTCGAGGTCGGTGCAAGTATCTGTGCCGCCGCAGCGCGCGCGCGTGCGTATCGCCGTCGGGAGGGGAGAAAGGGAGGTGGGGAAGTAAAGGCGACGGCCGGGGACGCCACTCCACCTCCAACAACAACTCCACGACGGTTTCGGTTCGGCTGCCGAGAATGATAGTGATGCGATTTCCGTGGGCACGTCCTGGGGACGCGGAGCGGGAGTGATTTAGGCGGGCCCCTCTGCACAGAGAGGGGTAGGCTGCGGGTGCACTGATTGCAGGGTGGGTGGTGCTCTGCTGGGATCAACCAGAGGCCCACCTCGTATAAGATCGTGTCCACGTGTCAATCAGTTTTGTCCAGGGGTAGATAGAGCTCATGGCTGCACTTGGACCTTCGCACATCCTGATAATAGGGGTGAAAACGAATCTAATACGGATGGATAATGGCTCTGTTATATTTATTTTTATATTTTTTTTGGGTCCGAATACGAATACGAATACTCGGATACGAATAATATCGAATACGAATACGGAGCGAATACGAATTGAAACGAATACGGTCGCGGATATTTTTTGGAACATGAAAACTCCTTAAATTGTATACCAGAAATTAACGAAAACATATAACTAGTTTATTTGATGCAAATATTCATGAATTGTTCATATTTTCAGCAACCACACATAACATTGGCACTAACAAGTTACATTAACTAGTTCATCATAAACATAACACTTAGTTTACCATATTTAGCTTATAAGTCATAACTCACAAAGTCACAAGTCATCACACATTCACACTTAGTTCATCACATATATAAAACATAGTTCACACTAACATTGATCAAGCTAGATAGTTAATCTATACACAAAAGATTGTAGCATCCCAAAGTATGTTACCAAAAATAAAATTAATAATTTTATTATTTTATTAGATTTTCCGAGATTTAAAAGAGTTTTCTTGGTTAAAAAGAAAAATAATAATAAAATAAAGTCAATTATTTAATTTTTCTAGTTTTCAATGTCAAAAATAAAATTTATTGAGATTTTTGGGATTTTATTGTATTTAAAGTGAAAATAAAAAATTAATTAATTTCTTGAATTTTCTGGATTTTAAAAAGGTTGTTCCTATTTTTCAGGAATTAAAAATAATTTATGTGCAAAAATAAAAACTAACTTTAACTTAGAATTAATTTTATTAAGTTAAAAATAATTTAAGGAATTTTTGTGATTTTTTTAACTCTATTTAATATTTTCTAAAAGGCTATTTGATTTGTTGCATTTTCTAAAATCGGAAATCAATTAAAATCTCATTTTCTCTTTTGGGCTGAAATCCTGTTCTTTTGGGCTGAAATCCGGATATCTGGAATTGGTCTTATCCGAATAATTCGTATCTGTATCCGTATCCGTCGGATAGCATGCCTACCGTATTCGTTTCCGACAAAAAAAAAATCCGAATCCGTTTTCGTTCCGAAAATTATCCGAGAAAAATCCAATCCGAGACAATCCAAATCCGTTTCCGTCCAGATCGGTCAGAAACTATCCGATCCGTTTTCATCCCTACTGATAAGGGCTCCTTCGGTTTGTGGCCAATATTTGCATTAATAAATTTGTGATGTTAATTAGATTTGTCGAGTATTTGATTTGATACTAAACTTTGGTAATATTTATTTTTACCTTAGTTCCCTAATTTATTTTCCTGCCAATGTTTTCCAAAATATGGGTTATCAATTTGATGACATATCTATTTGGTTTGAGGACCAAATTTTTTACATTACGAAAATCGGGGTGCCCAAATCATTCACCGAGATTTTGGAGAAGTTTGGGTAAAAAATTACTAGATAGTAATCGTAAATGAAATCTTGCTTAAATTTTGGCATAATTTGGTCAATGTTACCAAATTTTGGTTTGGCAAACCTTGCTCCCATGAGCACCAAACCAAATAAGTCTAGTTTTTTCAAGGCATGGTGGAGCAATTTTGGAATAAAACCAAACAACCCCCCAGATCTTGAGCACCTAGTTGTCTCGGCCAATTAAGCGACCATTCGACCAATCGTAATGGCACTATACTAGCCTTCACATGTTGTCTCTACTCAGTTTTTTTTCTTGATACGTTAGCTAATTGTGGTTAGAGCGGGTGATCAAAATATGAATAATTGATGATTTGGCACTCTATAGAGTGACACTTTAAGATTTGCCACTCTACAAAGTGCAATTCATCATTTGCTACTATCTGATGTGGCAATTCATCTGCTGTCATTTTGAACATTTTTGTCACTTTATTGGACAATTTTATCCCTTCTTCTTCCTCCCCTCCTCCTTCCCCTGCTCCTCTTATTTTCCTGTCCCACGATGGCAGCACCGACCTCAGCCGACCATCGCTCTCCACCACTTTCCTCCACTCTCTAGCATCCTTACCCCCCCCAACCCACCCCTCCTCCCACGCCTCCTCTGCTACCTGCTCTCCTACCCTAACACCTCCCCACCTCGTCATGTCGAGGATGTCGTCATGGTCAGAACCTCCAAATCTAGACGCCAACATCTTCATCCTCACCGCCTAGCGCTCTTCATCAACTCTAGAGTGTCTTGTCGCGGCCTTGCCTTTTTCAGATACTCCCGCCGCTTCCTCCTCCACCTCGTCGAGGCGACAACACGGACAGGACTGAGATGGGAGGTGAGCTCGCTGGCGGTGAAATTCAGTGGTCCCCGAGTAATTGATGGGCATAAGAGTACGAGGAGCGAACTCAATGGCGGCGACGTCGAGGTCCGGCGAGTTTTCGGCCCGGGCGAAGACACGACGAGCACCAACGAGGTGAGGCGGAGATGGTGGCATGATCAACGAGGTGCGGGGAGGTCTAGCATGGTGGGTTTGCGCACGACACTTGTCAAGGAGGAGAGGAAGGCCGTAGAAGAGGAGGAGGAAGAAGAGGGGTATAATTGTCCGGGTAAGGGTAAAGTTGTCCAAAAGTAGCCAAAGATGAATTGGCTCTAGAGTGCAATTCATTATTTATCACTCTAGCGAGTACTAAAGTATCATCTATAGAGTGGCAAATCATCTATTATCCCATTAAAATAGGCCCATCCCGGTGGCCATTATTGGTGTGCTGCGCATAGATTGAGTGAACGGCGATGGCGTGTGTAGTTCAACATAACGATGCTAAGTTCCTCGCAAAAAAAATTGATGCTAAGTCAACCGTATAGTTTGTTGAGATGGGATGTTTTTCTTGACTTGAATACTCCGAAGGGCATTACTTGAAAAATAGAATAACAACACACTTTCACCAATAATTTGTGAAGCATGGATTTTTACATGTGTCGGACGCAGTATCCTCGTATTGACACCAACATGGCACAACAAGCTCATTGAGATATATCATTTCGTTTAAATGTTGGGAATTTTGTGGAGTAGAAGGCTTGAATCACACCGAGTGTTTTCCTAAAGTGATTATTTGCACCTGTTAAAATGCTTGAGGTCTCTGACAAATAAGCTAGTAGGATAAAACAAGTCTAGACGAAATTTGCACCAAAACAAAGTGAAAACACGTCGTGAACAGAATAAGAGGATGAGATTATGAAGTGCCTCTCAAAATCTGAAGGACGTCTCCTCATATAGAGTTTGAAAGGATGTGAAATGAAGAGACGCGACTCTTCGAATACACCCTCCCGTGAAAAGATGTGAAATGAAGAGACACGACTCTTCGAATGCATTCTTTCATGAAGAGACACAACTTGTTGTTTAAAAACAACTTCCAACAATCCCCCACTTGTTTTAAAATAAACAAGTTCATACACGGTAATAAAAGAATATTAATACAGTTAGGTATCTTTTGATTTGAACCTAACCTTAGTAAATACACAACAAAGTTTTGATGAAATTAAAGGTAGCATAAAATCTTTGAACCAATTATTCCTTATATCAAAACCGGTCATGCATTGCACATATTCTTTACAACGTTCTGCCCACAAAAACACACTTAGCACTATTAATGGCCATGTGCTCATCCTATATTCATGAAAAAAATTATGAGAGAAACTCTACTCCCATTTATTGACGGCACCGTCTCATTTTTCATATAGGTGAAATTCTTCCAGTATCTCTGTTACTTACAGATACTTGTCCTCAACGACTGAATCTCATTAAGAGTAAAATACTCAACCCTCAAACTGTAATAACCAACATTTTACAATTATATAAATGTTGAATCATCCACATCACAACTTGTTGTTACCCTTTGAACCGTAAAACTAGTTAATTACTAGTGTTAGGTTGGGTTGCCATTGTTAATGGATTTATTATTGAGTTTAAGTCACATTCCCAAGGAAGTCTTTTTTACCAAGTCTCTTGTGAGAGGTTTAGTAAAGGGATCAGCAAGATTAACATTTGTTCTCACAAATAATAAAGAAATTATTCCATCCTTGATTAATTTCCTCACATAATCATGTCTTAGACTCATATGTCTAGAATTACCATTGTATGCTTCACTTACGCTCTAGCTAAAGTAGTCTAGCTATCACAATGTATTGACAGTGCCGATACATTTTCACGTGCCAATGGAATTTCTAAAAGAAGATCCCTTAACCATTCAGCTTCTTGTCCTGCCGAAGCAAGAGCCACAAATTAAGATTCCATAGTGGAATTAGTAATACAAGTTTGTTTCTTGGATTTCCAAGAAATATCCCCACCGGCTAATGTAAATACCCATCCTGTTGTGGATTTGTTATCTCCAACACTTGATATCCAACTTGCGTCAAAATATCCTTCTAAGATAGCGGGAAATCTTGTAAAATTTAGACTTAGATTTTTTGGTTTTCTTAAGATATCCAAAGACTCTCCCAATTGCTTTTCAATGCTCAACACTGGGGTTGCTAGTAAATCTGCTTAATTTACTAACTGCATATGATATATCTGGTCTTGTACATTGCATTAAGTACATCAGACAACCAATAGCACTTGCATATTCAAGTTGAGCCACTGCTCTTCCTCCATTCTTTTCAAGTTTTATACTTGAATCAAATGGGGTGTTTACTTCTTTAAAGTTTAGATGTTTGAATTTATCAAGAATTTTTTTTCCATGTAATGAGATTGACTAAGTTCAAAACCCCCACTATTTTGTTTTACTTTGATGCCCAAAATAGTGTTTACTTTTCCAAGATCTTTCATTTTGAAACAAGAAATCAGAAATCTCTTTATTTCTGCTATGCCTTTGGCATTATTGTTAATGATCAACATATCATCAACATAATGGCACACAAAAATCTCAGTGTTTCCCACAACTTTACAGTATAAACATTTATCAGAAATATTGTGAACAAATTTGTTTGAAAGTATGGCTGAATCAAACTTTTCATGCCACTTCTTATGCGCTTATTTTAGTCCATATAAAGACTTGACAAGTCTACATACTTTTTGTTTATTTCCAGGTAGAACAAAACCTTCTAGTTGTTCCATGTAAATCTCCTCATCGAGATCTCCATTTAGAAATGTTGTTTTGACATCCATCTGATGAACATGTAAGTTATGCAGCGAAACAAGGACGAATAATATTCTTATTGTAGTTATTCTTGCTACCGGTGCATAAGTGTCAAAATAGTCAATTCCTTCTCTTTGCCAAAATTCTTTGGCTACTAATATAACCTTGCAAGTATTTAGTGTACCATCCGCATGATACTTTCTCCTAAATACCCATTTGGATTCAATTGTTTTAGACCCCCGTGGTAAATCGACAAGCCTCCAAGTTTGATTAGATATTATAGAATCCATTTTATTTTGAATGGCTTCTTTCCATAAAACTAAGTCTCTAGAATTCACTGCTTCATTATAAGTGCTAGGATCATCTTCCACTTGAAGAATAAGAGGTAACTTTCGAATAAAATTCTCTTTATTTACTTCAACCAGAAATAAGGAAATCTGTGAGAATCTATTTAAATGCAGTCCTAAGACCTTAGCTTTACAAGCACGTTTACTCTTCTGAACCTCAAGTTATTGTTCAACAATTTGGAAGAATTATCCTCTTGAGAGTTGTTTCAATTTTGTTGTTGTTCAACACCCTTTAAGATATTCTCCTCTTGAGAATCTCTAAGGTTTTGAGAAGTTTTACCTGTAGTGGTTAAATTCTCAAAAAAAAACTCCACAACTCCGGATTCAACAATTACATTAGACTCTAGGTTTAAAAGCCTACAAGCTTTGATGTTTATGCATAACATACAAAATCACTCTTTAATCCTCTTGGACCCAACTTGGTCCTTATAGAATCAAGGTTCTTGTAGTAAGCAAGACACCCCCACACTTTAAAATGCCCAATTACAGGCTTTCTTCCTTTTCATATCTCATATGGAGAAACTTGACTTTTCTTTAGAGGAATTCTATTTAGACTATAAGAAGCAGCAAGTAATACTTCACCCCAACGACTAAAAGATAAATCTGAATGTACCAACATAGCATTTATCATCTTAAGAAAAGTTCTATTTTTACGCTCTGCCAAGCCATTTTGTTGTGGTATTCTTGGAGCAGAACTTTGGTGGATAATACCATTCTCTTCACATAATACATCAAATATATTTCCAAAATATTATCCACCTTTGTCACTTCTTAGAATTTTAATTTTCCGACCTAATTGATTTTCCACTTCTGTTTTGTAAACTTTGAAAACACCAAAGGCATCGTCTTTATGTTTCAACAAATAAACACAAGAATATCTAGAGCAATCATCAATAAAAGTAATGAAATACCTATTTTCACCTCTAATTAATATGTCATTAAGTTCACATATATCTGAATGTACAAGATCTAACAAGTTAGAACTTCTTTCTACACTATGAAAAGGTTTTTTAACCATCTTTGATTTAACACAAATTTCACATTTATTAAACTCATAAATTTTGCAAGAAATCAAACCATGTTTAACCAATCTTTTCATAGTGCTTATACCAACATGTGTTAATCTATCATATGCTGTGGATATCGTGAGGATATGTGCACGATCTCAGGATGATGAGTCAATTGGCAATAGCTTTGTTGGTTTGCAAAATCTCGCGTTTTCGGGGTTTGCTTGATCAATCGGACCACGAGTGATCGACCGAGCGATGTTGGGCAAGGCTTGAGATCTAGCACAGTGAAAAAAAATCCTTTTTAGGAAAATGCTCAAAATGCTAAGTGCTTGAGTTTTGCTTCAAAATTATACTCTTAATGCTCAAAATGCCCCAGTTTTTGTTTTGAGTCTCTTTTTACTTATAGACATGGCTTGACTCATTTTTAGTTGCAATCGGTCCAACCGGCTGGGTCCAGAGGTGTTGGACCGTAAAAGGCGACTAGAGGGGGGGTGAATAGGAGCACGCTCACTTTTTCACAAATTATGAACTCAATACAATTTCACTCATAGCTATTAGAACGCTATGAAGATCAATATATCAGTACAGCGGAAGACTAGTATTGAATCCAATAAAGACCCCTAAGCAATGCGACAATAATCAGCAAGAATCAAAGCAACACAAGTACTGGCGGTCTGACCGCTGTAGTGAACCGGTCGGACCGATTGCGGGCGGTCGGACCGCTTGTTATCTTGACGGTCGGACCGCTCAAATCGGTCGGACCGTGGTGACGGCGGTCGACCGGCAGCCTCTGAACCGATCTGAAGCGATAAATCAGCCGATGACGAAGTTGCAATTAGGTCTAACTTTTGATTCTCAACTCCAAACTTCACGAAACTTTGCACACACCTTCTCTATGCTATTGAGGACCTATTCCAATCGAATATTATGATAATTCTTGGAACGATCTTGAGCAATTGTCAATTGATTAACGAAAGGTCTAAAGCCGGCAAGAACGAAAACTTGATCCTAAAGCTTGTTCGTGAGAGATTGATGATCAAGATGATGCTAGATAGATTCACACATATCACAGCAAGCTAATTCACGTGAAAGAATCAATCACAAACTCGCGGATCAAAGAAAGCCCTAAAACACGAAATTGAAAGCAAGAACGAAAGAGACTTATCTCAAGCAAACCTTGCATAGATTGATTTCGTGGTTGATCTTTGGATTACATCCACACCATCATGGATCGATGAGACAATCAAAGATCACGAAATTCACCACAAACCATCAAGAGCCCTTGCCTCCACCTCAACTCCCTAAAGACAATTAGGGTTTTGAAACATAAAAGGCGAGAGAGAAGAGGTGCGACCACCATCTCCTCCTATTTATAGTGGAGGCCTAAAACTCTTAGGGTTTGACTTAATTGGGCTCCGTTAAGGCCCACTAACAAGCTGGTCACATACGCACGCTTAGCAAGCGCCGTCTTTAACCTTTTGACCTAAACCGCTTCACCATGCGTCATGGATTTGCCAATAGGTCACCATTGTCCATCTTGTGTCACGCTTGAGTCGTTGACCCACCCGCATCGTCGATCGTTCGGACCTCAACTCTTCAAGTCTAGTCCGATTCTCCTTGCCGTTGACCGTCGTTGACCACCAAGCTACTGCACAACCACGCACAAGAAAACACGAATTCGGGAACAAGTTCTTCACAACTTGACCCATGTTAGTCAAAACATGCATCATGCAAATCATATGCCATGAAACCAATGACTTTGACCTAACAAAACAACATCGCCAC